>CM069170.1:615646-656449 GCA_035221665.1 Okamejei kenojei | reverse complement strand
GCTGGGCTTCCGACCACTCAAGCAGGGTTCGAGAGGCCACCCAAATTCAATGGGCGAGGTTTCATGCCATGTTTCGAAGCTGGGGCAAGGCCATCAAATCAAGTGCAGTTTCAAAGCATTTCAAGCAGTGCACAGGCCACTAAAGACAAGTCGTGACCTCTTCCCTCCCCCATCTTGCAGAGACAAGAGCCTGTACGACCTACCACCTCCGGTTGTATCAGGCCTCGGGCCGCCTCCCAATGGAAGGGGGGCGTGGCCAGGTATATTCATGCATGTTGACAGGAGAAGAATCTCAGCATTTAAAAAACCTAATAACTCTTTATTTTTCATCGAGTGAGGAAAAACCCGTCGGCACCGGTGATGACGAGGGTCTCTGATATGATGGCCAAAAATCGGGCGTCAAGCCATACGTGCTAAAATCAATATACAGCTCAAACATGAATGGTCAAGATTAGACTTTGTAATCGATATAGAACACGACCACTTTTTAATAATGCGACTGGTATAAAAGGCACAGAATGGGCAACCACCTTTAGGGCCATTACCTTGCAAACCAACCACATTTATATTTTTCCCAACCACATTTTCAAACTTCATATTCAGACCACAAATTAAAAAAAATTTAATGGCTTTTATTTTTCATCGATGGAAAATTGCTCTGACGAGGACTCTAGTAAGAGAGCCAAAAAATCACAGCCGTATGTGTAGGCGGTTTTCTAAAATCAATTTGCAGTTCAAACAGGAAGGCGTGCAAGGAGTGAGACTTTTAATTGTACAGAGAAGGCACACCACGTTTTTTCAATAAGGCACAGTTTTAAAGACAGTTATGAACCACATTTTTTCATTGTCCTGTAAATTTCCAAGTTGACAAACGTATGCAGGTACTGACTGCCCGACTACAAAATTCAGAAGTTTTCATTTTCAAACCTACCACCTTTTAAGGGAGTCGCGCGCGCGGCCACCGTTTTTCATTTTCAAACCATCCACATTATAATTTACAAAAGCTGGATCATTTTCAAATCATAGGATGGGGGGGAAGGCACTCACATGTCATAAATAACCACACTCACAGTTTTAGTAGACATGTGATCCTGTTATTCACAGCTCCGACTGAGAGTCTGACCCTCTACTCCCTCATCTTGCAGAGACTGAGGCGAGGCAACGCCGCACTTTGCTTGGGTATTTATGTCCTCCCGGGGGGGGCGGGCGCGGGGGGGGGTGCCCAACGAAGGGAGTGTCTTCATCGTGATTGACAGAGAAGGCATCTTCAATTTAAAAAGATATAAGTGTCTATTATTTTCAGTCAATGTGTGGAAAACTCGCTGTTTGTCCTGCTCAGATGAGGTGGGACTCTGTGAGTAAGATGGCCAAAAATAGCAGCTGTAATGGTAACTATTGTCTAAAGATCAATTTGCAGTGCAAACAGAGGGGGGGGTAGGGAGTGGCAGATGTGAGCATCCGGTAGGATTCAGATAAGAGAGGGAGGCGACAGCGACTTTCAATAAGGCAAGTTTAATAGCTCAGTTATATATATCATATATAAGAACCACCTTGATTTATTTTCAAACCAAACCACGCTTTTTTCATTTCAAACCAACCACCATTTTCATTTTCAAACCAACCACCTTGCATTCACTGTGGCGCAGCGGTAAGTGCTGGCTTCAACAAAATGGCGAGCGCCAGAGACCCGGGATTCCGATCCCTACTATGGTGGTGCTGCGTTTGGTTACGGACTGTTAGTACGTTCTTCTCCCCCGTGTACCTGCGTGTTTTACTCCGTAGATGCTTCGTTTTCCTTCCCACACGTGCCAAAGATGTACAGTTTATCAGGCTTAATTGGCTTGGTAAAAATGTATAGAGTTTGTCCAATTTAGTGGTGTATATGCAGCGTTCTGACCGCGACTGCTGCAAGCATACAGAAGGTTTTTGCATTGGTTTACGAAGCCAACGACACCTTTTTTTCAATTTCAAAAACCAACCGCCTTTTCCATTTTCCATGCCAAAACCCACATTTTCATTGATAAACTTGCATTTTCAGACCACATTAAGGGCACTGCACAGTCAGCAAAAACCACACTCACAGTTATAGACTGTTGATCCGTGTTATCTCGATCTCAACTGAATCGTACCTCCTCGCTCCCACCCATAGCTTGCAGAACTGAGGTACGGCCACGACTTCCTTGTTTGTATAATCTCCCCTGGAAGGGGCAATGGCCTGTCATGTTGTGATTTGACAGGAAGGAGAAATCTCTCCAAAAAGAAAAATAATAATGTTTATTTTTCATATGATGGGGAAAAATGCTACTTGTCCTGCGCCAGAAGATCTTCTGTCATGTTGGACTCTTATAAGATGGGCCAAAAAATCTTATGTGGTCATTTCCTAACCTTTTTTGTACTGTATTTTAATTAACATTCACCATGTTGTAATCGATAATGATTTATTATTATTGTTTTTATGTGTCTTCCGTAACTTACACTGTATTGGTGGTGTTTATCACATGTGGGTTGGAGTGCAGCTAAGAGATGCAAACGGCATAGAGAACAGCTTAAAAAATGGGGGATAGGGGCTTCAGGACAAATGACAAAGCAAATTCCTTGCATTTTTGTTAACAATGCCAATAAACATATTCATTCAATTTACAATGGCGCAGGTTAAAATTTAAACATTAATATTAAAACATTATCGTGATTAAACATGTGATTAAATAAATACACCAGAGCAAAAGAGCCAAGTATTCACCATACAAGGATATTGTGCCTTGGCGCTCCACCCGCAATTGAAACAAACATACAACGACAATAGACAATAGTGCAGAGTTAGGGTATAGATGGGAGAAAGGCAGAGAAAGGTAACTGTGATTGTGATGGCCAGCCAGTTCACAATGTGTATGGGGGGTTTATATCGGCTCGAATGGCCACTCCTGCACCTGTTTGACCTATTGTATCACTGTAGTGTGTTTTCTTGTGTGGGTTGGAGCGCCAAAGCTATTTGACGTTGCAATGTGAAAGGGGTAGCTGCCTCCTTTCTCTGATATTTTTATTCAATTCGGGACCATTTTTTGGGATCGACATATAGTTTCTTTCAATGTTTAATATTTATTTCATTCCATTTGTGTCACAGGGGTAAGGGGGTGTGCTTCACTTGTGCGGAGCACCAAAGCAAATTCACTTGTATGTGAAAACGTCTTGCCTGCGAGGAGATTCAATTTTTTAACAGCCGTGTAACCTCCTGCCGTGCGTTGCGCCTACAATCAGGAGCTACTGGCCTTTGCTGAGTCCAACTTTGGGAGCCACACAACCCATAGAAACGAAAGACAAATAGTGCAGGAGGAGGCATTCGGTCCCTTCGATCCAGGCACCGCCATTCGACGTGTGGGATCAAGACAAACACACACACGTTCGTCGCCCCCCAATCATATAACCCTTCCTGCCTCTCCCATATCCCTTGACCGCGCAACCCGAATAAGCTCTATCCAGACTCTCTCTTAAATCCATACCAGTGACTTGGCCTCCTACTTCCCTCCTTGGCATGGAATGTCCACACTCAGCACACTCTCCAGTGGGGGAACACACACATTTTTTCGCACGCTTGACTAATGACCTCGACCCCTTTATTCTAAAACTGTGTGGGCCCCGGGTGTGGTCTGGGGGGGGTGACGCGGCCCTAACAGTGGAACATTTTTCCTGCATCTATTTTGTCAGTCCTTTTATAATTTTAATATAGTTTCTATAAGAATCCTGCGTCATCCTTCTCAACTCCAGTGAAGTACTCTGGTGAAAAGGTTTTTTTCTCACATCTCAGCTTCAAATGTCCGTCCCCCTATATATTCTAAGACTGTTGCCCCTTCTGGATGCTACGCCCAAACATTGGGAACGATTTGTGTCCCCATTCTAGCCGTTGTCCAGTCCTTTTATTGGGCGAGTTTATGATGTTTCTATGAGAGACCCGGGCGGGGCCGGCGGCGCGGGCGGGCCGCGCCCATCCTTCTAAACTAACAGTAATACTCTGTTATAAGTTTTTTCTCATCTCAGCTCAATGACCTCTCCTAGTATTCTAAGACTTGTGGCCCCTGGTATCTGAGCTCGCCCAACAATGTGTGGAACAGTTGATGTCCCGGGCATCTAGCTATTCCCCCCCCCCCCATGACGCCCTTTTATATTTTATAATGTTTTCGAGTAGAGGGGAGTGCCCCTCATACCCTTCTAAACATCCAGTGAATACAAGCCTAAGTCCTTTTCAATCTTCCTCATATGAGCAGAGCCCCGCCAAGGGCCCGATCAATCTTGAACCTACGGCTGCACTTCCTCAATCACAAGAGTCCTTCCTCAAATTAGGGATCAAAGTGGATAAGAGGGGGGGGGGCGGGACTAGATAGCTTCCGAGTGTGTGGTCGTCACAGGAGGCCCTGGCAAAGCAGAAGGAACTCTTTGCTCCTGTACCTCAACTCCTCTTTTATAAAGTCCTAACAGGCCCATTACTTTCTCTACTGAAAGAAGGTAATAAGACAGAACTGGAAACAGATCAATTAATAACGAATTTATTGAGTTATTGTTTTAATTTTTGTAAAAATAAATATTGAATTCTGATCACTACTCTCTACTATCATCACAACACATAAATATGTATTACAGGAAGTGTCGAGCACCTCCATATTAAAATTGAGCGCCTCTTCCTATGACAGGTTGGATCTTTTCAAGGAATATGTCTCCAATCACATTGAATACCTAAAGGTGCAAAAATGGGCTCAGCAGAGCACTACTGAGTAATAGTAATGGATTAATGAAGAATATGTATAACAAATCATGGATATATCGTCCAAAAAACGATGGGATAACTTTTAATACACACCATCACCTCGTTATTTGATTTTCTTATCTCTTATTTTCTCTATCTTTTCTCACTTGTAAAAAAAAAGGTGGGTATTGTGGTAAAGTGAGACAAAAAAGGTAAAAATATAAATAAGATCTGTAAATGTTAATATTAATAATATTAACGAATTAGTGTGTAAAAATATGTCACCTAATTAATATGTTACTTACAATTAGATAAAGAAATGATTGACTAAAAGAAGAGGAAAAGTTTTGTACTTTACTTGCAATTCCATCGACATGTGGGTAATCATGTGGTGGATGTTTACACATTAAATTTTCTTGTCTCGTTGCAGGAGGGGGGGGGGGGGGGGTGCTGAGGGGGGGGGTTTTGGGGTTATGTGGCGGGAGTCCCCACGAAGCAACTTCTTTTAGGCGAGGTGTCAAATCTCATCTCCCACGTGCGCCACGGCGGAGAGAGGGCGAGTTCATCACGGTCGCGAGGAGTTCCCCTGCATTCTGAACGATCGCGGCCGTCAGAACGCCGCCGAAAAGTTCTTCCACTCGTTGAAACATTTTCCGCCGCCAAAAACACACTGGCCCCCAGGGAAAATCGATCACCGCCTACCGTTGTGCAGTTTGTAGAGGGGTCGCCACGTGTTTTTAGGTAGTGTGTTTGACCGCCTGTTGCTGACGCGGCCTGTTATTTGGCTCATTGGGGGAGAAAAACATAAGCGCAAGTTTCAGAACAGGAAAACTTGACTGTGAAATGTTTATATGCCACACTGTCCCACACATCTGTGTATCTCTGGCTTATTAAACGTTGTCTGGTCTGGCTTCATGAGTAAAACTTTCATCCATCCCTAGCTCTCCCCACATATCGAGCCCCGCACCGGGGGGCGGGTGGGGGGGCTCTCCCCCACGTTCGTCAACACACACTCACCCATTTCCGTGTGTCCCGGCGGCGGGATTCTCACCCCCCCTCTCCCTCCTCTTAAAAAGGACTTTCGAACGCCTTAATTACGCCTACTGTGCCTTTAATTGAACCGCGGAACCTGCGTATTATCACTCGCGGGAATTTCTCTCAGACAGTCGACCGCCGCTTGCCCCTCCGCCAACTGCTTAACGGCTAGTGAAGGAAAGCCGTGCGTGCGTTGCGTATGTTGTCTTTGTGGAAAAAGGAGGGGGGTGATTCCGGTCGGGGTCAGGGGCGGGATTGGCTTACGGGTATCCGCCGGTTTTTCGGGTTTCGGACCTCGCGGCTGCTTGACATCTCGCAGGACAATAGACAACGAGTTGCGGTGTGGGTTGATGGCCGATCGGGCCGCTAGCTACCAGCACCCGGCCATCGTACCAAGGGGGGGCGGGGGGTGTGGTGTTGAGTCGGGCACGGGGTGGCCGTGCGCGAGTTATGAATTCTATTGGTGCGTTATTGTGTGTTCTTTTTCTGTGAAGCGATCGGGTCCAATCCAGAGGCGGGGGCGACCCCTCTCCCTGGTCACAAACTCTTTTATCACTTCCCTCGAGAAGGGCGCTCGCGGTGGGGAACGGTTCCCCCAAAGCTGCCGCACGGACATAAAAACTGAGGAGGGCTTGTTTGAATCCACAGAGTTGGATGGCAGGCTATAACGTCAACAGCGAGAAATCTTATGCCTCCCTTTGAACTGGTATTTTGTTTTGGATCACCTTGATACAATGTTGTGTTTTAAATCATTAATGTTTTATTATTATTATTATAAGTATTGAATGTTAGGGTGGTTTATCTGAGTCATTCGGAGAATTAATCACGTGTGGGTCATGTATTTAATTGTGGCGGAGCAACCCAATGCAAATTCCTTGTAATGTGAATACTTGGCCAATAAACGTTACGCGACTTAAGTCCTGTCCTAACCAGGCACTATGGTCAAAGTTGACATTTATACAAGACCATTAACCTACGAAAGCTGACCGCTTTGGAAGTGTGGGAGTAAAACCGTATACTCGGAGAAAACAGCCACAGCGGGGCATTGGGAAGAATACACAACAGTAGTTGCATGAGGAGCCAATCGGGCGCCTGTACGAGCGCAGCACCGGCCATTCAATGTGATCAACGCTGAACATCCCCTCATCAGTGTCCCGCGCCAGCTTGCGGTCCCCATATCCCCTAAACTCCGCTAACTTTAAGAGCACCTAAACTAGCATCTCTCTTAAAGCATCCAGAGAACCGGCCTCGCAGCCAGCCCTCTGAGGCAGAGAATCCACAGACTCCCGAGGCTCTAGCGTGGCGAGAAAAATTGTTTTGCCTCGTCTCCGTTCAAAAAAGGCTTATTCCCTGTTCCCACTTAGGAGAACCTAACTGGACACCTCTGGGTAGAGTTTGTGCCCGACACGAAGGTTTCCGTGCGGTTCCCGAGGAGTTTTGTCAGTCTCCCTAGAGGGACGAAATGGACAAAAAACCGTCCTGTAACTGCGACGAGACCTTAGTGGGTTGGCGACAAAATCTCCAAGTGTCCCGTTCGAGGTTTCCAAGTGGACAGGGTCAAAACCTCGCGCGGGTCAGGGCATGCAGCAATCTCTGTGCGGAGAGAAGGGTAATCAGTGAGAGCAGGAGACACGTTAGAAAGGCGAGGAGTGAAAATAGGAATCATAGCGGGGCAACGCGTTCCCCGAGAGGTGGAGACTGGTGGGGAATGAGAACATTAACAATCTGCCGAAGAGGTCAGGTGTACATTTAATTGTACAGGGATTAAACTAAAAAACTCAGATTGTGGTGTTATGTGTAACATTCAAGCCTGGGCGAACAGGTGTACTATTCTCCGAGTGTGTGAACACGATGGGCCCTGTTAAACGCAAGGCGACGCGCACACACGACGCACGTTATGGCACTCATACGTCACTGCGGACATAACGGGCGGATATAGGCACACTCGACGCTTTAGACGCACACGCCGGCATCTCATGCACACTCTCGCTCAGCGGGACTCGCACTCACGCTTACCGCAAAGCACTCAGCAAGCGTGCGAAACCACACAGCAATCCCTGCGGTCCGTCACGCGGACCCTTTGCGACATTATCACAACACACAGCACACAGCGGAGCTTCACCGCCCGTCACACACGACGCCAACGGGACTCACTATTAACAACGCCAAGGGTGACCATTATTTGTTTACTATCGGAGACGAGTATGCCCAGCTCTCTGAGGAGCGCCTCGCGCCTCTCCCTCTCTCCTCCATTCTCTCTACCCTCACCTTCCGTCCTCGTCCCACCCTTATCTCTCCTCTCCCCTCCAGGTCGCTCTCCGCCGATCCCTTCTCGTCTGTCCAGCCTCTCGTCCTCCCTCTCAGTCCTTTCTCTCGCCTCACTCCTCTCGCCACATTCAATTTTCTCCTCTCTCCCTCCGTCCCCCCCTCCTTCACCCACCATTCCGCTGGAGCCTCTCGACCAAGGCCCTACTCTCTAGGGCTCCTTTTTACCTGCTCTCGCCTTGCCTCGACCGTCTCTACCCCCCCAATCAGCTCAGCTCCACCGCGCCCCCCTCTCTCTCGACACAACTCTCTGCCCTCTCTCTGCGGTCTTAGAGGGGTATGCGATCCCCCGGTCTATACTTTGCTGGGGTGTCTTGGGGGGGGGGGCTTTCAGGCGGGGAGGGGGAGGGGAGAGGGCCCGGGGTTCTGTCTCTCCCTCCCTCTCTCGCGGCCATCTCTTTCCGCGAGGGATTTTTTTTTTGTCTCTCGTCACTCACTCCTCCGCATCTCTCAACGCGCACCCAGCTCTCCTCTCCATCTCTTCCTCACCCTCACTCTCTTTTCCGTCCCTCGTCCCTCTCTCTGCGCCCATCTCTTTACAGGCTCTCTCTCTCTCTCTCTTTCGTTTCTCCTCCAGTCCCTCCTCTCGCCCATCTCTTTCCCTATTTTTCGCTCTCTCTCCCACACTCTCCTCTCCCGGTCGTAGAAGAGACACGGGTGGCGTTGGTGGCCGGTTGCGTCAGTTGGCCGGTGCGGCCCTGTCCCTCCACTCTTCCGTCACCCTAGTTGGCGTCCCTAGTGCCCTAGTCCCTACCTCCGGCCTCTCCCCCAGTGGGGTCTCGCGTCGACTGCCCGGGGGGGGGGGCCCTGGTCTCCCCCTCGCCTGGTGGGGGTGGGGTCGGGTGGGCATCGTGTTCGGGCGCGAGGGTGTGGGTTGCGGGGGGGGAGTGGGGGGCAGGGGCATGGGTGGGGGTGAATCTTGCTGCTTGTGGCGTTTGACAACATGGTCCTTCTTTCTCGAGAGCGCTGGCAACAGAGCCTTCGCATGGAACTGTGTAGCCGGACCCAACGTCGTGCTCTTCAATGTGCCAGTTGAGCCGCGCTTCTGCAGGCACGTGAGAGCCAAGCGTCACAGACCTGGTGGGGTGTGACACGATGAGGGTGAGTGAGGGTGAGCGTGTAGGTGGCGGTTGGTGGGGGATAGAGGTGTTTGCTCATGGGGGTCAGAATAATCAACACTCCGCCTCAAAGCTGCCAGGTGTTAAGTCTGCAGCCGGACTATGGGCCCTTTTGACTTGATTTTCGCCAAGGGAGGACGGAGGTTTCTCCGACCCAATTTTAACTTTCGAATCTCTCCCTGTGGGCACGTCTATGGGCGATCTCGAAGATAAATCAGAGAGAAATCTTCACCAAATGTGCCTAGTAACCGTCTATATAGAGAGACTACGGCCCTGATTTTTCTCGCAACGTTGAGTGAGGATTTCGTACGGCGGCCAGTTTTCACTTTCGAACCTCGCTCCCCTGATACACAGCTTACCTTCTCGGAAGGAAGTATCATGGAGAGAAATCTTCCGCCGAAGGCCATAGTGGGAATAATGGTCGGGGATAGTAAGAGGGAGGTGGTGAGTTTCTTTCTCATCTCGAGCGACAGTAGTTTTGCTTTCAGAAATCTTTCCTTTGAGCCTCTGTATAGCTTCTCGTAGAGTTGTGATTGAATTCAGGAGAGATATCTCCCCCCAAATTGGCCATAGTGGGAATAATGCTCAAGAGATGGGAAACACAAGAAGGTCGTGTGAAGGAGCAGAGTATACGTGAGGAAACAGTAGTCTTTGCGACAAACTAAGTCGCGAACCCCCATTTTAAGGAGATATGTAGGAAAAAATGTGATTAAACCCAACTAATTTGTGAAGGGCTTTAAAGAGGATTGCAAAAACCGATAGAGTGGCCAAGGAGAGGTGTTCTTGACAGCAGCTGTGTATCAACGATTACCAGAGCCCCATCCTTGAGTAAGAGTAGCCTAGCATGAGTATAGCGACAGAAGGTAGTGATGTAATAGATCCCTAGAGTTTGGTGTGATGTAAAATGTGTGTATATGGGGGTGTCCACCCTTCTGACTCGTCCGGTGTTCTCAACTTGGACGATTGCACCGCGTCTCTGCAGACTATCGAAAATAAAGAAAATCTCTGCTTCCACATTTAGTCTTGAGTATGATTGTGAGCACATTGCATAATCGCAATGATATATCAAAAATCTCACACACATTAACACAGCTAAGAAATGAATATTGAATCAGCTAAACATGCTATGTGTGTTGTCTCTTACAGCTGCAAGAACGTGGAGCATCACTAAAGGCTATATTTATTTAAGTTTAATGTACAGGCAGATCTTTCGCGAGCGGCACTGTAGTACTTGTATTTATAGGTTAACATGCATTTGAATATGTGGATTGTAAGATTTACAAACTATGGGCGATAGAACCGATAGTATTCACGTAGACATGCTTTGGGAATTGTTTGAAAAGGGATTAATGAATTGTAATGAAAAATTGAGATAGATAGGAGAGAGATGCAGCAAGGTGAGAGATAAGCGGAGAGCGGAGAGGGAGATGTGATAGGGAGAGAGACCGAACGGACAGACACGGAGTGTGGAGGGAAGAGAGGAGGTAGAGGTATGAGAGAAATGAGCGAGAAGGGATGAGCAGGAGGGTGGAGGGGGAAGTCTATCTATATCATCTTATGGGGGGAGAGGGGGAGGAGCGGGGAAAGATGGGAAAGTAATAAGTGGTGGTGGGGTGAGAAGAGAAGAGGTGATTGTGGTCAAACCTAAACGTTAGGGACGGAGGACCCTATGTTATTAACGAATGCAATGGCGGAAAAGCGCCGTCGTTGCTCAATACAAAATCGAGACAAGTTGTCCTACAAACTTTAAGGCTGTGCACCCATAGGACTTTATGTCTTTGTGAGCTCAGAAGTTAAGTGTGGTGACTTGATTGAGGTCTTAAAATGATGAAAGGTATAGACAGAGTTTACGTGGATACTTTTCCCATTGAGGGTAGAGGAAGAATCAAACAGAGAGGGCATGACCTTAGAATTACAAGACAAGGTTTCGGGGTAACTTGAGGGGAACTTCTTTACGGTCGGAGGTGTGGCTGTGTGGAATGAGTCTACCAGCAGAAGTGTGTGAGGCATACTATTTAACATTTAAAAGTGAAAGTGTGGATAGGGTACATGGACGTGAATGGAATGTAGGGTGTGATGGTCTGAGTGCAGTAAGGTGGACTAGGGGAAAACAATGGTCTGGCACGGAAGGGGTTGGTGGCCGTGATCCGTGGTGGGGGGCCTGTTTTCCGTGCTTATAATTGTTATATTGTTTGAGTATTGTGGAAAAAGAAGTGGGGGATAGTATATAAGGTGTGATACACACGAGGGTGGTAGGGTACGATGTTAATGAGAGACGGGAGAGAGAGGTAGCGGTGAGAGAGAGGCGAAGGGAGAGTGGGGGGGGGGGCGGGCGTGGGTGAGGGGGGGGAGAGAGAGGGAGAAGCAATAGAGCGAGACGTTCCAGGGGAGGGCGGGCAGTGGAGTGAAGAGAGAGAGAACTAGAGAGAGTGATATTTAAAGTTACAAATTTGGAATCACTGATCGAAAGACAGATGTTACCGTTTCTCCTATGAAATTTCAAAGCCAGCAGAAAATGCTTCCCCTTGCTCTATATTACACTAGACAAGTGATAACAAAGATGTTTCTGCTCATTTTCCCCACTAACAAAAGAGTAAGATGAGGGACAAACACAGCTTCATAATGGTCTCCTCTATAATAATAAACATTGATGGCGAGGATGTCAACACGCGCTGTCGCGCTACCCTTGCTCGGCTATAAGATTATAATTGGAGTCATTAAAGCCTGTGTTCCCCTGTGTGCTCTGATACAAAACGCTGTAACGTGGCGATCGCTGGTCGCAAAGGGACTCGTGGGCTGAAGTCTGTCCCCCTCGCGCGTCTCTGTATAGCTCGTAGGAACTAATACCAGAACCTCCTCCGGCAGCTCGTTTCCATACACCCACCACCGCAGTGAAAAAAGTTGACTCTCAGTTCCTGTTAAATCTTTGTCCCGTCACCTTGAACCCATTCCTCAGTCCTACGATTCCCCTACTCTGGCAAGGACTCTACCCGATCTAATCGGGGTGGGGCGGGGGGGGGCCGTGATTTGTATATCGCGTTTAGTGAGTCCGGAATCAATCCTCCTGCCTCCAATGAATAACACGAGAGGGGGAGTGGGGATTGCGATTACGAGCCATTAAGATGTCAGAGTAGGAATTGAGACCATGTCCATGGCTCCATCTCAGCTCTCACTGTCGTCTCTGTCCGGCACGTCTGCGCTCCCCGGCGACGCCTCTCATGCACGGCGGTCTCTCGGTCAGGCGGTGCGAGACTCCACGAGCTCTGACACCTCTCATCTCTCTCTCGACGAGCGGCCTCACCGCGCGGCATCGTCGTCTCTCGCCCAGGGCCCAAGCCTCTTCCCCTTCTCTCTCTCCCCATCCCCTCTATCGTCCCATCCCCTCTCTTGCCCTCTCTCGTCCCTCTCTCATCCGCCCCCTCTCCCCTTTCTCTCGTGCGCCGGCATCGCCACGACTCAGTCGTCCCCAGTCGAGGTCACCCTTTACTCTGCTCACCCATCGCACTCTCTCTTTCCCTTCTCCGTCGTGTCTCACCTCCATAGGGGGGTCGTGTGAGGGGGGGATGGGCCCCTCCCTCCCCCCTCCCTCCCCTCTCTCTCCCACCTTTCTCTCTCCCCCCCTCTCTCTCTCCCATCCCTATTACCCCCCTCTCTCGTCCCCTCTATCGGCGTCGCTCGACGGCTTTCACACCCCTGCTGAGTCGTCTCGCCCCACTCGAGGTCTTCTCTGCTCTGCATCTCTCCGCCCTCTCTCCCTCTCGTCACCCCTCCTTCCACACCTCTTTACTTTACGTGAAGGGTGCTGTCTATCCGGTGTGAATTCTTCGATGAACCGACCGATGAATCTTATCGGAGTTTTGAACGCACGGGCGTCCACAAAATTCACAGATGTAGTTCCTCTGGTCTAGAAGAGAGAGGAGAGAGTGGGGGTTGAGATTCCAGGGGGTGACGATAGAGTGTTGAGTCGAGATGAGAGGGATAGTGCGATGGTGTAGGAAGAGAGTCAGGTACACCAATTGAGAGACTAAGGTACCCACCCCCCTCTGCTCCTCTCGTCTGATTTATTCTCCGCGCCCTCGCTCTCCCCCAATCCCCCTTTTTGCCCCATCTCTCTCGCACCATCTCTCTCCCCCCCACTATCTCTCTCCACCCTCTCTCTCCCCCTCCGCTCTTCAGTCATATCCCTCTCCATCCTTATATTGGGGGGGCCCCTACTCACTCCTCCAGCATCTGCCATCCTCTCCCCCCTCCCCCCCTCTCCGTCTCACCGCTGTGCAAGTTTCTCATGTTCATTCCATCCTTTAAATCGAAAAAACCCGACCACAATCCGACAACCGTACATGCAACGTCCTTTGAAGTTGGTGCTGGTACTTATTGGCCGCTGGAGGGGAGAGAGAGGGGACGAGGAGGAGAGAGAGAGGGGGGGCAATAGAGGAGATGGGTAGGTGAGGTAAAAGGGGGGAGCGAGAGGGGGAGATAAAGGTGACGATAGGGGGGAGAATAAAGGGGATCAAGAGGGGAGAAGAGAAAGAGAAGGGGAGAAGGGGAGTGAGAGGGGAGAGAGAACAAAGTTAAGCTTGGTCCCTGCCTATCATAGGAGAGGGAGGGGAGGAGAGGGAAGAGAAGAGGGAAGGGGGGAGGAGAGTGGAGGAGGCTGGAGGGTGGTGGGTTGGGGTGGGGCTGGACCTTGAGGTATTGGTGATATGGACACTATCTTGCCGCCACCCCTGAATTCACAGCGTACGTCTCTTTGGAATCTTCCTTCCCGGGAGGGAGGGAGACAGTGACATTTGTGATCGTAGTGCTCAACTACCGTCGTCTCCCTCCCCTCCCTGCTGCCACAACCCCCGTTTTTGAACACCACCGACCCATCACTGGAAAACCCTAAGACGTGGCACTGCCTGCAGCTGCCCAACACACTCGCAACCGCCCGCGACCGCTCCCCATCCACCCAGCAACCATCGTCAAAAACCACACCGGCAACCACCATCAACCACCAGCAACCACCCAGCAACCACCCCGCAACCACACTCGGCAACCATCCCAGCAACCCACCCACCACCCGGCAACGGCCCAGCAACCACACCAGCAACCGCCCAGCAACGACCACAGCAACCACCCGGCAAACGACCCACAACCACCAGCAACCGCCCGGTAACCACCGCATCAACAAAACAAAAAAAAAAAAAAAAAAAAAAACAAAAACAAAAAGATCAAAACAAAAAAACAAAAAAAATCAAATCCAAAAGGAAAAAAACAAAAAACAAAAACAAAAAAAAAAAAAAACAAAACAAAACCAAAATCCAAAAAGAAAAACAAAAAAATTGAGAAAAAAAAAAAAAAAAAGCCGCCCGGGTAACCACCCAGCAACCGCCCGTAACCCACCCATCAACCGCCTGGAAACCAACCCAGCAACACCCACAACCGCCCAGCAACCGCTCCCAGCCACCCATCAACCCACCCCAGCCAACCACCCGCAACCACCTGCAACCACCCAGCAACCGACCGGTAAAACCGCCCAGCAACCGCCCGGTAACCACACCATAAACCCCCAGCCAACCACCCATCAACCACACCAGCAACCGCCCGGGTAACCACAACGGTCATCCGCCCGGTAACCACCCATCAACGCCCAGCAACCACCCCGGCAACCCCCAGCAACCACCCTGCAACCCCCAGCAAACTTGTCCCGCAACGGCCCACAACCGCCCAGCAACCGCCCGGTAACCAGCTCCATCAACCGCCCTGCAACCACACTCGCAACCGCTCCAGCGATACCGCCCCACAACCACCCCAACCGCCGCAGACAACCCCCCAGCAACCACCCGCAACCGCCCAGCAAACGGCCCAGCAACTGTTCCACAACCGACCAGGAAACTGCCCAACAACCTACTCGGCAATCCACCCGCAGCTGCCCGGCAAACCGCCCACGACGGCGAACCGAAATCCCTCGGCCTCAAGCCAGATACGCTCCACCGTATCTTCTTTGGCCCGCTCCGCGCGATCTCAGCCCAGTGTCCTGCTCTCGACGCGGCATCTCCTGCCACAAACGACAGGGGTCAGAGAGAGGGTTAGAGTGAGGGGACACACACAGAGAGAAGGGGGGGAGAAGACACAAGGGGAGAGAGAGGACGGGAGAGAGAGAGGGGGTAAGAAGACCGAGGTGAGAGGCAGAGAAGTGAGAAGGGTAAGGGGGGAGACGGAGAGGGGGGGGGATGTGACAGTTTCAAGCATCAGAAGTCATAGGGTAGGATACACAAGCTGCGAGCGAGAGGGGAAATTGAGTGTATAAGAGGGAATGAGGGATGGAGAGGGGGGAGTCAGAGGGGCTACTAAATACACTCTCATAAATGGGGACTACAAGATTTTTTCACAGACCCCCTTTTTTAACCGTCCTCTATAAATGCTGGCTCTTGTCTCCTTGATCCTAACGTGATGGTTCACACTGGCAAATGTGTGGTATCGATGGACGTGGACGAGTAAATTAAGTCATCTCCCCCGCCTCCTTACTCGTCCTCACCCCTAATATCTCTCTCTCCCTTCCCCTCGGTTCCTATTCCTCCGTCCCTCCTCAACACCTTCGCCATCACCCAACTGAAGCCGCTCTCGTTTCCACCTTTTCATCCGCACACCTCTTCTTTCCCAAACTCTATTCTCCACATCCTCTAGCGTCAATCTCTCCTCCCCTACCCCTCTCCTTACTCCCCTCTTACTTACAATGCTGTCACCCTCGCGAAGTTCCTCTCTCATCTCCCCCCTCTCCCTCATCTCTCTCTTCCACCTCTCACCCTCTTACTCCCTCTTCCCCGCTCTCTCTTAACTCTCTCCTCCTCCCTCTCTATTCCCTTCTCTCTCTCCTCCCCTCTCTCTTTCCCTCTCTCCCCTCTCCCCCTCTCTCTCTCCTCCCTCTCTGCCCCCTCTCCCCTGTCTTCCCTTTCCCCGCTCCTCTGCCCCCTCTCTCCTGCCCCATCTCTCTCTCCCCTTCTCTCTTCCCTCCTCTCCTCCCTCTCCCTTCACGTCCTCCCTCCCTCTCTCTCTCCCTCTCCCCTCCCTCTCCTCTCCCTCGCCCTCTCACATCCCAGCCTCTCTCTTCCCCTTCTCTCCCCCTCATCCTCCCCTCTCTCCGCCCCTCTCACTCCCTCCACTCTCACCTGTCAGATGAAGGTTTTATAATTCTCATCCTTTGGATCATCAAAGAATGCAAGAGCATCTTCAGAGTCGCCTTCAGATCCAATCCTCACTCTCTCGCCCTCCAGGTCCATTGTCACTGCCGGGGAACAGAAGAGGTGGGCGTCACTGTGTGTGGATGTGTGTGTGTCCTGTGCCTGTCTGAAGTATGTGTGTGTGCGGCTTGCCTGTGTGTGAGTTTAGTGCTTTTGTCAGGGTGGGGAGTGTGAGGTGATATAGGAACACGTTGGTGAGAGAGGGGTTGTGTGGGTGGACACAGTGTGGGTGTGAGTTGTGACAGAAGATGTGTGTGGGTGGTGATGGTGTCAGATAATGTAAGTCGTTGTATGGTTGGATAGTGTTAAGAGTAGATGAGATATCGGATGAGGGTGAGGGGGGTGGAGGGGGGGTGGCGGGGGGGAGAATAATCGGAAAGAGTGTGTAGCTTGTAAGTAGAATATAGTGTAGGGTGATATATACGTTTTGGGGGATAGTTTTTGTGGGGGTGGGGTGTGAAGAGTAATTGAGTATGTGAGTGGGGTGCGTTATATGGGTGTGTGTGTGAATGGAGAGGGTGGTGGGGTGTTGAGTGTGTAACGAATGGTATAGAGAGTGGGTAGTGTAATGTAGAGTGTGTGTGGTAAAGGTGTGGACGTTGAATTGGGTAGAGAGTGAGGGGGGGGGGGGGTAGGTGAGAGGGGGGGTGGGGGGAGGGTGGGAGGTAGAGTATTTGATGTGAGTATTGGATAGGTGGTTATGGGTGGGGGGGTGGGGTGTTGTAGGGGGGGTGTGGGTGTGTAGGGATTGGTGTTGGAGAGTTGGTTGTATAGAAGTGTGGGGTAGGTAGTATGGAGGGGGTGGGGTGGTGGGATGGGGATCTTGATATATATATGTTAGTGGGGTGTGGGTTTGGAGTGAGAGAGGTATATATATGGGTTTATGGTAGGTGGGGGTGGGTATATTTTGGAGGGTAGGTTGTGGACTATATATATTGGGTGGTGGGGGGGAGTGGAGGGGGGGGGGGTGGGGGGATGGAGTGGGGGTTGGTGGGGGGGGGTGCTGGTGTAAGTGGGAGATGGGGGGGTGAGGGGTGGCGAGTGTGCGTGTGTGAGTGTGTGAGCGGTGTTTCAGTGTGAGTGTGTGCGTGTGTGTGTCGCTACGTCAGTGGTATGTGGGGGTGTGATTGTGTCAGTGTGTGTGTGTAATATTGTGTGTGGTGTTGGGGGAGTGTGTGTGAGCTGTGGGGGGGTGGGGGTGTGTTTTAGTGTGTGTATATGTGTGTGTGTGAGGTTGTGTTTTAGTGTGTGCTGGGAGTGTGTGCGTGCGTTGTGTGTGTGTGTGTGTGTTGTGTGTGCGTGTGGCGTTTATATTTTGTGTGTGTCGGCACGTGCCCGTGAGCAATTACTCAGGTGGGGGCATCAGTGATATGCCGCCGGCTTTAAAAAAAATCTTAAACCCGAATTTGGTGCAGATTGGGGTTCTTGGGTTCGTACATAAATAAAAAATAAGTAACAATTCAATTTCCGCACGGCTTCTCAATCTCCAGGGGTTTATTAATTACTGAATGGGTGGGGGACGAAGGGATGAAGGCGGGTGGAGAGGATGGGGGTGGTTTGAAAAACGGGAACACACCGGGACGATTGGTGAATCAGTTGTCATCTTGTTGAATGACAATACTTTCAATCTGGGGGGTCCAATTGGTGGGAGAGTTTCCTTTCACAGCGTGTGAGATAGTCTGTGCCAGGGTTGAAGATGCGGGGAGGCAAGGAGTGTTGCGAAGGATCGGCGAGGTCAGAAAGATCACCAATCTTTTGTGTGTAGTACCCACACTCAACCGCTGCCTGCGTGCATGGCTCCGGGCACCTTCCCTGCCGGCCCTTCTCACTCTCGAAGTGCTCTTCTCAGCACGGAACACCTCTCACCCCCCGGCTTCCACCCCGGTGTTGTTTGTCTTACGCAAATCAAAGGGAGTTAAAAAACAGGTGGAGTAGTTTTTTCGTCAAACCGCGGTCCCGCGAATCCTTATTTAATTCCCCACTGCCGCGCAACCTCAAACCGGTCCCCGTCCGAGTTTAAAAGATTGCGAGGAAGCCGTCCGGTCGCCGCAGGCGAGAGAAAATTAAGGTTGGAAATAGAAAATAAATTAAAAAAATGGCGCCGCCAGGGGCGAGCGGGGACCGGCAGATAATATTTGGGGCTAAAAAGCGGCAGGCCCGGTTCTTCTGTCGGTGTCCCGGCGATCCGCTCAAGGAGAAAAAAAGTTTCACCCGAGCTGATAAATTCAGCCAGTCCCTGATAAAGTCCGTAGGCCCCAGGAGCGCATGCGGCAGCCGCTCGGAACTAATTCACCCCCCCCCCCCCCGCCCCCGGCCACAATAAAAGCCATTCTCGGCCCTTTTACTCCGTGCCGAACACTTACTCTCACCTGGTCCCATCTACCTGCACTCAGGCCGGAGCGGGGCAAGTGGGGTTACTGACCCCGAACCCCTCCCTCACAACGCCAGACTCCCCAAACACTGTGAACGGAGCTCTCCCCCCCCCCCCCCCCCCCCGCATTTAAAAACATAAAGCACCAAGAAATGTACTTACCGCGTTTAATGGTACATTTAAGTCCATTCTTCACTCTGTGTTTCCTGAGATACTGTTACAATAATGGCAAGCCGTATTTGAAAACCCCCGCCAAGAAACCCGCGCTGGGCGTGCGCGCCAGGCCGCTGGGCATGCGCGGTTCTGCAGAGGCAGAATTCCTGCTGCCTTCAGCCCCCCCTCCCCTTGAAAGTGACGGCTCGGGCAGCGCTGACGGCCCGTGGGCTGCCCAGACCGTCCCGTGTCGCAAGCGCTGCAGACGAAAGGCGCGGAGAATGATGCCTCCCTAGGAGATCCGTCTCTTACATAGGCATCGCTCTCCCATGCCTTTACTATTTATATTTAATAATTGCCATTTCATAATTTTAGTCGGGGTAGGCAGTGCCTACCTTGCCTACCCTGACGGCACGTGCCTGGTGTGTGTGTGTGTGTGTCAGTGAGTGTGAGTGTGTGTGAGTGCTAGTATGTGTGTGTGAGTGCTAGTATGTGTGTGTGAGTGCTAGTATGTGTGTGTGAGTGCTTGTGTGTGTGTGAGTGTGTGTGTATATGTGTGTGTCAGTGAGTGTGTGTGTGTCTGTGAGTGTGTGTGTGTGTGTGTCTGTGTGTGTCAGTGAGTGTGTGAGTGTGTATGTATATGTGTGTGTGTATGTGTGTGTGAGCGTGTGTGCGTGTATGTGTGTGTGTGTGTGTGTGAGTGCTTGTGTGTGTGTGTGTATATGTGTGTGTCTATGTGTGTGTCAGTGAGTGTGTGTGTGTGTGAGTGCTTGTGTGTGTGTGTGTGTGTGGGTGTGTGTGTGTGTGTCTGTGAGTGTGTGTGTGTGTGTGAGTGTGTGTGTATATGTGTGTGTGTCTATGTGTGTGTGAGCGTGTGTGCGTGTATGTGTGTGCGTGTGTGTATATGTGTACCTATATGTGTGTGTGTGTATATGTGTGTGTGTGTGAGTGTGCGTGTGTCTGTGTGTGTGTGTATGTGTTGTGTGTGTGCCTATATATGTGTGTGTGTGTGTGTATATGTGGGTGTGTGTGTGTGAGCAAGTGTGCGTGTGTGTGCGTGCACGTGTGTGAGCGAGTGTGCGTGTGTTCGCTAGTGTGTGTGCGTGCGCGTGAGTGAGTGTGAGCGTGTATATGAGTGTGTGTGTGTGAGCACATGTGTGTATGTGAGCATGTGTATGTGTTTCCATGTGCGAGAGAGTGTGTGCGTGAGTGTGTGAGTGAGAGAAAGGAAGAGAGACGGTCAGAAGGAAAAAGACAAAGGCAGTGAGAGACAGAGAGAGACACAGCGAGAGAGAGAGAGAGAGAGAGAGGCGGAGAGGGGGAGCTTCATCTAGTGTGTGTCAGTGTGCGTGAGTGAGTGACAGAGAGAAAGGCAGTGAGAGATGCAGAGAGACGGAGAGAGAGTGAGAAAGAGAAAGAGAGAGAGACAGACTGAGAAAGGGTCAGAGAGAGAGAGAGAGAGAGAGAGAAGAGAGAGAGAACAGAGAGAGACAGAGAGAGAGAGAGAGAGAGAGGGGAGAGATCACAGAGAGAGAGAGAGATAGAGGGAGTGAGAGAGAGGGACACAGAGCGAGAGAGAGAGACAGACACAGAGGGAGAGATGGAGGGAGAGGGGGAGAGGGAGAGAGAGAGATGAAGCATCATCTAGTGTGGCCTTCATAATAAGAGGATTTCAGTACAGGGGTAAAGAGGTCCTTCTGCAGTTGTACAGGGCCCTGGTGAGACCACATCTGGAGTATTGTGTACAGTTTTGGTCCCCTAATTTGAGGAAGGACATCCTTGTGATTGAGGCAGTGCAGCGTAGGTTCACCAGATTGATCCCTGGGATGGCGGGACTGTCATATGAGGAAAGATTGAAAATAATAGGCTTGTATTCACTGGAGTTTAGAAGGATGAGGGGGGGGGGATCTTATAGAATTATAAAAGGACTGGACAAGCTAGAAGCAGGAAAAATGCTCCCAATGTTGGGTGAGTCCAGAACCAGGGGCCACACAGTCTTAGAATAAAGGGGAGGTCATTTAAGACTGAGGTGAGAAAAAACTTTTCCACCCAGAGAGTTGTGAATGTGTGGAATTCCCTGCCACAGAGGGCAGTGGAGGCCAAGTCACTGGATGGATTTAAGAGAGAGTTAGATAGAGCTCTAGGGGCTGGTGGAGTCAAGGGATATGGGGAGAAGGCAGGCACGGGTTATTGACTGGGGACGGTCAGCCGTGATCACAATGAATGGCGGTGCTGGCTCGAAGGGCTGAATGGCCTCCTCCTGCACCTATTGTCTATGTTTCTATGTGTGTGTGTGTGTGCTTGCATGAATGTCTGCGTGAGTGTGAGGGCTTGCCTGTGTGTGTATGTGTTTCCATGTTTGAGAGTGAGTGTGTGAGTGTGTGTGTGTGTGTGTGTGTGCGTGTGTGTGTGCGTACGTGAGTGTGCGACGGGATGGATGGGGAGCTTCGCCCTCTCTCTCTCTCTCTCACCTTGTCAGCACCAGTTCCGTCTCTGCGATCTGGCCATCTTCAACTTCTGGAACAGGGAGGAGCGGAGAGGGGGAGAGGGGGACGAGCGAGAGAGGAGGGAAAGGGAGGGGAGGGGGAGGGAGGGGGAGGGAGAGGGAGAGAGATGGACAAGGGGGAACGAACAAATCCAGGAGAGCATGTCAAAGAGTGATCAAAACATCGTCCTATTCCTAAAATCTCTCAAACTCTCCCCTCTCGTCTCCTCTCCCTCCCCACCCCCTCCTCCCCTCCCCTCTCCCTCCCCTCCTCTCCTCTCCCCTCCCTCCCCTCCTCTCCTCTCCCCTACCCTCTCCTCCTCCCCCTCTCTCTCCTCTCTTCCTCTCTCCTCCCCCTCACCCCCTCCCCTCGCCCCACTCCTCCCCTCTCCTCCTCGCCTCCCCTGCCTCCCCTTCCTTCCTCCCCTCCCCTCCCCTCCCCTCTCCTCCCCCTACTCTCTCCTCTCTCCTCTCCTCCCCTCCCTCTACTCCCCTCTCCTCTCTCCTCTCACCTCCCCTCCCCTCCCCCTCCTCCCCTCTCCTCTCCTCTCCTCCCCTCTCCTCCTCCCTCCCTGCCTCCCCTTCCCTCTCCTCCCCTCCCCTCCCCCCTCCCCTCCCCCACTCCTCCCCTCCCCTTCCCCTCCTCCCGCTCCCCTCTCCCCTCTCCTCTCCTCTCTTCCCCTCTCCTCCTCGCCTCCCCTGCCTCCCCTCCCCTCCCCTCCCTCTCTCCTCCCCTCGCCCTCCCCTCTCCTCATCCTCCCCTCTCCTCTCTCTCTCGCCTCCCTCCTCCCCTTCCTCTCCTCCTCCCCTCCCCTCCCCTCCCCTCTCCCTCTCTCCTCCCCTCCTCCTCCCCTCCCCTCCCCTCCCCTCTTCCCTCCCCTCTCCTCCCCTCTCCTCTCCTCCCCTCTCCTCCCCTCTCCTCCCCTCCCCTCTCCTCCCCTCCCCTCCCCTCCCCTCCCCTCCCCTCTCTCACCTCCACCGGTCCAGCATCGAGACCTCGTCTGTTCTCCGTCCGACTCACACACCAGATGGAGCCCCCCCTCGTGCTCCGAGGGGAGGGGGAGCGGGGGAAGGGGGGCTGTGGGAGGGGAAGGGGAGGGCCGTTTCCATGGGGAGCGGGCTGGGGCAGGGGGGAAGAGGTCCCCCACCACCTCCTCCTCCTCCCCCCCCTCCCCCTCCCCCCCCCCCGCCCGGCATAGCCCGAGACCCCCTCAATCGGGGACGCAGTCGTCGTGTGGGGAGGGGGAGGGGGAGAGAGGGTCGCTTGCGGGCTCTGGGGGCCCTGGGGGATTTCCCGGCCCCTCCCCTCCCTCCTCCTCCCCCCTCCCCGGCTCCACGTCTCGGCACGATACTAGCCCCCAACGGTAGGAGTGGCCCCCGCCGCAGATCCAGAGGAGGGTGAGAGAGGGGTGGTTTTCTCTCCCCCCCTCCTCTCCCCCTTCCTCCCCTCTCCATTCCTGCTCTCGCCCTCTCCTCCCCTATCCTTCCTTCCCCCTCTCCTCTCCTCCTCTCCCCTCTCCTCCCCTCTCCTCTCCTCCTCGTACACTCTCCTCCCCTCCCCTCCCCTTCCCTCTCCTCCCTTGCCCTCTCCTCTCCCTCCCCTCCACTTTCCTCCCCTCTCTCCTCCTCTCCCCTCTCCTCTCCTTCCCTCTCCTCCCTTGCCCTCTCCTCTCTTCCCCTCCCCTCCTTCCCCCTCTCCTCTCCTCCCCTCGCCTCACCTCCCCTCCCCTCCCCACTAGCCTCCCCTCTCCTCCCCTCCTCCTCCCCTCCTCTGCTCCCACGGGGCGCTGGTGGGGAGCTGGCGCGTGCGGGCATCGGCGGGCGTGCTCGTGGCACCAGAGGGCCAGGAGGCGCAGGGCACCCAGCGAGGTCAGGAGTGAGCCGGCGGGGGAGGAGGCAGGCGGGGAGGAGGAGGAGAGGCAGTGTCCAGGCCAACCTGTGGGAGAGAGCAAGAGAGAGAGAGGGGCAGTGATATTGAAGGAGGGGGAGAGGGAGGGAGGGGGGAGTTCGAGAGAGAGAGACAGTGAGATTGGAGGAGGGGGAGTGGGAGGGTGACAGAGAGAGAGGGAGGGGGAGGAGAGTGGTGCTGCTATCCCATCTTTAATAGCTGACTCTAGCATTTTCCCCACCACCGATGTTAGACTAACTGGTCTGTAATTCCCCGTTTTCTCTCTCCCTCCCTTTTTAAAAAGTGGGGTTACATTAGCTACCCTCCAATCCTCAGGAACTACTCCAGAATCTAAAGAGTTTTGAAAAATTATCACTAATGCATCCACTATTTCAGGAGCTACTTCCTTAAGTACTCTGGGATGCAGCCTATCTGGCCCTGGGGATTTATCGGCCTTTAATCCATTCAATTTACCCAACACCACATCCTGGCTAACCTGGATTTCACTCAGTTCCTCCATCTCATTTGACCCCCGGTCCCCTGCTATTTCCGGCAGATTATTTATGTCTTCCTTAGTGAAGACAGAACCAAAGTAGTTATTCAATTGGTCTGCCATGTCCTTGTTCCCCATGATCAATTCACCAGTTTCTGACTGCAAGGTGAATCTACATTTGTTTTAACTAACCCTTTTCTCTTCACATATCTATAAAAACGTTTCCAGTCATTTTTTTATGTTCCCTGCCAGTTTCTTTCATAATCTATTTTCCCTTTCCTAATTAAGCCCTTTGTCCCTCCTCTGGCTGGACTCTAAATTTCTTCCAGTCCTCTGTTAGGCTGCTTTTTCTGGCTAATTGTATGCTTCATCTTTGATTTGATACTCTCCCTGATTTCCCTTGTTATCCACGGATGCACTACCTTCCCTGATTTATTATTTTGCCAAACTGGATGAACAATTGTTGTAGTTCATCCATGCAGTCTCTTAAATGCCTTCCATTGCATACCACCGTCAACCCTTTAAGAATCACTTGCCAGTCTATCTTGGCCAATTCACGTCTCATACCCTCAAAGTTACCTTTCTTTAAGTTCAAACCATTGTTTCTGAATTAACAATGTCACTCTCCATCCTAATGAAGAACTCAACCATATATGGTCACTCTTGCCCAAGGGGCCACGCACAACAAGACTGCTAACTACCCCTTCCTCATTACTCAGTATGCAGTCTAGAATAGCCTGCTCTCTTGTTGGTTCCTCTACATGTTGGTTTAGAAAACTATCCTGCATACATTCCAAGAAATCCTCTTCCTCAGCACCCCTGCCCTTTTGATTCACCCAATCTATATGTAGATTGAAGTCACCCATTATAACTGTTTTACCTTTGTTGCATGCATTTCTAATTTCCTATTTGATGCCACCCCCCAACTCCACTACTGCTGTTAGGTGGCCTGTACACAACTCCCACTAGCGTTTTCTGCCCCTTAGTGTTTCGCAGCTCTACCCATATCGATTGAGTACAGGAGCAGGGAGGTTCTACTTCAGTTGTACAGGGTCTTGGTGAGACCACACCTGGAGTATTGCGTACAGTTTTGGTCTCCAAATCTGAGGAAGGACATTATTGCCATAGAGGGAATGCAGAGAAGGTTCACCAGACTGATTCCTGGGATGTCAGGACTGTCTTATGAAGAAAGACTGGATAGACTCGGTTTATACTCTCTGGAATTTAGGAGATTGAGAGGGGATCTTATAGAAACTTACAAAATTCTTAAGGGGTTGGACAGGCTAGATGCAGGAAGATTGTTCCCGATGTTGGGGAAGTCCAGGACAAGGGGTCACAGCTTAAGGATAAGGGGGAAATCCTTTAAGACCGAGATGAGAAAGACTTTTTTCACACAGAGAGTGTGAGTCTCTGGAACTCTCTGCCACAGAGGGTAGTTTTTTTGATATCCCTGTAAGCCATTTAGAACGGAGACGAGGAAACACTTTCTCACCCTACAACTCTCTGTGAGAAAAAGTGTCTCCTTGTCTCCGTTCTAAACGGCCGACTCCTTATTCTCAAACTGTGCGTGGCCCCTGGTTCTGGACTCCCCCAACATCGGGAACATGTTTCCTGCCTCTAGCGTGTCTAAACACTTAACAATCTTGTATGTTTCAATAAGATCCCCCCTCATCCTTCTAAACTCCAGAGTGTACAAGCCCAGCCGCTCCATTCTCTCAGCGTATGACAGTCCCGCCATCCCGGGAATTAACCTGGTGAACCTACGCTGGGCTCCCTCAATAGCAAGAATGTCCTTCCTCAAATTAGGGGGCCAAAACTGCACACAATACTCCAGGTGTGGTCTCACCAGGGCCCTGTACAACTGCAGAAGGACCTCTTTGCTCCTGGACTCAACTCCTCTTGTTATAAAGGCCAACAGGCCATTGGCTTTCTTCACTGCCTGCTGTACCTGCTTGCTTAATTTCATAGACTGATGAACAAGGACCCCCAGATCCCGTCGTACTTCCCCTTTTCCCAACTTGACGCCATTCAGAAAACAATCTGCCTTCCTGTTCTTGCCACCAAAGGTAGCTAATGTGTAAGAAGGTAGACACAAAATGCTGGAGTAACTCAGCGGGCCAGGCAGCATCTCTGGGGAGAAGGAATGGGCGACGTTTCGGGTCAAGACCCTCCTTCAGACTGACGTCAGGGACAGAGATAGAATGTAGTCGGAGAGAGTAGGACTGGCGGGAGAACTGGGAAGGCGATGGGATGGAGAGAGAGGGAAAGCAAGGGCTCTCTGAAATTGGAGAAGTCAATGTTCATACATCTGGGGTGTAAACTGCCCAGTTGTGTAGGGCTCTGGTGAGTATTGTGTGCAGTTTTGGCCTCCTAATTTGAGGAAGGACATCCTTGTGATTGAGGCAGTGCAGCGTAGGTTCACCAGATTGATCCCTGGGATGGCGGGACTGTCATATGAGGAAAGATTGAAAAGACTGGGCTTGTATTCACTGGAGTTTAGAAGGATGGGGGGGGGGGGGATCTTTAGAAACATATCAAACTTAATAAAAGGACTGGACAAGCTAGATGCAGGAAAAATGTTCCCAATGTTGGGCGAGTCCAGAACCAGGGGCCACACAGTCTTAGAATAAAGGGGAGGTCATTTAAGACTGAGGTGAGAAGAAACCTTTCCACCCAGAGAGTTGTGAATGTGTGGAATCTTTCAGGACCGAGATGAGAAAAACATTTTTCACACAGAGAGTGGTGAATCTGTGGAATTCTCTGCCACAGAGGGCAGTGGAGGCCAAGTCACTGGATGGATCTAAGAGAGAGTTAGATAGAGCTCTAGGGGCTAGTGGAGTCAAGGGATATGGGGAGAAGGCAAGCACGGGTTATTAGAAACATAGAAACATCGAAAATAGGTGCAGGAGGAGGCCATTTGGCCCTTCGAGCCTGCACCGCCATTCAATATGATCATGGCTGATCATCCAACTCAGTATCCCGTACCTGCCTTCTCTCCATACCCCCTGATCCCTTTAGCCACAAGGGCCACATCTAACTCCCTCTTTAAATATGGCCAACGAACTGGCCTCAACTACCTTCTGTGGCAGAGAATTCCACAGACTCACCACTCTCTGTGTGAAAAATGTTTTTCTCATCTCGGTCCTGGAAGACTTCCCCCTTATCCTCAAACTGTGTGACCCCTTGTCCTGGACTTCCCCAACAATCGGGAACAATCTTCCTGCATCTCGCCTGTCCGACCCGTGAAGAATTGTGTAAGTTTCTATAAGATCCCCCCTCAATCTTCTAAATTCCAGCGAGTACAAGCCGAGTCTATCCATCTTTCTTCATAAACGGAAGTCCTGCCATCCCAGGAACAGTCCCTGGTGAACCTTCTCTGTACTCTCTCATGGGCAAGAATGAATGTCCTTCCTCAGATTAGGAGACCAAAACTGTACGCAATACTCCAGGTGTGGCCTCACCAAGACCCTGTACAACTGCAGTTGAACCTCCCTGCTCCTATACTCAAATCCTTTTTGCTATGAATGCCAACGTACCATTCGCTTTCTTCACTGCCTGCTGCACATGCGTGCCTATTTCCACATCACCGTCTATATCTCTCGTTTCCCTGATCCATGACCAGTCTGAAGAAGGATTCCCTGCCACAGAGGGCAGTGGAGGCCAAGTCACTGGATGGGATCTAAGAGAGAGTTAGATAGAGCTCTAGGGGCTGTTGGAGTCGGGGGATATGGGGAGAAGCCTACGCTTGGTCTCACTCGATGTGGAGCAGATGAGATCCGGAGCCGCGGATGCAGTAGATGAGGTTGTAGGAAGGTGCATGTTGACCCTGTCGCACCTTGGAACGACGCTTGGGTCCTTGGATGGAGTCGAGGTGTGGCTTTCTTTTGCGTTGCACGGGAAAGTGCCCCGGGGATGGGGGTGATTTGGGCTGGGAAGGCCGAGTTGACACAGGGGAGTTACAGAGAGGAGCGGTCCTCTGCGGAAAGCGGCGGGAGTGGAGACGGAAGATGCGGCCGGTGGTCGGGTCCGTGGGAGGTGGGTGAAAGAGACGGGGTATGTGACGGCTGGTGGGTGGAAGGTGAGGGGGGGGAGGGGGCTAGCAAGTGCGGACGGGGGGAACGGGCTCCAAGCTCTGTCGTAGGGAGGGAGGGATGGAGGGATACCTTTGCTTGCTGGCGGAGTCCGTCGATTGAGAACTGCGGAGAGACTAGAAGAGAGCGTGAGAGAGGGCGGCAGTCAGGAGAGAGAGAGTGGAGATAGGAGGGAACAGAGAGGGGGGGATAATAAGCTTGTCGGGGAGAGAATGGAGAGAGGAGTGGAGAGGTAATGAGGTAGGGAGAGAGAGAGAGAAGGAGAGGGAGAGAGAAAGAACTGATGGGCGGGAGAAGGCAGAGAGAGAAGGAGGGGGAGAGGAGTAGAGAGAGGAGGAGTGGGGGAGAAGGGTGGGGAGAGAGAGAAGAGAAACGGAGGGAGAGAGAGGAGGAGAGAGAGAGCAGAGAGGAGGGGGAGGGGGAGAGAGAGAGGAGCGAGAGAGGAAGAGAGGGAGAAGGAGATGAGAGAGAGAGATGGAGGAGAGAGAGAGAGAGAGAGAGAGAGAGGAGGGAAGAAGAGGACGAGAGAGGAAGGAGAAGGAGAGAGGATGGAGAGAGAGATGAGGGAGAGAGAGGAGAGAGAGAGAGAGAGAGGTAGGGGGAGAGAGAGATAGAGGGAAGATGGAAGGAGAGAGAGACGAGAGAAGAGATGGAGGGGGAGGAGAGAGAGAGGAGGGAGAAGAGGGGAGAGAGAGGGGATGATGAGGGCAAGTCTCCCTCCACCACCTCAATTTAAATACATTTGGAATATTTTGGAGAACCAATGAACCAAGAGAAGAAGAGAGAGAGATGGAGGAACAGAGAGAGAGAGGGTGAAGGAAGGCGAGGGGTGGAGATGGAAGGAGGGGGAGAGGGACGGAAGAGTAGGAGGGAGTGAGAGAGGGGGGAGGAAGAGACGGGAGAGAGAAGGAGACAGAGAGGTGGAGGGAGAGAGAGAGGGGGAGGAGAGATGGAGGGGGGGGGTAGGCTCAGGGGGGGAGGATTAGGGGGATGGGGGGGGGACGTGGGGGGGGGAGGTAAGGGGGAGGGCGGAGGTGGGGGGGGGTGTGTTGGAGGGGGGGTTTTGGCTCATAGAAAGGGGGGGGTGAGAGGGGAGGGGGGGGAAAGAGAGAGAGAGAGAGGAGAGAGGGAGGAGGGAGAGAGGAGGTGGGGCGAGGAGTAGTTGTGGGAATGGAAGGAACAGGGAGAGGGTTGGTAGAGGAGGCTTCTCTGCTTCCTCTCTTCTCTCTCTTGTCACTCCTTCCCCTCTCTCACCTCGGGCCGCCATGGCAACTCGCGTCCACGCGTCCACGACCCCCTCTCTGACGTCATCAAGTCGCTCCTTCCCCCCACCCCTGCCATCATTGCGTCATCACGTCGCCCCACCCCCCACCCCCGCTCATCACCGCGTCATCGCGTCGGAGCCTTCCCCTCCCCCACCCCCCCTGCGTCATCACGTCCCCCTCCCCCGCATGGCTGACGTCCTCACCCCCCCGACCTTTCCCAGGCCGCCACTGCGACCATCACGTCCTGTCCCCTCCTTCTGCTGCCCCCACGGCTCATCACGTCGCGAGCCTCCGCCCTCCCCTCTCCGCTCATCATCGCGTCACCACGTGCCCCTCCCCCTCCTTGGCGTCACTCTCGTCATCACGTCCGCGAGCCTGGCCTCCCCCTCCGTCCACCGCTCATCACGCGTTCACCCAACGCCCTCTCCCCCCTTGCGTCAGCTCGCATCACGTCGCGTCCTCCCCCTCCCTCCACCGCCCATCGGATCGCGACACCACGTCCCCTCCCCCTCCTTGGCGTCATCTCGTCTTCACGTCGGGCTCCTCCCCCTCCCACCCCCCTCTCCGCTCATCAACCGCGTCATCGCGTCGGACCCTCCCCTCCCCCCCACGCCCGCCCCCGTGGCGTCCATCACCCGTCCCCTTCCCCCCCCCCCGGCTCTTCATCGCGTCATCGCGTCATCACGCACGCCCAACTGGCCGCGCCCCCCCCCTTTACGTCATGACGTCAGCGGAGGAGGACAGACCCGCACTCGCCGTCGGAAGGGTTTTCCCACCTCCGGACAAATGGACTTTTATAAATCCCCCAGAAAACTGGGTGGTAGCAACTGGACGTTCAATGTGTGTTCTGTGTATAAATAGAGATAAGGTGTATACACACATGCACGTTTGCAAACCCCTCAATTTTACTGCAACTAAAGTTCAATATGTTGTTCTATATATGTTATAAAATATTTTATTCATGACGATATTTATAACATACACACATCACTTTGCAAACCCCTCAATATACTGCTATAAAAGTTCAATATGTGTCCTAATATAAATAGTTTTTATACAAATATATATATATAACACATGCACTTTGCAAACCACCTCAATAAACTGCACAATAATGTTCAAGTACTTTTGTCTATATATAGATAGATAATTATATACACACAGCAACTTTACAAACCCTCACTAAACTGCAAATAAATGTTAAATATGTGCTGTATATAAAAATAGTAAATGTATACACAACTGCACTTTGCGAAACCCCTCAATAAACTGCACACTAACGTTCATATTTGTCCTATATAAATAGAGATAAAATAAAGCACATGCACTTGAGCAATCCTTCATTTACTGCAACTAAATTCAATATTATCTATATATTTATAAATAGTTTATTTAGGAAATATATAAAAATATACACACATGCACTTTCAAAACCCTCAATATACGGTGCAATAAAGTTCATCTGATGCTATATAAACAGAGTTTTGATACATATATACGTATATACATACACTTGCAAATCCCTCCAATAAACTGCACCTAACGTTCAACATGTGTCTGTATATAAATATAGATAAATATACACACACATGCACTTTGCAAACCCCTCAATAAACTGCAACTAATGTTCAATATTTGTCTATATATATATAGATAATTATATACACACATGCACTTTACAAACCCCTCAATAACCTGCAAATAATGTTAAATATGTGTCTGTATATAAATATAGATAAATGTATACACACATGCACTTTGCAAAACCCTCAATATACTGCAATAAAGTTCAATATGTGTCGAGATAAATAGTTTTATACATATATATGAACACCCATCACTTTGCAAAATCCTCAAAAAACTGCAACTAACATTCCATATGGGTGTCTTATTAGAATATTTATAATATAAGAACACACATGCACTTTGCAATCTCCTCATAAACTCCATTAAAGTTCAATTATGTGCCTGTATATAAAGATCGATAAATAATACGCATATCGCTTAGCAAAACCCTCAGTATACTGCAAATAAATGTCAATATAGCGTGCTGTATATATTTGTAAAATATTTTATTTATGAAATATTTATAAATATACACACATGCACTTTGCAAATCCCTCAATATACAGCAATAAAGTTCAATATGTGTCTGTATATAGGTATTTATATACATCTACACACATACGCTTTCTAGGGGTTTCTGGGGGTCAACATCTCTGATGACCTCTCTTGGACCCACAATACCTCAACACTGGTCAATAAGGCTCACCACGTCTCTTTCTTCTGAGGAGACTAAAGCAGTCTCTCGGATTCTGGTCAACTTCTACCGGTGTGCCATCGAGAGCGTCCTTACCAACTGCATCACAGTATGGTATGGCAACTGCTCTGTCTCCGACCGGAAAGCTCTGCAGAGGGCGGTGAAAACTGCCCGACGCATCACCGGTTCCTCACTCCCCTCCATTGAGCCTGCCCAGAGCAAGCGATGTCTGCGATGGGCGCGCAGCATCGTCAAGGACTAGGTCTCACCCCAGCCACAGACTGTTTACCCTCCGCCCATCCGGGAGCCGCTACAGGTCTCTCCGTTGCCGGACCAGCAGGTTCAGGAACAGCTTCTTCCCTGCGTTTCAGGGACCCAGGCAGTCCTTCCAGGTCCGACAGAGGTTCACCTGCACCTCCTCCAACCTCATCTCCTGCATCCGCTGCTCCAGATGCCAGATGATCTATATCGGTGAGACCAAGCGGAGGCTTGGCGATCGTTTCGCCGAACACCTCCGCTCGGTCCGCAAAAACCAACCCGACCTCCCGGTGGCTCAGCACTTCAACTCCCCCTCCCATTCCGCATCCGACCTCTCGGTCCTGGGCCTCCTCCACGGCCAGAGTGAGCAAAACACCGCAAGCTGGAGGAACAGCACCTCATATTGGCCGCTTGGGGAGTCTGCATCCTTTGAGAGGCTTGAACATTGAATTTTCTCAATTACTGTTAACCCTTGCTCTGTCTCCTCCCCCTTAGCCCACCTCTCCCACGGGCCCTGGCATTCTTTCATCTCTATCTCCCTCCCCCACCCTAGTCGCACTAGCTTCTCATTTTCACACCACAAACAGCTTACAATGGGCTTGTCCCTTTATCATCGATACTTTTATTGCATATCTTTCATTCTTTGTTTCCTTATCTCATCCACATCACCGCACCGCTATAATCTCTCGTTGCCTCCTCCCCCCTGATCGCCTGACACAGTCCTGAAGAAAGGATCTCGACCCGAAACTTCGCCTATCTCCTTCGCTCTTAGATGACTGCTGCTGCACCCGCGATTTCTCCAGCCTTGTGTGTACCCTCGGTCCCTGCGTCTGTTACCCCTGCTTAACTCTGCACCTCGTGATTGCCAGTTAAAAAATAAAAAAATAAACATCCCCCCCCCCCCCCGGACACTCCTTCCCCCCAGTAAAACTGCACGACTGATACTGTTTGTACATATATATATATATTACTGTTCATTATTCTGTGTTCGCTCTTCTGGCTGAGATGCTAACTGCATTTCATTGTCTCTGTTCTGTACACTACTCAATGACAATTAAAGATTGAATCTGAATCTGTATGTGACATGCACTTTGTAAATCCTTGAATGATAAGGCTAAATTCAGTTAAAAAAATTCTAAGTCTAGTACACTTATAAGTCAAGTACACTTATAAATTCTTTTATTAACACAGCAAATGTTAAGGATATGTGGAGAACAGATAACCCATCTGGTCGAGAATATTCATTATTTTTCCCCTGTATTCGGAACCTATTCAAAGAGAGACTATTTTTTAATAGATTCAAAACTAATTCCATTTACGTATGATTCAAAATATCATAATATTATTATCTCGGATCATGCCCCATTAACATTTGAGATAAAATTAAAAGACATAGCTATTAAAACCTCTAACTGGAGACTCGACCCCCAAATATTAAATGATAAGGCTTGTTACGATTACTTGGTGAAACAGATTAAATTATTTTTTTGAAACTAATGACAAACCTGGAATTTCACCATCACTGCTCTGGGATACATTTAAAGCATTTACGCGTGGTGCGATAATATCAGCTCACGCATACTTTAATAAGGAAAATCGAAAGACTCAACAAAAGTTGGAAAATGAAATAAAACTGTTAGATAGTGAAAAATGCAATATCCCCTTGCAAAGGGGTCTAAGTAATAAAATTGCATCATTAAAATACAAGCTAAATAAAAATATATTCAAATCAGATTATTAAAATTTTCAACAGACTAAACAGTATCACTTTGAATTTGGGGGATAAACCCACAAAAAACTACTGGCACGCCAGCTTAGAAAATTAGATGAGGAGAAAATGATACATAAAAATTAGATCTAAACAAGGAGAAATATTGACTTTACCAAAAGATATCAATGATCCATTTTTACAATATTATCAAAATCTTTACTTCATCTAAACTAGCGGGACATTCAGATGGAATGGAAACATTCCTACAAGAATGTTCATATTAATATCGTTTGGATCAGGAAGGTAGAGACTTGTTAAATGCTGATATATCAGTAAAAGATATTGAAGAATCAATTGGATCATTAAATAACGAAAGCCGCAGGCCTGATGGCTTAAGTGTTTGAATTTTATAAGACGTTTTATGATCTGATCTCTCTCCACGCTGTACATATAATATATAAATATGCTTATGAACAAGGAAAGTTACCAGAATCATTAAATTAATCTACAATTACACTTATCCCTAAAGCTGATAAAGATTTGGAAGACCCTGGGTCATACAAAGCAATAGCACTTCTAAACACTGACCAAAAAATACGAACTAAAATTATATCTCGGAGGCTAAGTTTAGTGATTAATAATTTAATACATCATGACCAAACAGGTTTTATCCCAAAACGTTATTCATCTTATAATCTGAGATGTCTATTTAATATACTAAATATATATACTAAATATATATAATATACTAAATAAGTATATTATATACTAAAAAAGAGTGAATGATATTGTGAGAGATAAAGTGATTAAACCCCACTATTGTAAGCGGCTTTAAAGAGGATTCAAACCGATAGGGGCCAGGAAGAGGGATCTGACACAGCTGTGTATAAAAGTTACCAGAGCCATCCTTGAGTAAGAAGTGATAGCATTGTATAGCGGTAGAAGGGAGTGATGGAGATAGACCCCTATCAGTAGAAGGGAGTGATAGATGGGACCCTTGTCACTATAGCTTAGCTTTAGTGCTGATATAGGAGAACTGAGAGAGTTCACTTGGAGGTGAGTAAAACTGGGCCAGGTCATGAGCAACTGAGCATAGCTTAATAAAATACATGAATATTACAACACACCCCTGGTCAAGAAACTGCGCATTACCATTGCACATGTCTGGACAGCGATGTATGATGTGGGAGGTACAGGGGGGACGTACCGACAGATTGTGCACCTCAGTGCCTGATTGGAGAGGGTCCGAAGGGGAGGTTGAATGTAGAATTGTGTGTATAAAGGGGTTTACCTTTCTGACTTCGGTGTGTCTCAACTTGGAGAGGCACCCGACTCTGCAGACTCGCAAATAAAGAATTTCTTGCTTCCACAATTTAGTCTCTGAGTAGTGATTGTGAGCACATCGCATATCTCACAAACTGGGGGCTCGTCCGGAATCGCCACTCCGGCTGCTCGGTGGAGGCACAGAAGGAAGGGAAGGTGCACCCTGCTGATTTCAGCAATCTCTGATCTCCTTGCTTGCCATCAGCGGTTTGAGCGAGTGATATAGCGATAGAGAACTGGCTGGCAAACAGGAAGCAAAGAGTAGGAGTAAACGGGTCCTTTTCACAATGGCAGGCAGTGACTAGTGGGGTACCGCAGGGCTCAGTGCTGGGACCCCAGCTATTTACAATATATATTAATGATCTGGATGAGGGAATTGAGGGCAATATCTCCAAGTTTGCGGATGACACTAAGCTGGGGGGCAGTGTTCGCTGTGAGGTGAGGAGGATGCTAGGAGACTGCAAGGTGACTTGGATAGGCTGGGTGAGTGGGCAAAATGTTTGGCAGATGCAGTATAATGTGGATAAAATTGAGGTTATCTACTTTGGTGGCAAAAACAGGAAAGCAGACTACGTTTATTTAAATGGTGGCCGATTAGGAAAAGGGGAGATGCAGAGAGACCTGGGTGTCCATGGTACACCAGTCATTGAAAGTAGGCATGCAGGTGCAGCAGGCCAGTGAAAAAAGCGCAAGGTATGTTAGCTTTCATAGCAAAAGGATTTGAGTACAGGAGCAGGGAGGTTCTACTTCAGTTGTACCAGGTCTTGGTGAGACCCACACCTGGAGTATTGCGTACAGTTTTGGTCTCCAAATCTGAGGAAGGACATTATTGCCATTAGAGTGGAATGCAGAGAAGGTTCACCAGACTGATTCCTGGGATGTCATGACTGTCTTATGAAGAGAAAGACTGGATAGACTCGGTTTATACTCTCTGGAATTTAGGCGTGGGAAAGAGATTGAGAGGGGATCTTATAGAAACTTACAAAATTCTTAAGGGGTTTGGACAGGCTAGATGCAGGAAGATTGTTCCCGATGTTTGGGAAGTCCAGGACAAGGGGTCACAGCTTAAGGATAAGGGGGAAATCTTTTAAGACCGAGATGAGGAAAGACTTTTTCACACACAGAGAGTTGGTGAGTTATCTCTGGAACTCTCTGCCACCCAGAGGGTAGTTGAGGCCAGTTCATTGGCTATATTTAAGAGTGAGTTGGATGTGGCCCTTGTGGCGAAGGGGATCAGAGGGTATGGAGAGAAGGCAGGTACGGGATACTGAGTTGGATGATCAGCCATGATCATATTGAATGGCGGTGCAGGCTCGAAGGGCTGAATGGCCTACTCCTGCACCTAATTTCTATGTTTCTATGTTTCTATATCCGGACAAGAGACTCGGGAAGCAAGAGGGAGTGTCAGGTAAATAAACAAGGGACGGTCGAGCGATTCTTGTGCACAGGACCTGGGTAAGAAAAAACTGACTATTAAGTATTGCCTGGGCGACCGGAGGGTCCGTCGGACGGGAATAGTGCGATAAGACAATGGGTAACCAGAACGGGAAAAGTGAGGGTCCAGGGAAACAGGACAAGGCTCACACTGGTGAAGAGCCGCACATTCCGCCTGCAACAGTCATTCCCATAGGGCGAATGTGGCAATCTTGGGAGAAGGAAGCCCCGGGGGGTAAAAGATAAGGAGACTACGAATTAAGTTCTGTTATTCTGATTAACCAAAGGAACCAATAAGGGGGAGTTTCAGTCTGGTGGCCCACGACTGGGCTCGCGACGAGGATTGGGCACTTTGGATGCTGTACAGAATATTCAGAGTATCACTCAGGACATTGCAAAAATCTAAGGAAAATCACACAGTGCCAAATGTTTTGAGTACGAAAAGTTAAAAAAGGAAGGAGAAGCACATGAAAGAAATATTGAGTTGTTTCACAACAATCTATAGAAACTCATATACAGATTGGTCAGGTACATGAAGTATTAGGCAAAATATGTTAATTTTGAAACTTTACTCTGTGTAGGAAATGCATACTTTCATTGACAGTAAGAATGGAACGAATGTGCATGTGTGTGTAAAAACCGGTTGAAATGAATGAGGAAGTTCATAATATGTGATAGGTTTGTCTTTGCTTGTAAAGGCCACATGCTGTAAGGGTAGGTGTGTGTGTTCCTTTAAGAAATTGTAAGCAATGGGGTAGGTTACGGACAGCTGTAAGGTAACGGACAAACGCTTTGTAATCATCGCAACTTAAAGGGGAAAGTTGGAAAACTGTTAGGTTGCTTGGCTTTGCTGATTTCTTTCAGTAAAGTTAATTTGGAAAATTGTTAGGTCGATGTTATTTAAACTAGAATTGGAATTGGAATTGTAGGAAATGGTTTGAACAAAATTAGAATAAGTTAATTCTGAACTACAACAGCTTTTATGTTTGTTTAGATAAACATTCTGGTTGGAGAAGGTAATAAATAATGGGCCCAGGGAAGAAAAACTAAAGGAGTTGGCAGACACACGAGGATGTCAATAAGTGGGAAAAGGTTTATTTCTTCAGAAAAAGACAGAATGGTCAGACAAGCAGGAATAAAGATCTGTGGAAAAGGGTTGCAGCTTCCGGGGTAGCACAGACGCAGGACAGCAGTTACTAAGGTAATTTTGTAACCAATCATGCCAGATATAGAAAGAAACTGAAAAATTTGGGGGATTGAAAGACAAACCATGAAATCGATTGTTAACAGAGGCTCAGAAAGTATATGTACAACGGATGAGGAAACAAACAAAGGGAAAGGCAAAGATGATTGATGCAGGCAGTACAACAAGGGGTAAAGAAGAAGGGAATTGAAGGGGATAGAAGGCCGGTGCTCAGGAGACCGGGAAGGGGAAAGAGGCAGAGACAGAGACGAGTCACGGCGACAGTGAATATGGGAGGACCGAAGTTGGGGTCCCCGGGAAAACAAGGAACAAGGATCAGGAGGGTGGTACATCGGGGCCATCCTGGAGTTTCCCCATTGTAACGGAGGAGCTTCATTTCGAGGGCAAATGTCACAGGCTACGTACGTACGGGAGGTGCAGTCGTGCACAACCCTCATGGAATGGAAGAATAGGGAAGTCGGGGTCCCCACTCCCTGGAGTGTAAGCGGGATACGCACACGGGAACCTCCGGTAAACTTGAAATTAGGACCCCAGGGAGAGATATGGTATTCATGTCGATTCGGGAGCGGAGAGAAAGCTTAACTAAGCTAGCCGGCAGAAATGGGATTGGTGAAAACAAGTCAGAATCTCGGGGGTAGGAGGGGGGGGAAGTGATAACTGCCCCCGAGGTAGAAGGGGTGGTGGTAAAATATGAGAATCGAAAAGATTTTAAAAGGAAGGTGAATAAATTTGCAAAGGAGGATAAGCTATCTGAGAAGTAAGACATTGAGTTTAGAATGAGAAAGAAGGCAGATCAGAAAGGATTAAAGTGGGAAGCAGAGGGATAAATTGACGAGACTGCTTTAAAAAGATAAGAGCAGGCCAGACACAGATTATCCTTTAACTGAGAGGGCTAAGAAATACCTTACCCAATATTCCTGATGGGGCAGGAAATGGATTGTGCTTGGGGACGATTATTTGGGCCGTGGGAGGAATTGAAGGCACTGTTGGTGAAGTGATAGAAACCACTAAAACTGACAGAACACCTGAAGATGGCTGGTATAAAAATGCTGTGAACAATGCAATAAACAACGGCATGCTGTTTGACACAGTCAGGCAGAGGGTATGGCAGGCCCTCAGACAAAAATCCAGCAGCCTATCTGGAGAACAAGCTGAAAGGTGGAGACTGGAAAACTGAACAAAAAATAGAAGGCAACCAGTTTTAATGGAACCACTATATTCTGAACTCCCCCTCCATTCCACATCCGACTCTCGGTCCTGGCCTCCTCCACGGCCAGAGTGAGCAACACGCAAGTGGAGGAACATGCAGCCTCATATTCGCTTGGGGAGTCATGCATCTTTGGGCTTTGAACATTGATATTTTCAGCTATTCTGTTAACCTTGCTGTTCTCCCCTTTTCCTATCTCTTCCCTCCAGCCCTCGGGCTGGCATTCCCTCTTCTCTATCTCCCTCCCCCACCCCAGTCGCCACCAGCTTCTATTGTCACACCACAAACGCTTACAATGGCGAGTTCCCTTTATCACCGATACTTTTTTTGCTTATCTTTCATTCTTGGTTCTATTTTCTCTCCACATTCTCGTCTTCTGTATCTTCTCGTTTCCTGATCCCTGACCAGTCTGAAGAAGGAGTCTCGTCCCGAATACGTTTAGATATCTCCTGTCGCTCTTAGATGCTGCTGCACCCGCGAGTTTCTCCAGTTTTTGTGAACCCGCGATTCGTCACAGCATCTGCAGTTCAGTCTTTAAATACTTTATTCTGATCCACTGGGGTGGATGTCATTCCTCTTAAAGTCAAGTCCGGTTTGGAGGAGGGAGGTGGTGGGATGGGTCATCTATTTCCCACCCCTGATTCAGTGATCCTTTGGCCAATGAGGTTGAGAAAGGAGCTTGAAATTGAGGTTTAAACATCGATGACAATGGACAGGCAGCGATGGACATATCAGAAGGGATCCGGAAGTTGGCCGCATGTATCCAATACAAAGTGGAATCGATATGGGGAACCCGATGGTGGGATTCCATCGCACGGAGGAACATGGTGGAGAAACGGCGGGGCTCGTGTTTCTATGTGCAGTGGGCGGGACTGATCTTTATACCATGGTTGGTCTGCATCCCGTGTTTTAGGGGTGACTTATTACAAGGGAGTATAAGTCAGACGCAGGCTGTAGGCGTGCCTATGGGGAGAGAAGGGGAAAAATAACAGAAAATAATGATCTATTGCGACAGGGAAGGTCCAGGATCCACAGGAAAAAGGAGATTAGGGACAATGTTTACGTCAATTCGAACTGAAAGGAGCTTGAATATTGAGGTTTAATCAATAGATGGTAGCAAAGAAAAAGGGAGGATTGTGCGGGATAAAGTGATTAACACACATTGTAAGGGCTTCTTAAAGAGGATTCAACGATAGAGGCCAGGGAGGAGAGAGGGTTCTGACACAGTGTGTATAAAAAGGTACAGAACCAATCTTGAGTAAGAAGTGATAGCATTGTTATAGCGGTAGAAGGGAGTGATGTTGTAGAGAGATCCCCTATCAGTAGAATGGGGTGATAGATGTGACCCTGTCACGTAGCTTAGCCTTTAAGTTCTGATTATAGGAGACTGAGGAGTTCAGTGGGTGGTGAGTAAAAATAGGGAAGGGCTTAGACAATTGAGCATGCTTAATAAAATAAAATGATTATTACCACCAACCCCTGGTCCAAGTACACTGCTCATTACCATGGACTTGCGATGAGTATGATGTGGGATTTATGGGGGGACGTTATCCGTCAGATATTGAGCCCTCTCAGTGGGATGGGAGAAAGGGTCGAAGGGGAGGTTGAATGTAGAATTGTGTGTTTAAAGGGGGTTTACCTTTGCTTCGGGTGTTCTCAACTTGGAGAGGCAAGAGCGCTCTGCAGACTCGCAAATTAAGAATCTCATTGCCTCCCACGATTTAGTCTTTGAGTAGTGGTTGCGAGCACAATCGCAAATCTCTCACTTGTCCCACACTAAGATGCCTGCTCCCCTTCTTGTCCCACACTAAGATGACCACCGCCCCCACACTAAGATAATCCGCACCTCTGTTTGAACACTAAGATGACCTAAACTCTGCACTATGATGACCGAACCTCTGCATAAGATGACCTAACCACTGTCCGCACTCTGTATGACCCTTCCCGCACTAGATAATCCGGCCTTTCTGCCCCGCAATTAAGATGACCGCCCCCTCTCTCTCTCGCCCCTCACTAAGATGACCGCCTCTCCCCTCATTGCCCATTACTAAGATGTCCGCCTCTCCCTCACTGCCGCTCACTAAGATGACGCCTCTCCCGACCCTCATGCCCCTCAGTAGATGGACCACCTCTCCCACCCTCACTGCTCCCTCACTAAGATGACCGCCTCTCTCCCCCTCACCGCCCTCACTAAGATGACCGCCTCCTCCCCCCTTCACCGCCC
>CM069170.1:601596-615146 GCA_035221665.1 Okamejei kenojei | reverse complement strand
TTTATGTCCTCTCTTTGTGTCTTCTCTCTCACTCTCTGAATCTGTTTCTTTCTCTGAACTCCTCTACCACAGAAGCAGAAGGTATGTTGGGCCAGTTCATTGGCTATTATTTCAAGAGGGAGTTAGATTTGTGGCCCCCCTTGAGGTCTAAGAGAGGGTTCAGGGGTGGATATGGAGATGAAGGCTGGCTTACGGGAAACGGAGGTTTGGATTGGATCCAGCCCTGATCATATTGAAATGGCCGGGTTGCAGGCTCGAAGGGCCGGTTGGCCTTCCTTTCCTGACACCCATTGTCTATGTTTCTATGCTTTCTCTCTTTGTCCTGTTCTCTTTCTCTACTTTCTTCTCTGTTTGTTTGTCTCTTTCTTCGTTCTACTACTTCGGTGCTGTCTCTGACATTGACTCTTAGTACGCTTTGTTGTCGCTATTCCTTAGCCCGCGCCTTTCTCTCTTTGACTTGGACTGACTCTATTTCACTTTGACTGTTTGATGCTTTGAACACTTTGATCTTTGACCATTCTTGGACTCTTTGTCTCTCTGCTGTTGCGCAAGATGACTCTTGACTTTGATGCTCTGTCCTCTGACTCTTGGTCGTTTGTCTCTTTGTCTCCTTTCTTCTTTTCTTCGTTCTCTTTTTCTCTCTTTCTCTCTTTCTCTCATGGTCCCCTTCCTGACTTTTCTCTCTTTCTCTCATCTCTCTCATCTCTCATTCTCTCTTTCTCTCTTGCTCTCTTTCTCGCTTTCTTAATTCTTTCTCTTCTCTCTTTCTCTATTTCTCTTCATTTCCCTAATTTGGTCTCTTTTTCTTCTGACTCTAGACCCTTTGACACTTTGTTATCGGTTTAGAGTTTGTTTGATGGCGAATTTACAGCGCGATGGTGTGGGGGAGTGGTAGCTATTTCCTGAACCTGGATGTTGCATTTTCAGCTCTGTACCATTTACTGAAGGCAGTGGGAGATGACATGTGTGGCAGGATGGTGAGGGTTCTTGCAGCCCCCTTTTTAGGGGGAGGCAGCAACTGTGATCGATCCCTCGATGATGGGGCGAGAGGTAGAGCAATGACGGACTGGGCAGTTGGTCAAAACTTTACTGCAACTTTTGCCCCTCTATGAATTTTTGTCATCTTTTGACGGACTGGTTTGACTTTGATGACACTTTGACTCGTCGTCTCGTTGGGTCTGTGACTCTATGACTAATGAGTCGTGGCTCTTTACTCTTGATGACTATCTTTCACTTTGTTCTTTCTCTCTTTCTCTCTTTGGACCTTTCTCTCTTGTCTCTCTCTCCTTCTCTCTTTGAACTTTGACCGCCTCTGATGCTTGATAGACTGACTCTGACCCTTAGACATTTTTGTCCCATGATGACTCTTTGACTTCTTTTTACGCTTTGACTTTGACTCATGCTATGCTTTCTACGACTTTGACTGACTATGAATCTTTTACGCTTTGATGACTCTATGAATCTTTGATGCTTTGTTGATTATGAATCTTTTACGCTTTGACTGACTATGAATCTTTGACACTTTGACAGACTTATGGAATCATTGTGTTTGACTGACCTCTACTGAATCTTTGATGATGTGAACTGACTGATGAATTCTTTCTAACGGCTTTGACTGACTATGAATCTTTTCGTGTTGACTATGAAATCTTGAGGATTTGAATGACTCTATGAATCTTTATGACGCTGTTGACTGACTTATGAATCTTTGACGCTTTGATGACTCTATGAATTCTTTGCGCTTTGATGACTCTTTAAATCTTCTGAATGCTTGACTGAATATGAATCTTTTACGCTCTTGGACTGACTATGAATTTTTACGCTTGGATATGAATCTTTGATGCTTTGATGACTTACTATGAATCTTTGACGCTTTGACTGACTCTATGAATCTTTGAACTGTTGATGACTATGAATCTTTGGATGCTTGTTGACTGACTATGATCTTTGGACGCTTTGACTGATTCTATGAATCTTAGAAGCTTTGACGGGACTTCAGAATCTTTGACCGCTTTTGATTTGGACTATGAATCTTTGATGCTTGACTGATCTATGAATCTTTGTTGTTTGACTGAATATGAATCTTTGACGCTTTGATGACTTTATGAATCTTTGATGCTTTGATGACTGGATGAATCTTTGCCGCTTTGAAGGACTTGAATCTTTGCATCATTGGCTGACTCTTTGAAGGCTTTGGACTCTATGTTTCTTTTAACTTTGATCTTTGACTTTGACTGATTGTTTCCCTCTGTTGCGTAGCCTGTCTTTGATGCTCTGTCTTGACTCTTGGTCGCTTTGTTCTTTGTCTTCTCTTCTCTCGTTTATCTTTTTCTTCTTTCTCATTGTCCCTTCCTGCCTTTCTCTCTTTCTCTCTTCCTTCCTTCTTTCTCTCATTCTCTCATTCTATCATTCTCTCATTCTCTCTTTCTCTCTTTCTACTCTTTCTCTACTTCTCTCTTTCTCTCTCTGCTATCTTTCTCTAATTCTCTCTTTCTTTCTCTCTTTCTCTTCTTTCCCTCATGTCTCTTTGACTTTGTTTATTGACCCTATGACCCTTGTTACAGTTCAGGTTTTTGTTTGATGCGAGTGTAATAGCCTGATGGCTGTGGGGAGTAGCTATCCTGAACTGGTCGTTGCGTCTTCAGGCTCTGTACTTCTACCTGAAAGGTAGCGGGGAGATGAGGGTGTGGCAGGATGGTGTGTGGGACTTTGTGATGCTGCCCAGCCTTATGAGGCAGGCGACTGCGACAGATCCCTCGATGGTGGGGAAAGGTCGAGCCGGATGATGGAACTGGGGCAGTGGTCAAAAGTTCTGCAGGCTTTTCCACTTATGAATGTTTTGACTGTTGACATTTGGGACTCTTTGTCTCTTATTGGACTGTGACTCATTGTCTCGTTGACTGTGACTCTATGACTATGAGTCGAGGTCTTTTAATACTCTTTGACTGATCTTTAGCTGTTTGACTCTTTGGGACTGTTTGATTCTCATAACTAATGAGTTGATTCTATAGTCTATGATTATTACGGTATGACTCCGATGGCATGAATCTAGGCTCATAGTTGTATGATAATGACCTATATATGATATGCTTGACTATCCAGTCTCATGACTGAATGACTGTTTGGACTGTGCTCTGTGGCCCTTAGGACAGTGTTCTATTCTTTGCCTCTTTGACTTTGACCTTAGACTTGGACCCTTTGATGCTTTGTCACTTTGACCACTTTGACACTTTTTTCCTCTTTCTCTCTTTCTCTCTTTCTCTCTTTGTCTCTTTCACTTTGACTCTATGGCACTTTGACTGACTGATCTGACTTTTTAATTTTTGTCCCTTTGCGACTCCTTGACTCTTTTACGCTTTAACGCTTTGACATCGCTTTGTCTTTTGTATCTTTGTCTCTTTGTCTCTTTCTTCTTTTCCCTCTCTTTTATTCATTGTTCTTTTCTCTGACACTTTGACCTTTGCCTCATTGACTTTGTATCTGTTTTGTTCTCTGTCTCTCTGTTCTCTGTCTCTCTGTCTCTCTGTCTCTCTGTCTCTTGTTCTTGTCTCTCTGTCTTCTCTGTCTTAGTCTCATTCTCTTTGTTCTTTGACTCGCTTTGACATTTGGACACTCTCTCTGTCTTCTGTCTCTCTGTTCTCTTTTTTTCTTTCTTCTTTTGACTCTTTGGACACTTTGCTCTTAACTCTTGCTCTTTCTCTCTTTGACTTTTACTTTTGTGCTGTTTGAACTTTGACACTTTGACTGACTCTTTGATGCTTTGACACTTTGGGGACTCTTTCACTCTTTTGTTTCTGTCTTGATGCAGTAGCCTGACTTGGTCTCTGATGATCTGTCTCTGACTCTTGATGGTTCTTAGACGCTTTGCTGGACTCTACTCTTTGACTTTGACACTTTGATCTTTCGACAATTTTGACTCTTTGACACTTTGACACTTTGACACTCTTTGACACTTTGACACTTTGACATTTGACACCTTTGACACTTTGACTATTTGACTCACTTGACACTTGAACTTTGACACTTTGAACTTTGTTTCTTTGAACTCTTTTACGCTTCGACTTATGTATCTTTACGCTTTGACTGACTCTTGGAATCTTTGGACGCTTTGACAGACTCTATGGATCTTTGACTCATTGACTGACTCTTGAAAGCTGGATCTATGTTTCTTTTGACTTTGACTTTTGCTTTGCTGTTTGTCTCTTACCTCTGTTGCGTAGCCTGGACTGACTGGATGCTCTGTCTCCTGACTTTGGTGCTTGACTCTTTGTTTCCGTCTCTTTCTCTCGATCTTCCTTTTTTCTCTTTTCTCCATTCGTCCCTTCATGCTTTCTCTCTTTCTCTTTTCTTATTATTCATTCTCTTTCATTCTTCTCTTTCTCTCTTTTTCTTTTCTCTCTTTTCCCCCTTTCTTCTTTTCCTTTTCACTCATTGTCCCTTCCGTGCCTTTCTCTCTTCTCTCTTTTTCTCAATTGTCTCTTTCTCTCATTCTCTCTTTTCTCTTTCTCTCTTCCTCTCTTTCACTCATTGTCCCTTCCTGTCTTTCTCTCTTTTCTCTTCTTCTTTCTCTAATTCTTCTTTCTCTTTCTATCTTTCTCTTTTCTCTCATGTTCTTTGACCCTTTGTTCTCATTGGACCTTTGAACCTTGTTACTGTTCAGTTTGTTTGGATGGCGCGTTTATAGCCCTGATGGCGGTGGGGGGGGAGTAGCTATTCCTGAACTGGGTCGTTGAGTTTCAGGGCTCTGTTTAATTTACTGACGGTAGCGGAGGAGACTGACTGTGTGGGCAGGGTGGTGTGGGTCATTGATGTGCCTGCCAGGCCTTTTTGAGGCAGCGACTGCGATAGATCCCTCGTTGGGGGGAGGTCAGAAGCCGATGAATGGATGGGCAGTGGTCACACTTTCTGCAGCTTTTTGCTCGATGAATGTTTCGTTCTTTGTCTCTTTGATTTGACCCTTTGTTCCTTTGAGTTTGACTCTAGACGGACACTTTGACTCTTGGCTGTCCTTGTTGATGTGACTCTATGAAGAGACAAAGCAAAGAGACAAAGGGACAAAGACCCTTTGACTCTTTACACGCTTTGACACTTTGGCAGACTCTTTGACGCTTTTGACTGTGAGCTTTGACTCTTTAAGCTTGACCTTTGATGATCTTGATAGAGGGCGTACAGAGAAGGATCACAAAGATGATCCCTGGAGGCAGGACTTTAGCTGTTTGACTCTTTTCTCTTTACTTCTGACACTTTGACTCTGTAGTTTCGTCTCTCTGTCTCTCTTGTCTCTCTGTCTCTCGTGTCTGTCTCTCTCCTGTCTCTCCGGTCTCTCTTCTTGTCTCTCCTGTCTCTCTCTATCTCTCTGTCTTCTCTGTTCTCTCTGTCTTCTTTGTCTCTCTCTGTCTCTCTGTTATGTCTATGTCTTCTCTGTCTGCTTGTCTCTGTATGTCTTGTTCTCTGTCTCTGTCTCTCTTGTCTCTCCTGTCTCTCTCTCTCTCTCTGTCTGTCTCTCTCTGTTCTCTCTCTGTCTCTCTCTGTCTCTCCTCTGTCTCTCTTGTTCTCCTGTCTCTGTCTCTCCCTGTCTCTCTGTCTATTCTGTCTCTCTCTGTCTCTCTCTGTCTCTCTCTGTCTCTCTCTGTCTCTCTGTCTCTTGTCTCTCCTGTCCTCACTTCTCTCTGCTATCTGTCTTCTCTTGTCTCTCTGTCTCCTCAGTCTCTGCTCGCTCTCTGTCTCTCTGTCTCTTGTCTCTCGGTCTCACTCTCTCTCTCTGTCTCTCTTTGTCTCTCTCTGTCTCTCTGTCCTTCTGTCTCTTTGACTGACGCTTTGACGCTTTGACTGACTGACTCTGACCCTTTGACATTTTGTCCCTTTGACCGACTCGTTGACTCTTTGACACTAACTCGTTGTCTCGTTGACTGTGACTCTATGACTATGAGTCGATGGCTTTAACTCTTTGACTGACCCTTTAGCTGTTTGACTTTCACTCTTTGATTCTCTAACTATAACTTTGATTCTATAAGTCTATGATTATTACTGTGTGGCTCCTATGGCCATGAATCTGTGCCTATAGTTGTATGATAATGACTAAATATGACTATGGAGCTAAAGCTCTAAGTCTCTGTGACTATTGGTCTTTGACTGAATGACTGTATGACAATGACTGTGACTCCGGCCCTTTGAGACTTGGACCCTTTGACTCTGACTCTTTGACCCAGACACTTTAACTCTGACCCTTTGACTGACCCTTTAACCCTTTGACTTTGACCCTTTGACCCAGACCTTTTAACTCTGACCCTTTGACCCTTTGACCCTGACCCTTTGACTGACTCATTGCCCTTTGACTGACTGTTTGACCCTTTGACCCTTTGATTCTTTGACCCTTTGAATCTGACCCATTGACTCTTTGATCCTTTACTTCTGACCCTTTGACTGACCCTTTGACCTGACCCTTTGGGACGTCTGACTACTCTTTCACTCTGCCCTTTGACTCTGACCCTTTGACCTTTGACTTGACCTTTGAATGCCCCTTTGCCTCTTTGGACCTTTTGCCTCTTCGACCTTTGCTTCTTTGACCTTTGCTCTTTGACCCTTTGACTCTTGACTTTTCCTCTTTGACCCTAGTGACTCTTTGGACACTTTTAGCCTACTTTGGACACTTGCCCTCATTTGACCTTTGACTCTTTGACCCTTTGCCTCTTTGTCCCTTTGCATCTTTGAATTTGGCCCTTTTGCTCTTTGACTCTTTGACTCTTTGACCCTTTTCTTCATTGACCTGTTTGTCTTTGAACCCTTGACTCTTTGACCTTTGCCTCTTTGACCCTTTGCCTCTAGACCCTTTGCTCTTTTGACCTTTGATCTTTGAGCCTTTGCCTCTTTGACCCTTTTGACTCTGAGCTTTTTGACCTATGACGTTGACCTTGGCCTCTTTGACCTTATGCCTCTTTGAACCACTTTGCCTCTTTGACCTTTGCCTCTTTGAATATTTGGCTCTTTTGGACCCTTGATCCTTTGAACTCTGTTTCCTCTGTGACCCTTTTCCTCTTTGAACCCTTGGGTCTTGACCTTTGCCTCTTAGTGACCCTTTGCCTCTTTTGACCTCCTTTGCCTCTTTGACCCTTTTCCTCTTTGACCTATGGCATCTTTGACCCTTTTGCTCCTCTTTGACCTTTGCTCTTGACCTTTGCCTGCTTTGACCCTTTTGACTCTTTGACCCTTTGACTCGCTTTGACCTTTGCCTCTTTGGATCCCTTGACTCTTGACCCTTTTCTCTTTGACCCTTTTCCTTCTTTGACCTTGACTCTTTGACCCTTGGCCTCTTGAACCCTTTGCTCTTTGACTCCTTTGCGATTTTGACCTTTGCCTCTTTGACTCTTTACCTTTTCACCCTTAGACTCTTGACCCTTTGACTCTGAGACCCCTTGACTCTGACCTTTGACCCGCTTTTGGACTCTGACTGTTTGACACTTTTGACTCTTTGACCCGTATTGAATGTTCCTGTCGTGTCTGGTTTGACACTTTGTCTCTTTCACTCTGACCTTTGACTCTTTGACCCGTTTACTCCTGACACTTTGTCTGACCCGCTTTGACGCTCTGACCCGTTGACCTCTGACCCTTTGTCCCGTTGACATATGAATTTTGACTCATGACTCCTTATGACCCGTTTGCTCTGCCCCTTTGACTCTGAGACCATTTGCCTGTTGACTCTGACCCTTTTGACTCCTGCCACTTTGTGATTGACTGCTTTTACTTGACACTGACCTTTGAACTGTTGGCACTGACCTTTTGACCCTTTGGGACTGACCTTCGACTTGAGCCCTTTTGAATTGACCTGTTTGTATTCATGGACTTTGATTGCCCTTGATTTGACCCTTCTCCCTCCTACTCCTTGCTCCTTTGACTCTGCCCTTTGCCTTTGACTTTCATTAACTGAGCCATTGTGACCCTTATTACTCTGACCCTTTGAATACTGACCTTTTGACCCTTTGACTGACCTTTTCACTCTGACCCTTTCGTTCTGACTGACTCTTTGTCTCTATGATGCTTAGCGTGACAGCCGGTTTGATTATGGACCCTTTTGAACTGACCCTTTGACAGACCCTTGGACTGACTCAAGGCTAGTGACTAGTTGTCACATTGACCATGAATCCATGCGTATAGTTTTATGACTCTTGTGTGCAGGGTGGGTGGGAACTATTCCTACAAATTCACAACTCTTCTGGGTTGTGGATTTGGATGAAGAACGGTTTGTTTTTATTTTATTTGTTTTAATATTATATATTAAGACTGTGACGGTTGAGTGGTGAAAAAATGAGAATGGGGAAGAAAATAAAAAAAAGGAAAATGGAAAGAAATGAAGAAAAGAAAAAAGAAAGAAAAAAAAAAGAAAGAAAAGGGAGAGGAAAAAACATGTTGCCACCCAGACTAGGAGAGTTTGTTCTGTGGAGGACTTGAAGTTGTTGTTGGTATTTTGATGTGCTAGGAATTCCCTCCTGTCACAGAGGTGCACAGTGTGTGAGATGAGGATACTAGGGAGAAAGTGGAGCAGTTAGAGTGGAAGGCCAAAGTCATTGAGATGGATTTTAAGAGGGCGTAGGGATAGATGTAGAGCTCTAGGGGCCTGGTGGAGTACAAGAGCGATATGGGGAAAGGAAAGGAAATTGGCAAGGGCACGGGTTATTTTGATAGGGGGCACGATCAGCCGTGATCAAAATAATGAATGGCGGTGCTGGACTCGAAGGGCCGATTGGCTTCCTCCTGTGCCACCTAATGTCTATAGTTTCTTGTTTTTTTCTACAAATTCACAGTTTTTAGGACAATCAAATGATTCAAAGGAGGCGGTCTTAAAGTCATATAGAGGCTTCATAGAAAGATAGTAATATGCCTTCTGTTTTTTGCTACAAAAAAAAAACAAAAAGTTGGATAACCTCAATTTATTCCACATTAAAACTTCATCTGCTTATGATATGACCCTAAATATCGACTCATGGTTGTCTAAAGCTCGATGGTCTCTCTGACAAAACTAAAGTCAATGACTGTGACTGAATGACTGTATGACAATTACTGTGGCCTTGTGGCCCTATGACAGGGTCTCTTTGTCGCTTTGTCTCTCTCTGTGTCTCTTTGACTCTTTGTCTCTTTCTCTCGGTCTCTTTCGCTCTCTGTCTCTGTCTCTTTGATGCTTTGACTAACTTTCACAGACTCTCTCTTTGTGTCTTTGATGCTTTGACTGTCTCTTTGATGCTTTGACTGTCTCTTTGATGCTTTGACTGTCTCTTTGATGTTTTGACTGTCTTTGATGCTTTGACTGTCTCTTTGATGCTTTGACTGTCTCTTTGATGCTTTGACTGTCTCTTTGATGTTTTGACTGTCTCTTTGATGCTTTGACTGTCTGATGCTTTGACTGTTTGATGCTTTGACTCTTTGTGCCTTTGACTCTTTGACATTCTCTGATGCTTTGACATTTTGACTAACGGTTTGACGCTTTGACTGAATCTAACCATTTGACCCTTTGACCCTTTGACCCTTTGATCCTTTGACCCTTTGACCCTTTGATCCTTTGACCCTTTGATCCAATCCTTTGACCCTTTGACCCTTCGACTATACTGAGAGAATGGAGCAGCTGGGCTTGTACACTCTGGAGTTTAGAAGGATGAGAGGAGAATTCATTGAAACATGCAGATTATTAAGAGTTTGGACACGCTAGAGGCAGGAAACATGTTCCCGATGTTGGGGGAGTCCAGAACCAGGGGCCGCACACAGTTTAAGAATAAAGGGGTCGGCCATTTAGAACGGAGACGAGGAAACACTTTTTCTCACAGAGAGTGGTGAGTCTGTGGAATTCTCTGCCTCAGAGGGCGGTGGAGGCCGGTTCTCTGGACGCTTTCAAGAGAGAGAGCTAGATAGGGCTCTTAAAGATAGCGGAGTCAGGGGATATGGGGAGAAGGCAGGAACGGGGCACTGATTGTGGATGATCAGCCGTGATCACATTGAATGGCGGTGCTGGCTCGAAGGGCCAAAATGGCCTCCTCCTGCACCTGTTGTCTATTGTCTATTGTCTCTTCGACTCACTGTCTCTTTCACGCTTTGACTCTTTGACTATTTGACTTTGACTCTTTGATTCTCTAACTATAACTTTGATTCTGTAAGTCTAACATTATTACTGTATAGAAACATAGAAACTAGGTGCAGGAGCAGGCCATTCGGCCCTTCGAGCCTGCACCGCCATTCAATATGATCACGGCTGATCATCCAACTCAGTATCCCGTACCTGCCTTCTCTCCATACCCCCTGATCCCTTTAGCCACAAGGGCCGCATCTAACTCCCTCTTAAATATGGCCAACGAACTGTATGACTCCTATGGCCATGAATCTATGACTATGGTTTTATGGCTAAATATGACTCTATGGGGCTGAAGATCTATGACTATCGATCTATGACTGTATGACCGGACCTCCATGGCCCCATGACACTGACTCTTTGACTCTTTGTTTCGTTGCCCCTGTCTCCAACTCTTTGCCACTTTGACACTAGGATGCGCTGTCTGTCTCTTTGTCTCTTTACCTTTTTTTTAAATCTCTGCCCACCTCTCTGCCCCATCCTTCTTCCTGCCTTCCACCCCTCCCCCCCTCTCCTTTCCATCTCCCCCCCTCCATCCACCCCCCTTCTCCAACCACCCTCTCTCCCTCATTCTCCATTCCCCCCCTCTGTCCCCTCATCTCCCTCCGCTTCTGTCCCTCTTTCTCTGCCCCACTAGACTTTGCTGGTGCCCTCGCGCGGAGATAGGGTGGGATGTTTTTTTCTCTGTTTCATTTTTTCATATTTTTTTTTTTTTCTTTTTTGTGAAGTAGTTTAAAGGGACCCAGATGATAATATTAATATATTACTCGTTGCATCTCTGTCTATTTCTCTGTCTCTTTCTCTCTTTGTCTCAGTCTTTGTCTCGACTGACTCTGACTTTCATGCTTTGGCTCTTTGACTCTATGACTTTAATGCTTTGACACTTTGATGGTCTCTTTGATGCTTTGACGGACTCTTTGATGCTTTGACGGACTCTTTGACACTTTGACGGACTCTTTGACGCTTTGACGGTCTCTTTGATGCTTTGACGGACTCTTTGATGCTTTGACGGACTCTTTGACACTTTGACTGATGCTTTGACACTTTGACTCTGACTGATTGGCACTTTGACGCTTTGACACGTTGACTGATTCTTTGACTTTGATGCTCTGTCTCTGATGCTTTGACTGACTCTTTAACTCTTCGACTGACCCTTTTGACTCTGACTCTTTGATGCCCTGTCTCTTTGACACTTTGACTGACTCTTGCCATAGAGGGAGTACAGAGAAGGTTCACCAGATTGATCCCTGGGATGGCGGGACTTTCATATGAAGAAAGACTGGATAGACTTGGCTTGTACTCACTAGAATTTAGAAGATTGAGGGGGGATCTTATAGAAACTTAACAAAATTCTTAAGGTGGTTGGACAGGCTAGATGCAGGAAGATTGTTCCCTGTGTTGGGGAAGTCCAGAACAAGGGGTCACAGTTTAAGGATAAGGGGGAAGTCTTTTAGGACCGAGATGAGAATTTGTTTTTTCACACAGAGAGTGGTGAGTCTGTGGAACTCTCTGCCACAGAAAGTAGTTGTGGCCGGTTCCTTGGCTATATTTAAGAGGGAGTTAGATGTGGCCCTAGTGGCTAAAGGGATCAGGGGGTATGGAGAGAAGGCAGGTACAGGATACCAAGTTGGATGATCAGCCATGATCATATTGAATGGCATTGCAGGCACTAAGGGCCGAATGGCCTCCTCCTGCACCTATTGTCTATGTTTCTATGTTTGACGCTTTGAGCCTTTGATTCTTTGACGCTGACGCTTTGACTTTAACGCTTTGACAGTCCCTATGATGCTTTGACGTCCTGTCCCTTTGATGCTTTGACTGACCCTTTGACTCTTTGACGCCCTGTCCCTTTGATGCTTTGACTGACCCTTTGACTCTTTGACGCCCTGTCCCTTTGATGCTTTGACTGACCCTTTGACTCTTTGACGCCCTGTCCCTTTGATGCTTTGACTGACCCTTTGACTCTTTGACGCCCTGCCCCTTTGATGCTTTGACTCTTTGACCCTTTGACTTTGACGCTTTGACTTTGATGCTTTGACTGACTCTTTGACGCTTTGACTCTGACGCTTTGACGCTTTGACTGACTCTGACTCTTTGTCTCGTTGTCTCGTTGACTGTGACTCTATGACTATGAGTCGATGTCTCTTTAACTCTTTGACTGACCCTTTAGCTGTTTGACTTTGACTCTTTGATTCTCTAACTATAACTTTGATTCTATAAGTCTATGATTATTTCTGTATGGCTCCTATGGCCATGAATCTATGCCTATAGTTGTATGATAATGACTAAATATGACTCTATGGTGCTAAAGCTCTACGGCTCTGTGACTATCAGTCTATGACTCTATGTATGTTTGGCTCTGTGGCCCTATGGCAGTGACTCTTTGACTCTCTGTCTCCCTGTCTCTCTGTCTCTCTATCTCTCTGTCTCTCTGTCTCTCTATCTCTCTGTCTGTCTGTCTGTCTGTCTGTCTCTCTCTCTCTCTCTCTCTCTTTTTTTAAAATTTTTTTTTAATTGTATTTTTTTTAGTTTCAAAAACTTTATTGACACAATCATATAATACAACACATCAAACCATAATCAAAAATGGCACTATATACAACCATTATAGTACAACAATACAATCATTGTTCACGATACACTGAACCCCACACGGTGACCAGCGCCCACGGAAGGCCTCTCTCTCTCTCTTCTCTCTCTCTCTCTCTCTCTCTCTCTCTCTCTCTCTCTCTCTCTCCTCTCTCTTATCTCTCTCTCTCTCTCTCTCTCTCTCTCGTCTCTCTCCCTCTCTCTCTCTCTCTCTCTCTCTCTCTCTCTATCTCTCTGCCTCTCTGTCTCTCTGGATCTCCGTCTCTCTCTGTCTCTCTGTCTCTTTGTCTCTCTCTCTCTCTTTCTGACGCTTTGACACATTGCCTTTATAACAAGAGGAGTTGAGTCTAGGAGCAAAGCGGCCCTTCTGCAGTTGTACAGGGCCCTAGTGAGACCACACCTGGAGTATTGTGTGCAGATTTAGTCTCCTAATTTGAGGAAGGACATTCTTGCTATTGAGGGAGCCCAGCGTAGGTTCACCAGGTTAATACCCGGGATGGCAGGACTGTCGTATGTTGATAGAATGGAGCGGCTGGGCTTGTACACTCTGGAGTTTAGAAGGATGAGAGGGGATCTCATTGAAACATACAAGATTATTAAGGGCTTGGACACGCTAGAGGCAGGAAACATGTTCCCGATGTTGGGGGAGTCCAGAACCAGGGGCCACAGTTTGAGATGTCTGAAGAAGGCTTTTGGCCCGAAACGTTGCCTATTTCCTATGCTCCATAGATGCCACAGTTTAAGAATAAGGAGTAAGACATTGAGAACGGAGACGAGGAAACACTTTTTCTCAGAGAGAGTGGTGAGTTTGTGGAATTCTCTGCCTCAGAGGGCAGTGGAGGCCGGTTCT
>CM069170.1:551596-596596 GCA_035221665.1 Okamejei kenojei | reverse complement strand
GTCTCTTTGGACGCTTTGACACTTTGACTGTCTCTTTGATGCTTTGACTCTTTGTGCCTTTGACTCTTTGACTCATTGACTCTGATGCTTTGACACTTTGACTCTAACGGTTTGACGCTTTGACTGAATGACTGACCATTTGACCCTTTGACCCTTCACCCTTTGACCCTTTGATCCTTTGACCCTTCGACTCTTCGACTGACTGACTTTCACGCTTTGACTCTTTGAAAGCCCTGTCCCACTGTACGAGTTCATTCCAAGAGTTCTCCCGAGTTGTGCCCTGATTCGAACTCAGAGATTTACGGTAATGGCCACTCATCAGTACTCGGGGCTCTCATGTCCCTTACTCCCTTTCTCTCTTTGTCTCTTTGTCTCTTTGACTGTTTGACACCGACACTTTGATGCTTTGACTTTTGACTCTGACGCTTTGACTCTGACTCTTTGATGAACTCTGACACTTTGACTGATGTTGACACTGTGACTGACTCTTTCACACTGACTTTGACTCTGATGCTTTGACTCTGTCTCTTTGATGCTTTGAGCCTTTGACTCTTTGACTCTGACGCATTTGACTCACGTTTGACTGACTCTTTCGCTGACTTTGTCTCTTTGTCTCTCTCTTTTTCTCTTTGACTTTGAATCTTTCACTGACTCTGTCACTTTGATGCTTTGACTGACTTTATCTCCTCCCTCCTCTCCTCCCCTCTCTCTCTCCTCCCTCTCCTCTCCTCTCCTCTCCTCTCCTCTCCTCTCCTCTCCTCTCCTCTCCTCTCCTCTCCTCTCCTCCTCCCCTCTCCTCTCCTCTCCTCTCCTCTCCTCTCCTCCCTCTCTCCTCTCCTCCCCTCCCCCTCTCCCCTCTCCTCTCTGTCTCTGCTCCTCTCTGTCTCTCTGTCTCTCTGTCTCTCTGTCTCTCTGTCTCTCTATCTCTCTGTCTCTCTGTCTCTCTCTGTCTCTCTCTCTCTCTGTCTCTCTGCCTCTCTGTCTCTCTGTCACTCTGTCACTCTGTCTCTCTGTCTCTCTGTCTCTCTGTCTCTCTGTCTCTCTCTGTCTCTCTCTGTCTCTCTGTCTCTCTCTCTGTCTCTCTGCCTCTCTGTCTCTCTGCCTCCCTGTCTCCCTGTCTCCCTGTCTCTCTGTCTCTCTGTCTCTCTGTCTCCCTGTCTCCCTGTCTCCCTGTCTCCATTCTCTCTGTCTCTCTGTCTCTCTCTCTCTCTGTCTCTCTATCTGTCGCTCTGTCTCTCTGTCTCTGTCTCTCTGTCTCTCTCTGTCTCTCTCTGTCTCTCTGTCTCTCTGTCTCCCTTTATCCATGTGTCTCTTTGTAGCTTTGACTTTCACTCCTTGAATTGTCTCGTTGTTTCTTTGACTCATTGCCTCTTTCGGTGGAGGCCGGTTCTCTGGATGCTTTCAAGAGAGAGCTCTTAAAAATAGTGGAGTCAGGGGATACGGGGAGAAGGCAGGAACGGGGCACTGATTGGGGATGATCAGCCGTGATCACATTGGATGGCGGTGCTGGCTGGAAGGGCCGAATGGCCTCCTCCTGCACCTGTTGTCTGTTGTCCATTGTCTATTCTCCATTGCCCATTGTCTCTTTGGCGCTTTGAAGCTAGACTCGGACAAACTCAATTCTCCCAGTTTCAACTTTCATGGGGCTGGCGAGTCTACAACTGACCTTGGCATGGGGATAGTCGGAGGTGGGTTACCAGGGGATGTGGCTGTTCTATGGAACAAGAGGTTTGACTCAACAATCAATGTGGTTGGGCTTGACGCGGGCTGGCGTACCCCCGTACACTTTGCTCGCAGCGATAAGGCATTTGACCCTTTGACGATATGACTCTAATGACTCTTATGAATGTCTAACATCGGTAGTGCGGAAACTGCTAGAGTCAGTTATTAAAGATGGGATAGCAGCGCATTTGGAAAGCGGTGAAATCATTGGACAAAGTCAGCACGGATTTACGAAAGGTAAATCATGTCTGACGAATCTTATAGAATTTTTCGAGGATGTAACTAGCAGAGTGGATAAGGGAGAACCAGTGGATGTGTTATATCTGGACTTTCAGAAGGCTTTCGACAAGGTCCCACAGAAGAGATTAGTATGCAAACCTAAAGCACACGGTATTGGGGGTTCAGTATTGATGTGGATAGAGAACTGGCTGGCAGACAGGAAGCAAAGGGTAGGAGTAAACGGGTCCTTTTCAGAATGGCAGGCAGTGACTAGTGGGGTACCGCAAGGCTCAGTGCTGGGACCCCAGCTATTTACAATATATATTAATGATCTTGGACGAGGGAATTGAATGCAACATCTCCAAGTTTGCGGATGACAAGAATCTGGGGGGCAGTGTTAGCTGTGAGGAGGATGCTAGGAGGCTGCAAGGTGACTTGGATAGGCTGGGTGAGTGGGCAAATGCATGGCAGATGCAGTATAATGTGGATAAATGTGAGGTCATCCACTTTGGTGGCAAAAACAGGAGGGTAGACTATTTTCTGAATGGTGGCAAATTAGGAAAAGGGGAGATGCAGCGAGACCTGGGTGTCATGGTACACCAGTCATTGAAAGTAGGCATGCAGGTGCAGCAGGCTGTGAAGAAAGCGAATGGCATGTTGGCATTCATAGCAAAAGGATTTGAGTACAAGAGCAGGGAGGTTTAGTGTTAACCACAACGGGTTATTGATAGAGGTTGTTGATAGGGGACGATCAGCCATGATCACAATGAATGGCGGTGCTGGCTCGAAGGGCCGAATGGCCTCCTCCTGCACCTATTGTCTATGTTTCTATGTCTCTATGAAGCCTCTATATGACTTTAAGACGGTGCCTTTGAATCTTTTATTATCCTAAAACTGTGATTGTAGAAAAACATAGAAACATGGACAATAGGTGCAGGAGGAGGCCATTCGGCCCTTTCAGCCAGCACCGCCATTCATTGTGATCATGGCTGATCGTCCCCAATCAATAACCCGTGCCTGCCTTCTCCCCATATCCCTTGACTCCACTAGCCCCTAGAGCTCTATCTAACTCTCTCTAAAATCCATCCAGTGACTTGGCCTCCACTGCCCTCTGTGGCAGGGAATTCCACAGATTCACAACTCTCTGGGTGGAAAAGAAAAATTCTCATCTCTGTCCTAAAAGACTTCCCCCTTATCCTTAAACTGTGACCCCTTGTTCTGGACTTCCCCAACATCGGGAACAATCTTCCTGCATCTAGCCTGTCCAACCCCTTAAGAATTTTGTAAGTCTCTATAAGATCCCCCCTCAATCTTCTAAATTCTAGCGAGTACAAGCCGAGTCTATCCAGTCTTTCTTCATATGAAAGTCCTGCCATCCCAGGAATCAGTCTGGTGAACCTTCTCTGTACTCCCTCTATGGAAAGAATGTCTTTTCTCAGATTAGCAGACCAAAACTGTACGCAATACTCCAGGTGTGGTCTCACCAAGACCCTGTACAACTGCAGTAGAACCTCCCTGCTCCTATACTCAAATCCTTTTGCTATGAATGCCAACATACCATTCGCTTTCTTCACTGCCTGCTGCACCTGCATGCCTACTTTCAATGACTGGTGGACCATGACACCCGGGTGTCGTTGCATCTCCCCTTTTCCTAATCGGCCACCATTCAGACAATAGTCTACTTTCCTGTTCTTGCCACCAAAGTGGATAACCTCACATTCATCCACACAGTGCTCTCACTCCCCCTTTCCCATCTCTTTCCCCATCTGTCTCTCTTTCTCTCGTTCTCCCCATCTATCTCTCTCCTATGTCTTGTTCGCTCTCTCTCTCTCTCTCTCTCTCTCTCTCTCTCTCTCTCTCTCTCTCTCTCTCTCTCTCTCTCTCTCTCTCTCTCTCTCTCTCTCTGTCTCTCTCTCTCTCTCTCTCTCTCTCTCTCTCTCTCTCTCTCTCTCTCTCTCTCTCTCTCTCTCTCTCTATCCCTCTCTCTCTCTGACTCATTGACCCATTGACCTGTTGACCCTTTGAACCATTGACCCATTGTCCCTTTGACCCATTGACCCATTGAGCCATTGAAACTCTGACCCAGTGACCCATTGACCCATTGACCCATTGTCCCTTTGACCCATTGACCATTGACCCATTGACCTATTAACCCATTGACCCATTGACCCATTGACCCATTGACCCATTGTCCCTTTGACCCATTGACCATTGACCCATTGACCTATTAACCCTTTGACCCATTGACCCATTGTTCCTTTGACCCATTGACCATTGACCCATTGACCCATTGACCTATTAACCCTTTGACCCATTGACCCATTGACCCATTGACCCATTGACCTATTAACCCTTTGACCCTTTGACCCATTGACCCATTGACCCATTGACCCATTGACCTATTAACCCTTTGACCCATTGACCCATTGACCCATTGACCCATTGACCCATTGACCTATTAACCCTTTGACCCATTGACCCATTGACCTATTAACCCTTTGACCCATTGACCCATTGACCCATTGACCTATTAACCCTTTGACCCATTGATCCATTGAAACTTTGACCCATTGACCCATTGACCCATTGACCCATTGACCCATTGACCCATTGACCATTGATTTGACCTATTGACCCATTGACCCATTGATCCATTGACCCATTGACCCTTTGACCCATTGACCCATTGACCCATTGACCCATTGACCCATTGACCCATTGACCCATTGACCCTTTGACCCATTGACCCATTGAACTATTAACCCTTTGACCCATTGACCCTTTGACCCCATTGACCCGTTGACCATTGACCCATTGACCCATTGACCCATTGACCCATTGACCCATTGACCCATTGACCCTTTGACCCATTGACCCATTGAACTATTAACCCTTTTACCCATTGACCCATTGAAACTTTGACCCATTGACCCATGAACCATGTGACTATGGCTCTGTGGCTCAATGGCTCTCTGGCAATGGGTCTTTGGGTCTTTGGCCGATTCTTTGACCGAGACTCTTTGACTCTCTCTCTGACTGTGCATCTATGGCCATGACAATGGCTCCAAGGCTGTTGCTATCAACCTGTGGCTTTATCGCTATGTGAATGGCTGTAGGACAATTGCAATGACTGTGGCTCGGTTCGGTTCGGTTTGGTTTGGTCTCCTGGTTCTCCAACATATTCCAAACGGAATTTAAATTGGCGGTGTTGCCTGATGGGGGAGTCCAGAACCGGGATGATCGCCCGCATCTGGACTATTGTGTACAGTTTTGGTCCTCTAATGTGAGGAAGGACATTTTGCCATCGGGTCGACACCAGCATCCGATCCCAAGCCAGTGTCTCCCAGCCATCGACTGAAGAACATCGGCAAGCAGGTGATGTTTGACCTTACAGGTAACATTACCTAACGGAGAACTGTATTGTGTCCAGTTTTGGTCCCCTAATTTGAGGAAGGACATCCTTGTGATTGAGGGAGCCCAGCGTAGGTTCACCCGACTGATCCCTGGGATGGCGGGACGGTCATATGAGGAAAGATTGAACAGACTAGGCTTGTATTCACTGGAGTTTAGAAGGATGAGGGGGGATCTTATAGAAACATGTAAAATTATAAAAGGACTGGACAAGCTAGATGCAGGAAAAATGTTCCCAATGTTGGGCGAGTCCAGATCCAGGGGCCACAGTCTTAGAATAAAGAGGAGGGCATGATAAAATTATCAGTCTGAAGAAGGGTTTTGGCCCGAAACGTTGCCTATTTCCTTCACTCCATAGATGCTGCTGCACCCGCTGAGTTTCTCCAGCACTTTTGCCCACCTAAAATTATAAAAGGACTGGACAAGCTAGATGCAGGAAAAATGTTCCCAATGTTGGGCGAGTCCAGAACCAGGGGCCACACAGTCTTAGAATAGAGGGGAGGTCATTTAAGACTGAGGTGAGAAAAAACTTTTTCACCCAGAGAGTTGTGAATCTGTGGGATTCCCTGCCACAGAGGGCAGTGGAGGCCAAGTCACTGGATGGATTATAGAGAGAGTTAGATAGAGCTCTAGGGGCTAGTGGAGTCAAGGGATATGGGGAGAAGGCAGGCACGGGTTATTGATTGGGGACGATCAGCCATGATCGCAATGAATGGCGGTGCTGGCTCGAAGGGCCGAATGGCCTCCTCCTGCACCTATTTTCCATGTTTCTATATTTCTATGAAGCCTCTATATGACTTTAAGACTGTGCCTTTGAATCTTTGATTGTCCTAAAACTGTGATTGCAGTAAAAATATAGAAAATAGGCGCAGGAGGAGGCCATTTGGCCCTTCGAGCCAGCACCGCCATTCATTGTGATCACGGCTGATCGTCCCCAATCAATAACCCGTGCCTGCCTTCTCCCCATATCCCTTGACTCCCTTGATATTGGGAACAATCCTCCTGCATCTAGCCTGTCCAACCCCTTAAGGATTTTGGAAGTTTCTATAAGATCCCCCCTCAATCTTCTAAATTCCAGCGAGTACAAGCCGAGTCTATCCAGTCTTTCCTCATATGGAAGTCCTGCCATCCCAGGAATCAGTCTGGTGAACCTTCTCTGTACTCCCTCTATGGCAAGAATGTCTTTCCTCAGATTAGGAGACCAAAACTGTACGCAATACTCCAGGTGTGGCCTCACCAAGACCCTGTACAACTGCAGTAGAACCTCCCTGCTCTTGTACTCAAATCCTTTTGCTATGAATGCTAACATACCATTCACTTTCTTCACAGCCTGCTGCACCTGCATGCCTACTTTCAATGACTGGTGTACCATGACACCCAGGTCTCGCTGCATCTCCCCTTTTCCTAATCGGCCACCATTCAGATAATAGTCTACTTTCCAGTTTTTGCTGGAGTGGACAAGCTAGATGCAGGAAAAATGTTCCCAATGTTGGGTGAGTCGAGAACCAGGGGCCACAGTCTTAGAATAAAGGGGAGGTCATGATAAAATTATCAGTCTGAAGAAGGGTTTCGGGCACTTCTGTTGACCTAAAATAATAAAAGGACTGGACAAGCTAGATGCAGGAAAAATGTTCCCAATGTTGGGCGAGTCCAGAACCAGGGGCCACACAGTCTTAGAATAAAGGGGAGGTCATTTAAGACTGAGGTGAGAAAAAACTTTTTCACCCAGAGAGTTGTGAATGTGTGGAATTCCCTGCCACAGAGGGCAGTGGAGGCCAAGTCACTGGATGGATTTAAGAGAGAGTTGGATAGAGCTCTAGGGGCTGGTGGAGTCAAGGGATATGGGGAGAAGGCAGGCACGGGTTATTGATTGGGGACGATCAGCCGTGATCACAATGAATGGCGGTGCTGGCTGGAAGGGCCGAATGGCCTCCTCCTGCACCTATTGTCTATGTTTCTATGTCTCTATGAAGCCTCTATATGACTTTAAGACTGTGCCTTTGAATCTTTGATTGTCCTAAAACTGTGATTGTAGAAAAAACATAGAAACATAGACAATAGGTGCAGGAGGAGGCCATTCGGCCCTTCGAGCCAGCACCGCCATTCATTGTGATCATGGCTGATCGTCCCCAATCAATAACCCGTGCCTGCCTTCTCCCCATATCCCTTGACTCCACTAGCCCCTAGAGCTCTATCTAACTCTCTCTTAAATCCATCCATGAAGGAATTCTCTGCCTCCACCGCCCTCTGTGGCAGAGAATTCCACAGACTCACCACTCTCTGTGTGAAAAATGTTTTTCTCGTCTCGGTCCTAAAAGACTTCCCCCTTATCCTTAAACTGTGTGACCCCTTGTTCTGGACTTCCCCAACATCGGGAACAATCTTCCTGCATCTAGCCTGTCCAACCCCTTAAGGATTTTGTACGTTTCTATAAGATCCCCCCTCAATCTTCTAAATTCCAGCGAGTACAAGCCGAGTCTATCCAGTCTTTCTTCATATGGAAGTCCTGCCATCCCAGGAATCAGTCTGGTGAACCTTCTCTGTACTCCCTCTATGGCAAGAATGTCTTTCCTCAGATTAGGAGACCAAAACTGTACGCAATACTCCAGGTCTGGTCTCACCAAGACCCTGTACAACTGCAGTAGAACCTCCTTGCTCCTGTACTCAAATCCTTTTGCTATGAATGCTAACATACCATTCGCTTTCTTCACTGCCTGCTGCACCTGCATGCCTACTTTCAATGACTGGTGTACCATGACACCCAGGTCTCTTTGCATCTCCCCTTTTCCTAATCGGCCAATATTTCCTAATCGGCCTGATTTCCTAATCGGCCTAATTTCCAAATGGCTATGGCTCTGTTTGGTTTGGTTTCCTGGTCCTCCAACATATTCTAAATGGAATTTAAATTGGAGGTGTTGCCTGATGGGGGAGTCCAGAACCGGGATGATCGTCCACACCTGGAGTATTGTGTACAGTTTTGGTCCCCTAATTTGAGGAAGGACATCCTTGTGATTGAGGCAGTGCAGCGTAGGTTCACCAGATTGATCCCTGGGATGGCGGGACTGTCATATGAGGAAAGATTGAAAAGACTAGGCTTGTATTCACTGGAGTTTAGAAGGATGAGGGGGGATCTTATAGAAACATATAAAATTATCAGTCTGCAGAAGGGTTTCGGACCAAAACGTTGCCTATTTCCTTTGCTCCATAGATGCTGCTGCACCCGCTGAGTTTCACCAGCACTTTTGTTTACCTAAAATTATAAAAGGACGGGACAAGCTAGATGCAGGAAAAATGTTCCCAATGTTGGGCGAGTCCAGAACCAGGGGCCACAGTCTTAGAATAAAGGGGAGGCCATTTAAGACTGAGGTGAGAAAAAACTTTTTCACCCAGAGAGTTGTGAATGTGTGGAATTCCCTGCCACAGAGGGCAGTGGAGGCCAAGTCACTGGATGGATTTAAGAGAGAGTTAGATAGAGCTCTAGGGGCTGGTGGAGTCAAGGGATATGGGGAGAAGGCAGGCACGGGTTATTGATTGGGGACGATCAGCCATGATCACAATGAATGGCGGTGCTGGCTCGAAGGGCCGAATGGCCTCCTCCTGCACCTATTTTCCATGTTTCTATATTTCTATGAAGCCTCTATATGACTTTAAGACTGTGCCTTTGAATCTTTGATTGTCCTAAAACTGTGATTGCAGTAAAAATATAGAAAATAGGCGCAGGAGGAGGCCATTTGGCCCTTCGAGCCAGCACCGCCATTCATTGTGATCACGGCTGATCGTCCCCAATCAATAACCCGTGCCTGCCTTCTCCCCATATCCCTTGACTCCCTTGATATTGGGAACAATGCTCCTGCATCTAGCCTGTCCAACCCCTTAAGGATTTTGGAAGTTTCTATAAGATCCCCCTCAATCTTCTAATTCCAGCGAGTACAAGCCGAGTCTCTCCAGTCTTTTCTCATATGGAAGTCCTGCCATCCAGGAATCAGTCTGGTGAACCTTTGCTGTACTCCCTCTATGGCAAGAATGTCTTTCCTCAGATTAGGAGACCAAAACTGTACGCAATACTCCAGGTGTGGCCTCACCAAGACCCTGTACAACTGCAGTAGAACCTCCCTGCTCTTGTACTCAAATCCTTTTGCTATGAATGCCAACATACCATTCGCTTTCTTCACTGCCTGCTGCACCTGCATGCCTACTTTCAATGACTGGTGTACCATGACACCCAGGTCTCGCTGCATCTCCCCTTTTCCTAATCGGCCACCATTCAGATAATAGTCTACTTTCCAGTTTTTGCTGGAGTGGACAAGCTAGATGCAGGAAAAATGTTCCCAATGTTGGGTGAGTCGAGCACCAGGGGCCACAGTCTTAGAATAAAGGGGAGGTCATGATACAATTATCAGTCTGAAGAAGGGTTTCGGGCACTTCTGTTGACCTAAAATAATAAAAGGACTGGACAAGCTAGATGCAGGAAAAATGTTCCCAATGTTGGGCGAGTCCAGAACCAGGGGCCACACAGTCTTAGAATAAAGGGGAGGTCATTTAAGACTGAGGTGAGAAAAAACTTTTCCACCCAGAGAGTTGTGAATCTGTGGGATTCCCTGCCACAGAGGGCAGTGGAGGCCAAGTCACTGGATGGATTTAAGAGAGAGTTGGATAGAGCTCTAGGGGCTAGTGGAGTCAAGGGATATGGGGAGAAGGCAGGCACGGGTTATTGATTGGGGACGATCAGCCGTGATCACAATGAATGGCGGTGCTGGCTCGAAGGGATGAATGGTCTCCTCCTGCACCTATTGTCTATGTTTCTATATTTTTTCTACAATCACAATTTTAGGACAATCAAAGATTCAAAGGCACAGTCTTAAAGTCATATAGAGGCATCATAGAGACATAGAAACATAGACAATAGGTGCAGGAGGAGGCCATTCGGCCCTTCGAGCCAGCACCGCCATTCGATATGATCATGGCTGACCGTCCCCAATCAATAACCCGTGCCTGCCTTCTCCCCATATCCCTTGACTCCACTAGCCCCTAGAGCTCTATCCAACTCTCTCTTAAATCCATCCATGGAGGAATTATCTGCCTCCACCGCCCTCTGTGGCAGAGAATTCCACAGATTCACCACTCTCTGTGTGAAAAATGTTTTTCTCGTCTCGGTCCTAAAAGACTTCCCCCTGATCCTTAAACTGTGACCCCTTGTTCTGGACTTCCCCAACATTGGGAACAATCTTCCTGCATCTAACCTGTCCAACCCCTTAATAATTTTGTACGTTTCTATAAGATCCCCCCTCAATCTTCTAAATTCCAGCGAGTACTAGCCGATTCTATCCAGTCTTTCTTCATATGAAAGTCCTGCCATCCCAGGAATCAGTCTGGTGAACCTTCTCTGTAATCCCCCTATGGCAAGAATGTCTTTCCTCAGATTAGGAGACCAAAACTGTACGCAATACTCCAGGTGTGGCCTCACCAAGACCCTGTACAACTGCAGTAGAACCTCCTTGCTCCTGTACACAAATCCTTTTGCTATGAATGCTAACATACCATTCGCTTTCTTCACAGCCTGCTGCACCTGCATGCCCTACTTTCAATGACTGGTGTTGTACCATGACACCCAGGTCTCTTTGCATCTCCCCTTTTCCTAATCGGCCAATATTTCCTAATCGGCCTAATTTCCTAATCGGCCTAATTTCCAAATGGCTATGGCTCTGTTTGGTTTGGTTTCCTGGTCCTCCAACATATTCTAAATGGAATTTAAATTGGAGGTGTTGCCTGATGGGGGAGTCCAGAACCGGGGTTGATCCGTCCACACCTGGAGTATTGTGTACAGTTTTGGTCCCCTAATGTGAGGAAGGGACATCCTTGTGATTGAGGCAGTGCAGCGTAGGTTCACCAGATTGATCCCTGGGATGGCGGGACTGTCATATGAGGAAAGAATGAAAAGACTAGGCTTGTTATTCACTGGAGTTTTAGAAGGATGAGGGGGATCTTATAGAAAACATAACAAAAATTATCAGTCTGAAGAAGGGTTTCGGACCAAAATGTTGCCTATTTCCTTTGCTCCATAGATTGCTGCTGCACCCGCTGAGTTTCACCAGCACTTTTGTTTACCTAAAAATTTATAAAAGGACTGGACAAGCTAGATGCAGGAAAAATGTTCCCAATGTTGGGCGAGTCCAGAACCAGTGGCCACAGTCTTAGAATAAAGGGGAGGCCATTTAAGAATGAGGTGAGAAAAAACTTTTTCACCCAGAGAGTTGTGAATGTGTGGAATTCCCTGCCACAGAGGGCAGTGGAGGCCAAGTCACTGGATGGATTTAAGAGAGAGTTAGATAGAGATCTAGGGGCTAGTGGAGTCAAGGGATATGGGGAGAAGGCAGGCACGGGTTATTGATTGGGGACGATCAGCCATGATCACATTGAATGGCGGTGCTGGCTCGAAGGGCCGAATGGCCTCCTCCTGCACCTATTGTCTATGTTTCTATGTCTCTATGAAGCCTCTATATGACTTTAAGACTGTGCCTTTGAATCTTTGATTGTCCTAAAACTGTGATTGTAGAAAAAACATAGAAAACATAGACAATAGGTGCAGGAGGAGGCCATTCGGCCCTTCGAGCCAGCACCGCCATTCATTGTGATCATGGCTGATCGTCCCCAATCAATAACCCGTGCCTGCCTTCTCCCCACATCCCTTGACTCCACCAGCCCCTAGAGCTCTATCCAACTCTCTCTTAAATCCATCCAGTGACTTGGCCTCCACTGCCCTCTGTGGCAGGGAATTCCACACATTCACAACTCTCTGGGTGAAAAAGTTTTTTCTCACCTCAGTTTTAAATGGCCTCCCCTTTATTCTAAGACTATGTGGCCCCTGGTTCTGGACTCACCCAACATTGGGAACATTTTTCCTGCATCTAGCTTGTTCAGTCCTTTTATAATTTTATACGTTTCTATAAGATCCCCCCTCCTCATCCTTCTAAACTCCTGTGAATACAAGCCTAGTCTTTCCAATCTTTCCTCATATGTCAGTCCCGACATCCCGGGAATTAACCTGGTGAACTTACGCTGGGCTCCCTCAATCACAAGGATGTCCTTCTTCAAATTAGGAGGACCAAAACTGCACACAATACTCCAGGTGTGGTCTCACCAGGGCCCTGTACAACTGCAGAAGGACCTCTTTGCTCCTATACTCAACTTCTCTCGTTATGAAGGCCAACAGGCCATTCGCTTTCTTCACTGCCTGCTGTACCTGCATGTTTACTTTCAGTAAGTGGTCTACAAGGGCACCCAGGTCTCGTCTGAACGTCCCCATCATTGGGAATGTTTTTCCTGTTCCTAGCTTGTCCAGTCCTTTTATAGTTGTATAACTTTAGACAATAGACAATAGGTGCAGGAGGAGGCCGTTCGGCCCTTCCAGCCAGCACCGCCATTCAATGTGATCATGGCTGATCGTCCCCTATCAATAACCCATGCCCGCCTTCTCCCCATATCCCCTGACTCCGCTATCTTTAAGAGCCCTATCTAGCTCTCGCTTGAAAGCATCCAGAGAACCGGCCTCCACCGCCCTCTGAGGCAGAGAATCCCACAGAATTACACAGACTCTGTGAGAAAAAGTGTTTCCTCGTCTCCGTTCTAAATGGCCGACCCCTTATTCTTAAACTGTGTGTGTGACCCCTGGTTCTGGACTCCCCCAACATCGGGAACATGTTTCCTGCCTCCAGCGTGTCCAAGCCCTTAACAATCTTATATGTTTCAATGAGATTTCCTCTCATCCTTCTAAACTCCAGTTTCCTGCCTCTTGCGTGTCCAAACCCTTAACAATCTTATATGTTTCAATGAGATCCCCTCTCATCCTTCTAAACTCCAGAGTGTACAAGCCCAGCCGCTCCATTCTCTCAGCGTATGACAGTCCCGCCATCCCGGGAATTAACCTGGTAATTTTATGACTGTGTGACTCTGTGGCTCTGTGGGTCTAGAGCTGAATGACTGTGTGATTCAAGAGAGAGCTAGATAGGGCTGTTAAAGATAGCGGAGTCAGGGGATATGGGGAGAAGGCAGGAACGGGGAACTGATTGGGGACGATCAGCCGTGATCACATTGAATGGCGGTGCTGGCTCGAAGGGCCGAATGGCCTCCTCCTGCACCTGTTGTCTATGTCTCTATGTCTCTATGAAGCCTCTATATGACTTTAAGACGGTGCCTTTGAATCTTTGATTGTCCTAAAACTGTGATTGTAGAAAAAACATAGAAAACATAGACAACAGGTGCAGGAGGAGGCCATTCGGCCCTTCGAGCCAGCACCGCCATTCATTGTGATCATGGCTGATCGTCCCCAATCAATAACCCGTGTCTGCCTTCTCCCCATATCCCTTGACTCCCTTGATATTGGGAACAATCTTCCTGCATCTAGCCTGTCCAACCCCTTAAGGATTTTGTACGTTTCTATAAGATCCCCCCTCAATCTTCTCAATTCTAGTGAGTACAAGCCGAGTCTATCCAGTCTTTCCTCATATGGAAGTCCTGCCATCCCAGGAATCAGTCTAGTGAACCTTCTCTGTACTCCTTCTATGGCAAGAATGTCTTTCCTCAGATTAGGAGACCAAAACTGTACGCAATACTCCAGGTGTGGCCTCACCAAGACCCTGTACAACTGCAGTAGAACCTCCCTGCTCTTGTACTCAAATCCTTTTGCTATGAATGCCAACATACCATTCGCTTTCTTCACTGCCTGCTGCACCTGCATGCCTACTTTCAATGACTTGGTGTACCATGACACCCAGTGTCTCGCTGCATCTCCCCTTTTCCTAATCGGCCACCATTCAGGACTAAGTCTTACTTTCCAGTTTTTGCTGGACTGGACAAGCTAGATGCAGGAAAAATGTTCCCAATGTTGGGTGAGTCCAGAACCAGGGGCCACAGTCTTAGAATAAAGGGGAGGTCTGATAAAATTATCAGTCTGAAGAAGGGTTTTCGGGCACTTCTGTTGACCTAAAATTATAAAAGGACTGGACAAGCTAGATGCAGGAAAAATGTTCTCAATGTTGGGCGAGTCCAGAACCAGGGGCCACACAGTCTTAGAATAAAGGGGGGGAGGCCATTTAAGACTGAGGTGAGAAAAAACTTTTTCCACCAGAGAGTTAGTGAATGTGTGGAATTCCTGCCACAGAGGGCAGTGGAGGCCAAGTCACTGGATGGATTAAAGAAGAGAGTTAGATAGAGATCTAGGGGCTAGTGGAGTCAAGGAATATGGGGAGAAGGCAGGCACGGGTTATTGATTGGGGCGATCAGCCATGATCATATTGAATGGCGGAGGCTGGCTCGAAGGGCCGAATGGCCTCCTCCTGCAACCTCATTGTCTATGTTTCTATGTCTCTATGATGCTCTATATGACTTTAAGACTGTGCCTTTGAATCTTTGATTGTCCTAAAACTGTGATTGTAGAAAAAAACATTAGAAACATAGACAATAGGTGCAGGAGGAGGCCATTCGGCCCTTCGATGCCAGCACCGCCATTCATTGTGCATCATGGCTGATCGTCCCCAATCAATAACCCGTGCTGCTGCCTTTCCCCATATCCCTTGACTCCACTAGCCCCTAGAGCTCTATCCTACTCTCTCTTAAAACCATCCATGAAGGAATTCTCTGCCTCCACCGCCCTCTGTGGCAGAGAATTCCACAGACTCACCACTCTCTGTGTGAAAAATGTTTTTCTCGTCTCGGTCCTAAAAGACTTCCCCCTTATCCTTAAAAACTGTGTGACCCCTTGTTCTGGACTTCCCCAACATTGGGAACAATCTTCCTGCATCTAACCTGTCCAACCCCTTAATAATTTTGTACGTTTCTTTAAGATCCCCCCTCAATCTTCTAAATTCTAGCGAGTACAAGCCGATTCTATCCAGTCTTTCTTCATATGGAAGTCCTGCCATCCCAGGATCAGTCTGGTGAACCTTCTCTGTACTCCCTCTATGGCAAGGAATGTCTTTCTCAGATTAGGAGACCAAAACTGTACGCAATACTCCAGGTCTGGTCCTCACAAGACCCTGTACAACTGCAGTAGAACTCACCCTGCTCCTGTACACAAATCATTTTGCTATGAATGCTAATCATACCATTCGCTTTCTTCACTGCCTGCTCCACCTGCACATCGCCTACTTCAATGACTGTGTACCATGACACCCAGGTCTCGTAGCATCTCCCCTTTTCCTAATCGGCCAATATTTCCTAATCGGCCTGATTTCCTAATTCGGCCTAATTTCCCAAATGGCTATGGCTCTGTTTCGTTTTTAGTTTGTTTCCTGATCCTCCAACATATTCTAAATGGAATTTAAATGGAGGTGTTGCCTGATGGGGGAGTCCAGAACCGGGGTGATCGTCCACACCTGGAGTATTGTGTACAGTTTTGGTCTCCTAATGTGAGGAAGGACATCCTTGTGATTGAGGCAGTGCAGCGTAGGTTCACCAGATTGATCCCTGGGATGGCGGGACTGTCATATGAGGAAAGATTGAAAAGACTAGGCTTGTATTCACTGGAGTTTAGAAGGATGAGGGGGGATCTTATAGAAACATACAAAATTATCAGTCTGCAGAAGGGTTCCGGACCAAACGTTGCCTATTTCCGTCGCTCCATAGATGCTGCTGCACCCGCTGAGTTTCTCCAGCACTTTTGTTTACCTAAAATTATAAAAGGACGGGACAAGCTAGATGCAGGAAAAATGTTCCCAATGTTGGGCGAGTCCAGAACCAGGGGCCACACAGTCTTAGAATAAAGGGGAGGTCATTTAAAACTGAGGTGAGAAAAACCTTTTTCACCCAGAGAGTTGTGAATGTGTGGAATTCCCTGCCACAGAGGGCAGTGGAGGCCAAGTCACTGGATGGATTTAAGAGAGAGTTAGATAGAACTCTAGGGGCTAGTGGAGTCAAGGGATATGGGGAGAAGGCAGGCACGGGTTATTGATTGGGGACGATCAGCCATGATCACAATGAATGGCGGTGCTGGCTCGAAGGGCCGAATGGCCTCCTCCTGCACCTATTGTCTATGTTTCTATGTCTCTATGAAGCCTCTATATGACTTTAAGACGGTGCCTTTGAATCTTTGATTGTCCTAAAACTGTGATTGTAGAAAAAACATAGAAAACATAGACAATAGGTGCAGGAGGAGGCCATTCGGCCCTTCGAGCCTGCACCATCATTCAATATGATCATGGGTGATCATCCAACTCAGTATCCCGTACCTGCCTTCTCTCCATACCCCCTGATCCCTTTAGCCACAAGGGCCACATCTAACTCCCTCTTAAATATGGCCAACGAACTGGCCTCAACTACCTTCTGTGGCAGAGAATCCCACAGATTCACCACTCTCTGTGTGAAAAAAGATCTTCTCATCTCGGTCCTAAAAGACTTCCCCCTTATCCTTAAATCTGTGACCCCTTGTCCTGGACTTCCCAACATCGGGAACAATTTCCTGCATCTAGCCTGTCCAACCCCTTAGTGAATTTTGTAAGTTGCTATAAGATCCCCCCTCAATTTCTAAATTCCAGCGAGTACAAGCCGAGTCTATCCAATAGTCTTTCTTCATATGGAAGTCCTGCCATCCCAGGAATCAGTCTGGTGAACCTTCTCTGTACTCCTCTATGGCAAGAATGTCTTTCCTGATTAGGAGACCAAAACTGTGCGCAATACTCCAGGTGTGGCCTCACCAAGACCTGTACAACTGCATTAGAACCTCCCTGCTCTTGTACTCAAATCCTTTTGCTATGAATGCCAACATACCATTCGCTTTCTTCACAGCCTGCTGCACCTGCATGCCTACTTTCAATGACTGGTGTACCATGACACCAGGTCTCGCTGCATCTCCCCTTTTCCTAATCCGGCCACCATTCAGATAATAGTCTACTTTCCAGTTTTTTGCTGGGAGTGGACAAGCTAGATGCAGGAAAAAATGTTCCCAATGTTGGGTGAGTCGAGAACAGGGGCCACAGTCTTAGAATAAAGGGGAGGTCATGATTACAATTATCAGTCTGAAGAAGGGTTTCGGGGGACTTTGTTGACCTAAAATAATAAAAGGACTGGTACAAGCTAGATGCAGAGGAAAAATGTTCCCAAATGTTGGGGCGAGTCCAGAACCAGGGGCCCACAGTCTTAGAATAAAGGGGAGGCCATTTAAGACTGAGGTGAGAAAAACTTTTTCACCAGAGAGTTGTGAATGTGTGGAATTCCCTGCCACAGAGGGCAGTGGAGGCAAAGTCACTGGATGGATTTCAAGAGAGAGTTAGATAGAGCTCAGGGGCGAGTGGAGTCAAGGATATGGGGAGAAGGCAGGCACGGGTTATTGATTGGGGTCGATCAGCCATGATCACAATGAATGGCGGTGCTGGCCCGAAGGGCCGAATGGCTCCTCCTGCACCTATTGTCTATGTTTCTATGTCTCCTATGAAGCCTCTATTAGACTTTAAGACGGTGCCTTTTGAATCTTTGATTGTCCTAAAACTGTGATTGTAGAAAAAACATAGAAAGAAACACAGACAATAGGTGCAGGAGGAGGCATTCGGCCTTCGAGCCGCAGCACCGACATAAATCATTGTGATCATGGCCGATCGTCCCCAATCAGTGTCCCCGTTCCTGCCTTCTCCCCATATCCCTGACTTGCTGCCTCTTATAAGAGCCCTATAAATTCTTCTTGAAAGCATCCAGAGATCCGGCCTTCCACCGCCCTCTGAGCAGAGAATCCCACAGAATTACACAGACTCATGTGACGAAAAAAAGTGTTTCTTCGTCTCCATTCTAAATGCCGACCCCTTATTCTTAAAACTGTGTGTGTGACCCTGGTTCTGGACTCCACCAACATCGGGAACATGTTTCCTGCCTCCAGCGTGTCCAAGCCCTTAACAATCTTATATGTTTCAATGAGATTTCCTCTCATCCTTCTAAACTCCAGTTTCCTGCCTCTAGCGTGTCCAAACCCTTAATAATCGTATATGTTTCAATGAGATCCCTTCTCATCCTTCTAAACTCCAGAGTGTACAAGCCCAGCCGCTCCATTCTCTCAGCATATGACAGTCCCACCATCCCGGGAATTAACCTGGTAATTTTATGACTCTGTGACTCTGTGACTCTGTGGGTCTAGAGCTGAATGACTGTGTGATTCAAGAGAGAGCTAGATAGGGCTGTTAAAGATAGCGGAGTCAGGGGATATGGGGACAAGGCAGGAACGGGGAACTGATTGGGGACGATCAGCCGTGATCCACAGTGAATGGCGGTGCTGGCTCGAAGGGCCGAATGGCCTCCTCCTGCACCTGTTGTCTATTGTCTATTGAATACCCTGAGTAATCTTACTCACACCAAGACTGATACTGCGAGTACTATTGCCAATACCAACCCTTTGATACCATCTCACTAATTTCATTCACCCCATTCACCCCAAGCATTATTGCGATTATTAGCAAAGGGTAGGTCAGCATTCATAGCGAAAGGATTTGAGTATAGGAGCAGGGAGGTTCTACTGCAGTTGTACAGGGTCTTGGTGAGGCCACACCTGGAGTATTGCGTACAGTTTTGGTCTCCAAATCTGAGGAAAGACATTCTTGCCATAGAGGGAGTACAGAGAAGGTTCACCAGACTGATTCCTGGGATGGCAGGACTTCCATATGAGGAAAGACTGGATAGACTCGGCTTGTACTCGCTGGAATTTAGAAGACCTGAGGGGAATCTTTATAGAGACTTACAAAAATTCTTAAGGGGTTGGAACAGGCTAGATGCAGGAAGATGTTCCCAAGATAGTTGGGGAAGTCCAGAAACAAGGGGTCACACAGTTTAAGGATAAGGGGGGAAATTCCTTTGGACGGAGACGAGGAAAACATTTTTCACACAGAGAGTGGTGAATCTGTGGAATTCTCTGCCACAGAAGGTAGTTGAGGCCAGTTCATTGGCTATATTTAAGAGGGAGTTGGATGTGGCCCTTGTGGCTAAAGGGATCAGGGGGTATGGAGAGAAGGCAGGTACGGGATACTGAGTTGGATGATCAGCCGTGATCACATTGAATGGCGGTGCAGGCTCGAAGGGCCGAATGGCCTCCTCCTGGCACCTATTGTCTGTGTTTCTGTGTTACTTCCATTGACAACACATGAGGCCAATTAATCTACAAACCCGCACGCACGTCTTTGGAGTGCGGGGGGAAACCGGAGCGCCCGGAGAAAACCCACGCGGTTTACGCGGGGAGAGAACGTGCAAACTCCGTACAGACTGCGCCCCGTGGTCGGGATTTGAACCCGGGGGTCTCTGGCGCAGTGAGGCAGCATCTCTACCACCACCCCACGCTGATACTTTCGGGTGAGAATCCTATATTTGATATCCCTCCCTTCACCGCGCAGTGGTAAGTCTAACTCAACTTTTCCCCACAGAGGGTGGTGGGTGTTTGGAACGAGGTGGTTCAAAATGGGGCTATCGCAACGTTTAAGAAATAGTTGGACAGGGACACGGATAGGACAGGTTTTGCTACATCTTGGCAGTACAAATCAAAATAAGTACTACATGGTAAATGGCAGGAATTGAGGAATGCTGTGAACAGAGGGGAACAAGAATAACTGTGCATAGTATCCCTGAAGGTGGAATCGCATGTAGATAGGAGTGGTAAAAGAAAGCCTTGGGTGCTGGCCTTATAAATCATAGCATTGATATAGGATTAGGGAAGTATGTTAAAATTGTATCAAGGCCAATTCTGGAGATATGGTGTAACAATTTTGGTCGCCAAGTACTAGAAGGATGTCAAAAAAATAGAGGAGAGTACAGAGGAGAATAACTAGAATGTTGCCTGGTTCCAGCAACTATGTTACAGAAAAGGTGACCAAGTTTAGGATCCTTTATTCTTTGAGCGCAGAAGGTTAGAGGGGGGACTTGATTGAGGTCTTTAAAATGAAGAAAGTATAGACAGAGTGACCGTGGATACGTTTTCCCATTGAGGGTGAAGGGAAGATTTTCAAACAAGAGGCAGTGACAAAGAAGTAAGTTACAAGTAGGTTTCGGTAACCGTGAAGGGGGAACGTTCTTTACTCAGTATGGTGGTGGCTGTGTGGAATGAGCTTCCAGCAGAAGTATGTGGAGCAGGATCGGTTTTTAACATTTAAAAAGTACAGTGGATAGGATATGGACGGGAAGGGAATGGAGGTGGTATGGTCTGAGTGCAGGAGATGGGACTAGGGGAAAACAAATTGAGTCGGCTACGGACAGGAAAGGGCCGAGAGGGGCCTGTTTTCCTCTGTTAATTGGTTTATATGGTTTTATATGGTTATAGGATATGGACTAAGTGTGGGACTAGTGTGGCTGGGTTAAGTCGGCCGGTTGGGCAAGTGGGGGCCTGAAGGGCCCCTGTTTCCACTCTGTATCACCACTCTATGACTCTAGCTGAGGTCCATATCCACTCTCTCTGCATTTTAATCCCATCATCCCCCATGTATCAATGCGAGTTATTAGTATAGTTGGCCGAGATTTTCATCCCTGGGATGGCGGGACTGTCGTTATGAGAAAGATTGAAAGCAGGCCTTGTATTCACTGGAGGGTTTTCCCACAAAACTGGAGAAACTCAGCGGGTGCAGCAGCATCTAAGGAAGCGAAGGAGGATAAGGCTACGTTTCGGGTCGAGAACCCTTCTTCAGGCAGGTCGATGGATCAGGAAAAACAGAGATATAGACGGAGATGTGGAAAAGATAAAGAAAGCAATGAATGAAAGATGTGCAAAAAATATCGATGAAAAGGGGAACACGCCATTGTGAGCTGTCTTGTGGCGTGAAATGAAAGCTGGTGGCGACTGGGTGGGGGAAGGGAATAGGAGAGAGAGGAATGCCAGGGCCCGAGGGCTAGGGAGAGGTGGGAAGGGGAGGAGACAGCAGGGTTAACAGAATTGAGAAAATTCTGTATTCACTTGTAGTCACTAGGAGTTTGAAAGGATGAGAGGGAAGGGGCATCTTATAGAAACATATAAAATTATAAAAAGGACTGGACAAGCTAGAATGCAAGGAAAAATGTTACCAATGTTGGGCGAGTCCAGAACCAGGTGCCTCACAGTTCAGACTAAAGGGAGGTCATTTAAGACTGAGTGAAAAAAAAAAATGTTTCAACCCAGAGAGTTGTGGAAGCCTGTTGTGGATTCCCCTGCCACAGAGGGCAGTGAGGCCAAATCACTTGGATGGATTTAAGAGAGAGTTAGATAGAGCTCTAGGGCTAGTGGATCAAGGGATATGGGGAGAAGCAGGCACCTGGTTATTGAATGGGGATGATCAGCCGTGATCACAATGAAATGCGGTGCTGCTCGAAGGGCCGAATGGCCTCCTCCTGCACCTATGTCTATTGTCTATGTGTCTATGGTTTTCTACTAATACTGTGAACTCTCAAAGTATTTCTCCGTTACTCTTTCCCCTGCCCATTGTGGTACTCTGACAGTTTACTCTACCTCAGAGTACTCTCTGAAGCAACATCCCTCCTTCCCCAGAGTGTTTTAGAGCGAGCATAGAAACGATAGACAATAGGTCAGGAGGAGGCCATTCGGCCCTTCAGACCTGCTCCAAGACCCGCCTTTCAATGTGATCACGCTTGATCATCAACTCAGTACCCTACTTCCTTCTCTCCTTACACCCTGATCCCTTTAGCACTCAGTGCACAATCTATCTCCCCTTAATATAGCCAACGAACTGCACTCAACTACCTCTTGGCAGCAGAATTCCACAGATTCACCACTCTCTGTGTGTGAAAAAAAAAATGTTTTTCTCATCTCGGTCCTAAAAGACTTCCCCCTTATCCTTAAACTGTGTGACCCCTTGTCCTGGACTTCCCCAACATCGGGAACAATCTTCCTGCATCTAGCCTGTCCAACCCCTTAAGAATTTTGTAAGTTTCTATGAGATCCCCCCTCAATCTTCTAAATTCCAGCGAGCAGCATTGTTAATCCCAACAGCTGGGATTCCAACTGCCTTTTATTACTGACCCTCAAGGTTTAAGATTCAAGAAAGTTTAATGTCACGTGTCCCTGACAGGACAATTACATTCTCGCTTTGCTTCAGCACAGCAGAACATAGTAGACATGAATACAGAACAGATCAGTGTGTCCATTTACCATAGAATATATATATACACACACATATAAATAAACAGATAAAGTGCAATAGGCTGTTACAGTTCGGAGTTTGTTTGAAGTTGTGTTTAATAGCCCGATGGCTGTGGGGGAGTAGCTATTCCTGAACCTGGTCGTTGCAGATTTCAGGCTCCTGTACCTTCTACCTGAAGGTTGCGGGGGGATGAGTGTGTGGCCAGGGTGGTGTGGGTCCTTGATGATGCTGCCAGCCTTTTTGAGGCAGCGACTGCGACAGATCCCCTCGATGGAGGGAGGTGCCAAGCCGATGATGGACTGCAGTGTTTTCTACTTTTTGTAGTCTTTTTCCCACCAGGGCGCTCAAGTTGCCGAACCAAGCCACGATGCAACCGGTCAGCAAGCTCTCTACTGTGCACCTGTAGATGTTAGAGAGAGTCCTCATTGACAGACCGACTCTCCGTAATCTTCTCAGGAAGTAGAGGCACTGGTGTGCTTTCTTAATAATTGCATCAGTGTTCTGGGACCAGGAGAGATCTTCGGAAATGTGCGCGCCCAGGAATTTGAAGCTCTTGACCCTTTCAACCATCGTCCCGTTGATATAAACGGGACTGTGGGTCCCCATCCTACTCCTTCCAAAGTCCACAATCAGTCCCTTGGTTTTGCTGGTGTTGAGGGCCAGGTTGTTGTGTTTGGTCAATCGGTCGATCTCACTTCTGTACTCTGACTCGTCCCAATCAGCGATAGGTCCCACAACAGTGGTGTCGTGGGGGCGAACTTGATGGTGGAGTTCGCACTATGACCGGCTACGCAGTCATGAGTCTAGAGTGAGTACAGCAGGGGGGGGCTGAGCACGCAGCCTTGAGGTGCTCCCGTGCTGATTGTTATCGAGTCCGACACATTTCCACCAATACGGACAGACTGTGGTCTGTGAATGAGGAGGAAGTCGAGGATCCAATTGCAGAGGGATGCGCAGAGACCCAGTTCTGCGAGTTTGGTAACCAGCTTGGAGGGGATGATGGTGTTAGATGCCGAGCTGTAGTCACACAAAGATGGTAAGGAAAGTTAGATTATAATTCACGCCTCTCAGAGCAGGGGAGGAATTATTCCTCTGGCATTATTTACACACCGTATTTCTAAGTGCTAAAAAACGAGATTTAAACGGGGGGCGGGGGGTGGGGGGGGGGGTGGTTGCGGATTATTCCGAGTGTTACTGAGGCGAGTCTTCTATTATCCTCTGGGTAACATTACTCACTCTCAGAGTGTGACGGTGAGTATTAGTATTACTGACACCCCTCGTGGTATACTCGGAGTAACATTCCTTGCCCTCAGGGTGTAACGATGAGTATTGGTATTACTGACGCCCTTTGGGGGTATCCTCTGACTAGCAATCTGCACCTCAGGTTGTTAATGTGATTGTTACTGAGTCTGTTAATCTTTGGAATGGACCACGCACAGAAACATAGACAACAGGTGCAGGAGGAGGCCATTCGGCCCTTCGAGCCAGCACCGCCATTCATTGTGATCATGGCTGATCGTCCCCAATCAATAACCCGTGCCTGCCTTCTCCCCATATCCCTTGACTCCACCAGCCCCTAGAGCTCTATCCGACTCTCTCTTAAATCCATCCAGTGACTTGGCCTCCACTGCCCTCTGTGGCAGGGAATTCCACAGCTTCACAACTCTCAAAAGTTTTTTCTCACCTCAGTTTTAAATGACCTCCCTTTTATTCTAAGACTGTGTGGCCCCTGGTTCTGGACTCGCCCAACATTGGGAACATTTTTCCTGCATCTAGGTTGTCCAGTCCTTTTATAATTTTATATGTTTCTATAAGATCCCCCCTATCCTTCTAAACTCCAGTGAATACAAGCCTAGTCTTTTCAATCTTTCCTCATATGACAGTCCCGCCATCCCAGGGATCAATCTGGTGAACCTACGCTGCACTGCCTCAATCACAAGGATGTCCTTCCTCAAATTAGGAGACCAAAACTGTACACAGTGCTCCAGGTGTGGTCTCACCAGAGCCCCTGTACAACTGCAACACACTCTGTATAATACTCTGCTCCCCAACCTTGTTACTCCGCGAGATACTAATACTCTACACAGTCGGTATATCTTCTGTGTAATAATTCTTAACCTAGTGTGCTAATGTGAGTAGTACTAATACTGTGACCTCTCGGAGTATTCTCTGTGTAATATCCCTCATCCCCAAGGTGTTTGTGTGAGTATTACTAATACTCTCAACCTCTCTGTTACATCCCTGGACCACACCTGGAGTATTGCGTACAGTTTTGGTCTCCTAATCTGAGGAAGGACATTCTTGCCATAGAGGGAGTACAGAGAAGGTTCACCAGACTGATTCCTGGGATGGCAGGACTTCCATATGAAGAAAGACTGGATAGACTCGGCTTGTACTCACTGGAATTTAGAAGGTTGAGGGGGGATCTTATAGAAACGTACAAAATTCTTAAGGGGTTGTTCAGGCTAGATGCAGGAAGATTGTTCCCGATGTTGGGGAAGTCCAGGACAAGGGGTCACAGTTTAAGGATAAGGGGGAAATCTTTTAGGACCAAGATGAGGAAAACATTTTTCACACAGAGAGTGGTGAGTCTGTGGAATTCTCTGCCTCAGAGGGCGGTGGAGGCCGGTTCTCCGGATGCTTTCAAGAGAGAGCTAGATAGGGCTCTTAAAGATAGCGGAGTCAGGGGGATATGGGGAGAAGGCAGGAACGGGGAACTGATTGGGGATGATCAGCCGTGATCACATTGAATGGCGGTGCTGGCTCGAAGGGCCGAATGGCCTACTCCTGCACCTATTGTCTCTTGTCTTTTGTCTAGTGTGTTAATGCGAGTAGTACTAATACTGTGACCTCTTTGTGTAATATCCCTCATCCGTAATGTGTTCGTGTGTTCATGTGAGTATTACTACACTAGTGAGTACTAATACTAATTAGTGAGTACTAATACTCTCAACCTCTCTGTTACATCCCCCAGCCCAGTGTATTACTTTACTGCGGAGTACTTTCCGAGCAGCGTCCCTCTTCCACGGGATGTTACTGCGAGCATCATTATTACTCCAAAGCCTTGGGATACCCTCTGCGTAATATTCCTCACCCTGGCAATGTTACTCTGAGTGTTACCAAGCCAGGCAAGCCTTCTACTATCCTCCGAGTGACATTACTCACTCCAGGGTGTTACTGTGTGTTGTTGATACTGTAAGTATTTGGAATATCCTGTTGGTTGAAATCCTCACGCACCAGTGTGTTGCTGTGAGTATCATTCTTGCTGGTAATACTTGAAATATTCTGTGCGTAAAGTCCTTCACCCCAGCAGTGTTACTATTGAGTATCATTGTTACTGTAAACACTTACAGTATTTTTTGTGTAATAATCCTCGTCTCCAGTGTGTGAGTGCGAGTATTACTAATACTGTGAAGCCTCGGAGTATTCTCTGTGCAGTATTTCTCACCACCAATGTGTGAGTGCGAGTATTACTAATACCACGAACCCACAAAGTGGTCTTCCCGGTGGCTCAGCACTTCAACTCCCCCTCCCATTCCGTATCCGACCTCTCGGTCCTGGGCCTCCTCCACGGCCAGAGTGAGCAACACCGCAAGCTGGAGGAACAGCACCTCATATTCCGCTTGGGGAGTCTGGGCATCCTCTGGGCTTGAACATTGAATTTTCTCAATTCTGTTAACCCTTGCTGTCTCCTCCCCTTCCCACCTCTCCCTCAGCCCTCGGGCCCTGGCATTCCCTCTCTCTCTATCTCCCTCCCCCACCCTAGTCGCACCAGCTTCTCATTTTCACACCACAAACAGCTTACAATGGCTTGTTCCCTTTATCATCGATACTTTTTTTGCATATCTTTCATTCATTGTCCTTTATCTCTCCACATCACCGTCTATATCTCTCGTTTCCCCGATCCCTGACCAGTCTGAAGAAGGGTCTCGACCCGAAACGTCGGCTATCTCCTTCGCTCCTTAGATGCTGCTGCACCCGCTGAGTTTCTCCAGCCTTTTGTGAACCCACGAAGTTACACCTCCCCAGCCCAATTTGTTACTCTGAATGTTACTTTACTGCGGAACACTTTTTCTCACAGAGAGTGGTGAGTCTGCGGAATTCCCTGCCTCAGAGGGCGGTGGAGGCCGGTTCTCTGGATGCTTTCAAGAGAGAGCTAGATAGGGCTCTTAAAGATAGCGGAGTCAGGGGATACGGGGAGAAGGCAGGAACGGGGAACTGATTGGGGACGATCAGCCGTGATCACAGTGAATGGCGGGGCTGGCTGGAAGGGCCGAATGGCCTCCTCCTGCACCTGTTGTCTATTGTCTATTGTCTATAGTACTCTCCGAGCAGCTCCCCTCGTCACCAGAGTGTTATTGCAAGCATCATTATTAACCCCAACACCTGGGATACCCTCTGCGTTTTATCCCTGACCCTGAGGGTGTTACTCCGAGTGTTACTGAGACTGGAAAGCCTTCTAACAGCATCAGTGTAACATTACTTCATGCTAAGGGTGTAACGGCGAGTATTAGTATCACTGACATCCCTTGTGGTATTGTCAGGGTAACAGTCCTCACTCTCAGAGTGTAACGGCGACTATTAGTTCTACTGACACCCCTTTTGGGTTATCCGCTGAGTAACATTCTTTATCTCAGGTTGTTGCTGTGATGGTTACTGAGTCTGTTAATCCTTGGAATAGAACACCATCTGTAGCATTTTCTGTGTAAAGTCCCTCGCCCCCAATGTGTTACTGCGAGTATCATTGTTACTCCGACACGTAGCATTCTCTGCGTAATATCCCTAATGCCCAGTGTGTTACTCTGAGTATTACTGACACAATCAACACTTGGAGTATTGTCTGAGTATTATTCCTACCCCCAGATTGTTACTGTCAGCATCAATTATACGATCAACACATGGAGTATTGACAGGGTAATATTTATCTCCCCATGCGTGTCAATGAATGAATGATACTGCGAGTATCATTGTTACTTGAGGAACATTTGCTGTTTGCTCTGTTTAATATCCAACATCCCCAGAGTATTACTTAATATCATTGTTGCTGGCAATATTTGGAGTCAACCCTTGGAGCATTGTCTGTGTAATATTCCTTATCCCCCAGATTAATACTGTGAGTATCATTGTTACTGGAAACACTTGGAGTATGCTCTGTGCAACATCTCTCTCACCTCCAATGTGGTACTGCGAGTATCATTGTTCCTGGCAACAGTTGGAGTATTCTCTGCCTCATATCTGTGTTACTGAATGTACGAATGGATGATACTGTGAGTATCATTGTTAGTTGGAAAAATTGTAGTGTTTTCTGCGTAATATCCATCTTCCACAGTGTGGTACTGAGTATCTTTGATAATGGCAACACTTTGAGTATTCTCTGTGTAATATTCCTTACCCACAGTTTATTACTGTGAGTATCATCCTTACTCTCAATACTTGGAGTATTCTCTGGGTAAAATCGCTCATCGCTACTTTGTTACTATTGAGTATCATTGTTACTATGAAGTAGTAACATGAAGTATTGTCTCTGTAATATTACTGGAAACACTTGCAGTATTCTCTGTGTGACATCTCTCTCACCTCCAGTGTGTTACTGCGAGTATTATTTTTACTGGCAACACTTGAAGTATTGTCTCTGTAATATTACTTACCGTAGTATGCTGGTGTCATTGTTACTAACCCTGGCAAACCATTGGAGTAATATTTGTGAAACATCGCTCACCCCAAGGGTGTTCATGTAAGTATTACTACTACTCTAGGTACTTGGAATAGCCCGTTTGTTACACCCCCCAGCGTTTTATGATGTGATAATTGTTACTCCAACACTTGGAGTATTCTCTGAGTAATGTCCCTCTCCCCCATTGTGTTACTAATGAGTATCATTGTTACTGGCTGCACCTGTAGTATTATCTGTTCAATATCCCTCATGCCCAGTGCGTTGATGTGAGTATTGCTGATACATCCATTACTTGGAATATTGTCAGAGTAATATTCCTACACCCAGTTTGTTACTGTCAGTATCAATGCATGGAGTATTGTCTGGGTCATGTTCTTCTCCCCCTTTGTGCCATGAAATGAATGAGTGAATAATACTGTGAGTATCATTGTTACTTGAGGAACATTTGCTGTTTACTCAGTTACTTGGAGCATTTGGAGTATTTTCTGCGTAATATCCAATACCCCCAGCGTGTTATCGAGTATCTTTTCTGGCAACTCTTTGAGTACCCTCTGTGTAATATTCCTTACCTCCAATAGTTTTACTGTGATTAGCATTGTTACTCCCAACACTTGGAGCATCTTCTGTGTAACGTCCATCGCCCCAATGTGTTACTGTGAGAGTGTATCATTGTTACTGTGTGGTGACTACCTTGAAGTTTTGGGTTGGCTCCGTACCTCTGTAATATATCTTAGTGTGATTGGTACTAACAATGTCAAACCATTGGAGTAATATCTGTGTAACATTTATCCTGTTTGTTACATCCCTCCCCATGTGTGTTAATGTGAGTATCATTATTACTCTAACACTTGGAGTATTCCCTGGGGGGGGGGGGAGTAATGTTATGGAACTGGGTGGGTCTTATTACCCATATGGGTGGGGCACCGTGTGGGACGGGTCAACTTGAAAGGAGCGGGTATCAGGAACATTGTTACTCCAATTGTTACATTTGTAGCATTCCTGTTTAATATCTCCTGCCCAGTGTGTTAATCTGAGTGTTACTGATACATCCAACACTCAGAGCATTGTCTGAGTATTATTCCTCCCCTCAATTTGTTACTGTCAGCATCAATAATACCGTCAACACATGTAGTATTTTCTGGGTAATGTTTATCTCCCCCAGTGTGTCGTGGTATGAATGAATAATACTGCGTGGGTGGGGGGGGGGGGGGGGGGGGGGGGGGGGGGTAATATCATTGTTACTTGAGCAACATTTGCTGTTTACTCTGTTAAATATCCAACACCCCCCAGAGTATTACTTAATATAATTGTCACTGGCAATATTTGGAGTCCCCACTTGCAGTATTATCTGTGTAATATTCCTCACCCCCAGAGTAATACTGGGAGTATTATTGTTACTGGAAATACTTGTGTATTCTCTCTGCAACATCTCTGTCACCTCCAGTGTGGTACTGCGAGTATCATTGTTCCTGACAACAGTTGGAGTATTCTCTGCCTTGTATCTGTGTTACTGAATGTACGAATGAATGATACTGCGAGTATCATTGTTCCTTGGAAAATTTTGAGTATTTTCTGCATAATATCCATCATCCCCAGTGTGGTCCTGAGTATCTTTGATACTGGCAACTCTTTGAGTACTCTCTGTGTAATATTCCTTACCCGCAGTATATTCCTTACCCGCAGTATGTTACTCTCAATACGTGGAGTATTCTCTGTGTAAAGTCCCTCACCCCTACTGTGTTACTATTGAGTATCATTGTTGCTGGCAAAACTTGAAGTATTGTCTCTGTAATATTCCTTACCCTAGTGTGATAGTGTGAATGTTAGTAACACTGTCAAACCATTGGAGTAATATCTGGGTAACATCCCTCACCCCAGGTGTTAATGCAAGTGCTATTAATACTGTAGGTACTTGGAATAGCCTGTTTGTTACACCCCTCCCCCCAACTTGTGTCAATGTGAGTATCATTAATACTCCAACACTTGTAATATTCTCTGAGTAATGTCCTTCACCCCCATAATGTGTCACTGCGAGTATTACTCACACAGTCAATCCTGGGAGTATTGTAGGATTGACATCCCTTACCCCAAAGTGATAGCGTGTTTGTTACTAAGACTGTCAAACCACTGGAGTAATATCTGTGTAACCACGCCCTCCAGTGTGTTACTGCTTGTGTTACTGACACAGTCAACACGGGAGTAATGTCTGGGTAATACCCCTTACCGCCAGCGTGATACTGTGATTGTTACAGTTACTCTGAATACTTACAATTTAATACTGTTACTGCAACATTCTCCGAGTAATATTCCTCCACCCCCCCATGAATGAATGAATGATAGAATGGTACTGTGACTATCATTGTTACTGGTAACCCTTGGAGTATTAATGTGATTGCTGCCATTACTGTAAATACTCGCTACCTACTTCTTGGAGTATTGGCTGTGTAGTATTCATTACGACAGTGAGATAGTGTGATTGATACTGCAACTGTCAAAGCATAGAGTAATCTCCGTGTTACGGTGAGTAACATTGTTACTCTCAACACTCGGAGCATTCTCTGTGTAACGCCACTCACCTCCAGCCTGTTCCTGTGAGTATGATTGTTACTCCAACACTTGGAGTATTCTCTGTGTAATATCCCATGCCCAGTGTATTAATCTGAGTATAACTGATACATCCAACACTTGGAGTATTGTCTGTGTTTTATTGCTACCCCCAGTTTGTTACTGTCAGCATCAATGGTACGGTCTCAAGACATGGAGTATTGTCTGGGTAATGTTTACTTCCCCTACTGTGTCGTGGAATGAATGAATAATACTGCGAGTATCATTGTTACTTGGGTAACATTTTCTGTTTACTCTGGTTAATATCCACCACCCCCAGCGTATTAATTAATATAATTGTTACTGGCAATATTTGGAGTCAACCCTTGGAGTATTGTCTGCGTAACATCCCTTACCACCAGAGTAATACTGTGAGTATCATTGTTACTGGAAACCCTTGGAGTATTCTCCGTGCAACATACTCTCACCTCCAATGTGGTTCTGCGAGTATCATTGATCCTGGCAATAATTGGAGTTTTCCCTGATTTATGTCTGTGTTACTGAATGTAGGAATGAATGATACCGTGAGTATCATTGTTACTTGGAAAATCTGGAGTATTTTCTGCTTAATATCCATCGTCCCCAGTGTGGCACTGAGTATCTTTGATACTGGCAACTCTTTGAGTACTCTCTGTGTAATATTCCTTACCCACTGTTTGTTACTGTGAGTATCATCCTTACTCTCAATACTTGTAGTATTCCCCGTGTAAAGTCTCTCACCCCTGCTGTGTTATTATTGAGTATCAATATTACTGGCAAAACTTATTATCTCAAAACAAGTCTGATCTCTGTAATATTCCCTTACTATCGTGTGATAGTGGGGGGGGGGGGGGGGGGTTAATGTTAGTAACAGTGTCAAACCATTGGGAGTAACATCTGGGTTAACATCGCTCATTATAGATCCCCATGGTTTTAATGCTAGTGCTGTTAATACTGTGGGTACTTGAAGAGCAAGTACAGTATTCTATGTGTAACCCCTCACCGCACTTGAGATACTATTGATATTATTCTTTCTGGCAGAACTTTGTAAGTATTGTTTCTGTAATATTCATTACACCTTTGTGTACAGGCAAGTATTACAGCACAGTTAATACTTGGAGTATTGTCTGGGTAGTGAAATACTGCGATTGTTAAGTTACTCTAATACTTACTAATTAAAAACTGTACTGCAACATTCCCCGCGTAATACTCCCTCCAACCCCCCCACGATGAAGGAATGAATGGAATGATACCGGATTATCATTGCTACTGGTAACCCTTGGAGTATTAATGCGATTGCTGCTACTGCAAATACCACTACTACATCTTATAGTATTGTCTGTGTGGTATTCTTAACAACAGTGAGCTAGTGTGATTGATACTGGCAACTGTCAAAGCATAGAGTAATCTCCGTGTTACTGTGAGTAACATTGTTACTCTCAGCACTTGGGAGTATTCTCTGTGGAACGTCCCTCTCCCCCAGGATGTTACCGCGAGTATCATTGTTACTCTGTGTAATATCCCATGCCCAGTGTGTTAATATGAGTATTACTTGGAATATCATCTGAGTATTATTCCTACACCCAGGTTCTTACTGTCAGCATCAATGATGCAGTCAGCACATGGAGTATTGTCTGAGTAATGTTTATCTTCCCCAACATGTCATGGAATGAATGAAGGAATGAATAATACTGTGAGTATCATTGTTACTTGGGGAACATATGCTGTTCACTCTGTGTAATATCCAACAGCCCTCAGAGTATTACTTCTTGGAGTATTGTCCGCGTAGTATTCTTTACGACAGTGAGATAGTGCGATTGATACTGGCCACTGTCAAAGGGTGTAGTAATCTCCGTGTTACTGTGAGTAACATTGTTGCCCTCAAAAAACTTGGAGTATTTATTCTCTGTGGAATGACCCTCACCCCCAGTGCGTTACTGCGAGTAACATTAATACTTTCAACACTTGGAGCATTCTCTGTGTAATATTCCTTACCTGCAGAGCGTGACTGTGAGTATCATTGTTCCTCCCACAGTCATAGAGTGATACAGTGTGGAAACAGGCCCTTGTCAAAGGGGACAGAGAAGGTTTACAAGGATCTTTTGTATTTGAGGAAGGACATCCTTGCTATTGAGGGAGCGCAGCGTAGGTTCACAAGGCTTCACAAGGACTCCGCTATCTTTAAGAGCCCTATCCAGCTCTCTCTTGAAAGCATCCAGAGAACCGGCCTCCACCGCCCTCTGAGGCAGAGAATCCCACAGACTCACCACTCTCCTTACTCTCCTTCTCTGTGGTCCTGCCAGCTCAGGGAATCAGTCTGGTGAACCCTCTCGGACTCCCTCTATTGCAAGAATGTCCCTCCTCAAGATGAGACCAAAACTGTAAACGCAAATACTCCGGTGGTGGCCTCACCAAGACCCTGTACAACTGCATAGAACCCCTGCACTTTACTCAAATCCTTTTGCTATGAATTGCCCCCCCCCCCCCCAACATACCATTCGCTTTTTTCACTGCCTGCGCACCTGCATGCCTACTTTGCAATGACTGGGTACCATGACACCAGGTTCTCGTTGCGTCTCCCCTTTTCCAAATCGGCCAAACCATTCAGATAATATCTATTTTCCTGTTTTTGCCACAAAAGTGAGACCTCACATTTATCCACATTATACTGCATCTGCCATGCAATTGCCCAATCACCTCAGCTATCCAAGTCACCTTGCAGTATCCTACATCCTCCCACATGCCTAACACTGCCCCAGCTTCGGTCATCACAAACTTGGAGATGTTTGCATACAATTCCCTCATCAAGATCATTAATATATATTTAAATAGCTGGGGGCCCAGCTTGGAGCCTTGCGTAACCCACTAGTCACTGCCTGCCTTTCTGAAAAGACCCGTTTACTCCTACTCTTGCTTCCTGTCTGGCCCACCAGTTTCTCTATCCACATCAATAATGAACCCCCAATACCGTGCTGCTTTAAAGTTTGTATGCTACATCTCTTATTGGTACCTGTGTTCGAAAGCTTCTGAAAGTCCAGATATAACACATCCATGGTTCTCCCCTTTATCCACTCTACTAGTTACATCCTCGAAAAATTCTATAAGATTCGTCAGACATGATTTACCTTTCATAAATCCATGCTGACTTTGTCCAATGATTTCACCGCTTTCCAAATGCGCTGCTATCCCATCTTTAATAACTGACTCTAGCAGTTTCCCCACTATCCGATGTTAGACTAACTGGTCTGTAATTTTTTTTTTCTCAATTATTCTTTTTTTTATTTATTTTATATTTTTTCTTTATCCCCCTTTTCTCTCTCCCTCCCTTTTTAAAAAGTGGGGTTAGATGAGGCTGGAGGAGGTGCAGGTGAACCATACTGTAGATGGCACTTACATTCCCGATCTCATTTTCTCATTAGCTTAATTAATTAATCTGCAACTTTTGGGTTCTGAGGAGTTCTGACTTCCTTCCCAATTATGTTTTATCTAAATCTGTGCAAATGTTCAAGGAGTTCTCAGACATGGGTCATGAAAAGTTAAATTCTAGAAACATTTCGATGCTTGGCCCACAGCCCAATACTCATAGAATCGTAGACTTAGAGTGTTAGAGTCTTAGAGCCATCAAATCATCGAGTCATATAGTCACAACAGTGTGTTACAGTGTATTATAGTGTGTTGGACAATAGACAACAGGTGCAGGAGGAGGCCATTCCGGACCCTTCGAGCCAGCAACCGCCATTCAATGTGATCATGGCTGATCATCCCCAATCAGTTCCCCGTTCCTGCCTTCTCCCCATATCCCCTGACTCCGCTATCTTTAAGAGCCCCTATCTAGCTCCCTCTTGAAAGCATCCCAGAGAACCGTGCCTCCACCGCACCTCTGAGGCAGAGAATTCCACAGACTACACCACTCTCTGTGAGAAAAAAGTGTTTCCTCGACCCGTTCTAATGGCCGACCCCTTATTCTTTAACTGTGTGTGTGTGTGTGTGTGTGGCCCCTGGTTCTGGACTCCGACCCCAACATCGGGAACATGTCCTTTTCCTCTAACCTGTCAAACGCCCTTAACGGTCCTTATCTTGTTTCAATGAGATTTCCCTCTCATCCGTCTAAACTCCAGAGTGTACGAGGAAGCACCCAGCCCGCTCCATTCTCTCAGCGTATGACAGTCCCGCCATCCCGGGAATTAACCTGGTGAACCTACGCTGGGCTCCCTCAATAGGAAGGATGTCCTTCCTCAAATTAGGGGACCAAAACTGCACACAATACTCCAGGTGTGGTCTCACCAGGGCCCTGTACAACTTGCAGAAGGACCCTCTTTGCTGCCTGGACTACAACTCCTCCTTGTTATGAAGGCCAACAGGCCTAAACTGACACACAATACTCCCCCAGGTGTGTACCGCCAGGGGCCCCTGTACAACTGCAGAAGACCTCTTTGCTCCTGGACTCGACTCCTCTTGTTATGAAGGCCAACAGGCCATTGGCTTTCTTACAAACAGAGCCTGTGGTTGGGATCGAACCCGGGTCTCCAGCGCTGTGAGGCTGCAACTCTGCCATTGCTTCACTGTGACTCTGCATTTGGTAAGAATATTAGAATCTGTGTGTCCTCACACACACTCGCTCGTCTCACACACTCCTTCTCACACACACTACACCACTGTCCTCCTCACACACTATCTCACACACTCTCTCTATCTTACATACTCTCTCATCACACACTCCTCTCTCTCACACACTCTCTCTCACACACACTCTCACACACTCTCCTCACACACACTCTCATTACACACTCACACACACTCTTCTCACACTCTCTCACACACACACACCTTACTTCACCACACTCACACCACTCACACCCACTTACGCCCATCACACTCTCTCACGCACACTCTCTGTCCTCACACACTACTCTCACTCACATCACTCTCACACACCCTCTCACACACGTCTCTCACACACTCTCTCTCACACACACCCACTCACACACACACTCTCTCACACACACACTCTCCTCTCTCACACACACACACACACTCTCACAACACTCTCTCACACACACTCACACACTCTCTCGCACACACACTCTCACACCCCCCTCCCTCCCCCAAACCAAAAAACAAAACACTCTCTTACACACTCCTCCCCCCCCCCCCCCCCCCTCCACACTCTCCTCACACACTCTCACACACACTCTCTCTCACACAACCCTCTCTCCTCACACATCTCCACACACACTCTCACACACACTCTCATCACACACTCTCAGACTCGCACACGACCCCTCTCACACAACTCTCACACACACTCTCTCACACAACATTCTCTCTTCTCACACACTCTCTCATCTCACACACACTCTCACCACACTCACACCCACCCACTCTCTCACACACTCTCACACACACTCTCTCCCACACATACTCTCACACACACCCCTCTCACACACTCACACACACCCTCTCACTCTCTCACACACCTCTCACACACACTTCTGTCTCACACACACTCTCTCTCCACCCACTCACACACACACTTCTGTCTCACACACACTCTCTCTCACACACTCACACACTCTCTCTCACACACACTCTCCTCACACACACACACTCCCCACTCACACTCTCCTCACACTCTCTCACACACTCTCAAGACACACTCTCTCTCACACACACTCTCTCTCTCACACACTCTCACACACACGCTCACACACACTCTCACACACACTCTCAGACCTCGCACACACCCTCTCACACACATCTCACACACACCACTCACACACATTCTCTCTCTCACACACTCACTCTCCACACACACTCTCACACACACACACTCACACACACTCACTCACACACTCTCACACACACTCCACTCCACACACACTCTCACCACACACACTCCTCACACACTTCACACACACCCTCACACTCTCGAAACACACACACTCTCACACACACTCTCACCCACACTTTCTGTCTCAACACACACTCTCTCTCACACACTCACACACACACTTCTGTCCTCACACACACCTTCTCTCTCACACACTCACACACATCTCTGCTCACACACGACTCTCTCACACACACACACTCCCTCACCTCACACGCTCACACACACACACTCACACACTCTCTCTCTCTCATTCACACCCTCTCTCACACACTATCCACACTCCTCTCTCCACACACACTCTCACACACACTCTCACACACACTCACGCACACACTCTCTCAACACACCTCTCTCACACAACACACACTCCCTCCCTCCACAGAGATGCCGCAGTCTGACCCTCTGAGTTACTCCAGCACTTTCCGTCCTCATCTTCTACGAGAGAGTAAAGAGAGAAAAAGAAAGAGCGAAGAGAAAGGAAGAGAGAGAGGGAGAAAGGGAAGGAGGAGAAGGGAGGGGGGAGAGGAGGGGGGAGAGAGGAGGGGGAGAAGAGGGAGGAAAGAGAGGAGGTGGGATGAGGGGAGAGGTTTGTAGATTGGTTTTTAGGCATGACCACTAATCAAAATAGACTAGCATCCACTAATCCCCACTTTCCTGACACATGTAGATAACTGGGTCACACATGTAAGATCCATACCTCGGGGAGGGTGAAGAGGGAGGGGATAAGAGTGGAAGGGGAGAGGGAGGGGAGGGGGGGAAGGGGGAAAGAGGGAGGGGAGAGAGGGGAGGGGGGAGATGGAGGGGAAAGGGGGAGGGGGAGAGAGGGGAGGGGGGGAGGGGAGGGGAGGGGGGAGGGGAAAGAGGGGAGGGGGGAGAGAGGGGAGTGGGAGATGGAGGGGGAAAGAGGGGAGGGGGAGAGAGGGGAGGGGGAATGGGATGGGGAAGAGGGAGGGGGCGAGAGGGAAGGGGGGGAGGGGAGAGAAGGGGTGCAGTAGAGAGGGGAGGGGGAGAGAGGGGGGCTGGGAGGGGGGAAGAGGGGAGGGGAAAGGGGAGGAGAGAGCGTGGTGGGGAAGAAGAGTGGAGAGAGGGGCGGTGGGAGAGAGGGGGGGGAGAAGAGGGGGAGGGGGAAAGAGGGGGGGGCTAAGAGGGGGGTGAGAGGGGGAAGGGAGAAGAAGGGGGAGAAGATGGGGAGGAGAAGAGGGGAGAGGTTGTAGATTGTGATCACACAATTAAGATCCCAAATCTTGGGGAGGGAAGAAGAGGGAGGGGGGGGAAGGGAGGGGGGAAAAAGGGGTGGGGAGAAGTGGAGGGGGAGAAGAGGGAGGGGTCGAGGGAGGGAGAAAGGGAGTGGGAAGAGGGGGAGGGGGAGAAAGGAGTGGGGAGTGGGAATTCCGGGGGAGAGAGGGGAGAGTGAATGGGTGGGGGGGAAGGGGAGTGGGAGGGGAGAAGAGGGGAGCGGAAAGAGGGGAGGGGAGAGAGGGGAGGGGGACAACAGGGTGAGGGGGAGAGAGGGGAGGGGGACAAAAGGGAGGGGGGTGAAGGGGGAGGTGGAGATAGGGGAGGGGGGAGAGGGGAGGGGAAGAGGGGAGGGGGAGATGGGTGGGGGGGAGAGGGGAGGGGGAGGGAGAAGAGAGGAGCGGGAAGAGGAAGGGGGAGAGAGTGGAGGGGGAGAGAGGGGAGGGGAGAGAGGGGAAGGGAGAGAGGAGGTGAGCGAGGGAGGGGAAGAAAAGAGGGGGAGGGGGAGAGAAGTGGGAGGGGGTGAAGAGGGAGGCGGAGAAGAGTGGAGGGGTGCGAGGGGAGGTTGAGTGAGTGGAGTGAGGGAGGGGAGGATGAAAAAGGGGAGAGAGAAGAGGGATGGGGAATGAGGGGAGGGGGGAATGAGGGGAGGGGAACGATGGGGAAGAGGGGAGGGGGAGGGAGGGAAGGAGAGAAGAAGGGATGGGAGTAGGGGATGGGGAGAAAGGGTTGGTGGAGAGAGAGAGGGAGAAGATTGTAGAGGGAGAGGAGGGGGGGAAGGGGAGGGGGGAGAGCAGAGGGGAGAAAGGGAGGGAAGTAGATTGGTTTGTGCATACAAACATTATAAGAGACAAGCATCACTAATCCCACTCCTGACACCATGTAAATAAACTGGGTCACACAATGTAAGATCCAAAAACCTTGGGGAGGGGGAGAAGAGGGGAGGGGGGAATAGGGATGGGGGAGATGGCGGGGGAAGACGGAGGGGAGAAGAGGGGAGAAGATGGGAGGAGAAGAGGGGAGAGGTTGTAGATTGTGATCACACAATTGTAAGATCCCAAATCTTGGGGAGGGAGAAGAAGGGGAGGGGGAAAGAAGGGATGGGGGAGAAGAGGGGAGGGGTCGAGGGGAGGAAAGAGGGGAGTGGGAAAAGAGGGGAGGGGGAGTAAAGGAGTGGGGAGGGGAATTCGGGGAGAGAGGGGAGGGGGAGATGGGTTTGGGGAGAGGGGTGGGGAGAAGAGGGAGGGGAGAGAGGGAGGGGAGAAGAGGGGAGGGGGAGAGAGGGGAGGGGGGGAAGAAGGGAAAGGGGGAGAGGAGGGGGAGAGAGGGAGGGGGAGAGAGGGGAGGGGAGAGGGGAGGGAGATAGGGGAGGGGGGGAGAGAAGGAGGGTGAGAAGGGATGGGGAGAGAGGGAGGGGGAGAGAGGGGAGGGGGAGAGGGGAGGGGGAGAGAGGGAGGGGGGGAGAGGGGAGGGGAGAGAGGGGAGGGGGGAGAGGGAGGGAGAAGGGGAGGAGAGAGAAGGAGGGGGAGAGAGGGAGGGGAGAGAGGGGAGGGGGAGAGAGGGAAGGGGTGAGAGGGAGGGGGTAAGGGAGGGGAGAGAGAAAGGGAGGGGAGAGTAGGGAGGGGGAGAGAGGGGAGGGGGAGAGAGGGGAGGGGAGAGAGGGAGGGGGAGAGGGGAGGGAGAGTGGGGAGGGGGAGAGAAGGGGAGGGGGAGAGAGGGGAGGGGTGAAGGAGGGGGAGAGAGGGGAGGGGAGAGAGGGGAGGGAGAGTAGGGGAGGTGAGAGAGGGGAGGGAGAGAGAAGGGAGGGGGAGAGAGGGAGGGGTGAGAGGAGGGGAGATAGGGGAGGGGAGAGAGAAGGGAGGGGGAGAGAGGGAGGGGGAGAGGGGGGAGGGGGAGAGAGGGGAGGGGAGAGAGGGGAGAGGGGTGAAGAGGGGAGGGTGAGAGAGGGGAGGGTGAAGAGGGAAGGGTGAGCAAGGGGAGGGGGAGGGGGAAAAAGGGGAGGGGGGAGAAGGGAGGGGAGAGAGGGGAGGGGAGAGGGGAGGGGGTGAGGGGAAGGGAGAGAGGGAGGGGAGAGTAGGGAGGGGAAGAAAGAGGGACGGGAGAGAAGTGGGAGGGTAAGAGGGGAGGGGGAGAAGGGGAGGTGAGAGAGGGGAGGGGGAGAGAGGGGTGAGGGGAGAGGGTGGGGAGAGGGAGGGGAGAGAGGGGTGGGGAGAAGGGGTGGGGGGAGAGAGGGGTGGGGGGAGGAGGGGGTTGGGGGAGAGGGGAGGGGGAAGGAGAGGGGTGGGGGAGAGGGTGGGGGGAGAGGGGAGGGGGGAGAAGGGGAGGGGGAGAGAGTGGGAGGGGAGAGACGGGAGGGGGATAGAGGGGAGGGGGAGAGAGGGGTGGGGTAGAGGGGTGAGGGGAGAGGAGGGGGAGAGAGGGGTGGGGGAGAGAGGGGTTGGGGGGAGAGAGTGGGGGAGAGAGGTTGGGGAGAGAGGGGTGGGGAAGGGGTGGGGGGAGAGGGAGGGGGAGAGAGGGGTGGGGGAGAGAGGGGTGGAGGGAAGAGGGGAGGGGGAGAGGGGAGGGGGGAGAGAGGGGTGGGGGGAGAGCAGTGGGGAATAGGTTGGGGGGAGAGTGGAGAGGGAGGGTCAGAGGGGAGAGGGAGGGGGGGAAGAATGGAGTGATAGGGGAGAGGAGTGAGGATGAGGGGCGGGGAGAAAAGGGGAGGGGGAGAGAAGAGGGGAGGGGGAATGAGGGGAGGAGGGGACGAGGGGGAAGAGGGGAGGGGCTAAGAGGGGGGAGAAAGGGGGAGAGGGGGAGAAGATGGGAGGAGAAGAAGGAGGGGTAGTAGATTGGTGAGTCAACAATTGGAAGATCCAAAAACTTTGGAGGGGAGAACGAGGGAGGGGGGAAGAGGGAGGGGGGAAGAGGGAGAGGAGACGGGAGAGAGGGAGGGAGAGAGAAGGGAGGGAGATAGGGAAGGGGAGATAGGGTGAGGGGAGAGGGAGGGGGAGATGGAGGGTGAAGGAGGGAAGAGGGAGAAGGGAGGGGGAGAGGGGAGGGGGAGAGATGAGGGGAGAGAGGGGAGGGGGAGAGAGGGAGGGGGAGAGATCGAGGGGAGAGGGGAGGGGGAGAGAGGGGAGGGGGAGAGGGGAAGGGGAGAGAGGGGAGGGGGAGAGGGGAGGGGGAGAGGGGAGGGAGAGGGGGAGGGAGAGGGGAGAGGAGGTGGAGGGGAAGGGAGAGGAGAGGAGGGGAGAGGAGAGGGGAGAGGGAGAGTGGAGGGGAAGGGGAGGGGAGAGAGGGGAGGGGAGAGTGGAGGGGGAGAGGGGAGAAGGAGAGGGAGATGGAGAGGGGACGAGGGAGGGGAGGGGGAGAGGAGAGGGGAGAGTAGAGAGGAGAGAGGGGAGGGGGAGAGGGAGAGGGGAGGGGGAGAGAGGGGAGGATGAGAGGGGAGGGGAAGGGGAGAGGGAGATGGGAAGGGGAGAGGGGCGGGGGAGAAGTGGGAGGGGGAGAGGGGAGGGAGAGGGAGAGGGAGAGGGGAGGGAGAGGGGAGGGGGAGAAGGGAGGGGGAGAGGGGAGGGGGAGAGAGGGGAGGGGGAGAGGGGAGGGGGAGGGGGAGGGAAGGAGGGGAGAGAGGGGAGGGGGAGAGGGGGGAGGGGGAAGGGAGGGGGAGAGGGAGGGGGGAGAGAGGGGAGGGGGAGAGGGGAGCGGAGAGAGGGAGGGGGAGAGGGGGAGGGGGAGAGGGGAGGGGGAGAGAGGGGAGGGGGAGAGGGTGGAGGGGGAGAGGGGAGGGGGAGGGGGCGGGGAGAGAGGGAGGGGGAGAGGGGAAGGGGAGAGGGGAGGGGGAGAGAGGGGGAGGAGGAGAGGGGAGGGGGAGAGGGAAGAGGGAAGGAGGGGAGAGGGGCGGGGCTCGCGAGGGCGGGGGCGCGCCAGGGGGGGGCTCTCGGGCGGGGGCGCGCAGGGCGCGGGCGCGCGGCGTGTAGCGGGGCGGGGCGCGGGGCTCTGGAGCTGGTCGGGGGCCGTGGCGTGGACGCGGGCGGGGCGCTCTTTGCTGTTCGCTTGGCTCTTTCGCGGTGCTGGTGCGCGGGCGGTGCACGGTGCGGGTTGCGCTCGTTGCGGGTGCGCGTTGCGTTGCTCTGTTCTGGTTCGCTTCTTATTGTTGTGCGGTGCTTCGTGTGCGGCTTGTCTCGCGGGGCGGGGTCTGCGTGGCGGTGTCAGCGCGTGCGTTTTTCGCTTTTTCTTTTTCCTGGTCTTTTCGTGTTTGCGTGGTTTTCGCTCTGGCTTTTTCTAGTTGATGGCGCGGGTCGGTGGGGGCTGCGGGGCGGCGGCGCGTGGGCGTTGGCGCGGTCCGCGTTCGCGGTGCGGTGGGCGCATGGTTCTGGTTGCCGCGTTTCTTGTGCTCGCTTTGGTTTTCGCGGTTCTTTTTTCGCGCGGGTGTCGGGTTCTCGCTGGTCGGTTGGCTCGCTTTGCTGGGTCGCTCCTTTCGTGTGTCTCTCGTTTGGGTTGCTCCTTTGTCTGTGTTCTCGCGGGTCGGTTTGCTCTCGTGTTCGTTTCTCTCTTTTCTTGGTCTCTCTGTTGTTGCCTCTGTTCGGTTTCCCGCGTGGGGTGGCCTAGTTGCTAGTTTCGCGCGTGTTCGGTGTCGCGCGTTTGTGGTGTTCCCTCTGTTTCTGTTCTCGCTTTTTTTGGTCTCTGTTCTTGGATCTCGGGGCAGTGGTCGCTGTGCGTTGTCTAAATTGCTGTCAGTTTATCTCTGTTCGGTGTACCCTCTTTGCGGGTGCTGGTGTCGTTTGCGACGCTTGGCGTGGTGCGTCCTTGTCGTTTCGCTCCGCGTGTTCATCTGTGTCGGCGGTATCGCGTTGTCTGTTTCTCCTCTTTTCTTTTCCGTCGGTTCTTGTTCTCGTCCGCTTGTCTGTGATAGCCTCGTTTCTATTTTGCGCTTTTCTTTTCGCTCTGTGGCTGATATGTCTGTGGTGTTTCCTCTGTTCTTGTTGCTCCTCTTTTCTTTGTCCCTTGCGGGTTCTCGTTTGGGTGTGCTCCGCTTGAATAAGGCGGTCTCTCTGTTTTTGTTCTCATGCCTTCTGACCTCTTTTCTTGTTACCCTTTCGGTTTCCTCTTTTCTTAGTCTATCCGTTCGGAGCGTGCGTTTGCGTGTGTCGCCCCGGGTGCTTTGCTCGCCGGTGTTCGGGTTGTCCAGCTGTCTTTTGTCGCTTTTCGGTTGCCATCGTGGCTGTTTCCTCGGTTTCCTCTTTTATTTTGCTCGTCGAGGCGGTTCCTGCCTCTTGGCTTGTCTCTCCGCTTTTCTTGTTTAATACGCAATTAAACAGCCATCCCCCCCACACACCCCCAACATCCCCCCATATGCCCAGAGCGACCCCCCAGTACGCACCCCCCACAAGAGGCGTGGGGCGCCTCTGGTGTGGGGGGTGGAGCTCCTCTGGGCGGTGCTCGCGCCTTGTCGGGGGCGCTCGGGCGCGCGGTTGCGCCGCGGGCCGGGTCGCGTGGGTGCGCCACTGTTCGGGGAGCGCGGCCGCGTGCTTTTTAGCCGCGGGCTGGGTCTGCGAGTCGTTTTCGCCCGGTTCCGGTGGATCTGCGCGGGCTGGGCGCGCCTGGGCGTTGTCTCTCTGCGAGCGGAGGCCTCGTGTCTGTAGTGCTCCATTGCTGGGCCGCGTCCGGGGCGGTGGATTGACGCATGGCCCCCCCGACCACGACGGCGACGACCCCACAACCCCGCAACAGCCCCCAAGACCCCCGATATACCCCCCCAAACGCGGCACCCCCCCCATAGGGTCGGTTCGCCAGCAGTGCGGGGTCCGCGTGCGTCGGGGGCGCGCGGGCGGGTGTGCGCGAGGGTCTCTGGTGGCTCTCTGTTAGTGGGGGAGCGGTTCGGTGGCAGCCGGTCGGTGTGCGCGCGGGGCGGCATGCGGGGCTGCGCGTGGGCCGGAGGCGCCGCGGTTGGCGGGGCGCACTTGGCGTTGCCCGGGGGCCTTTGTTCTGCCACCTCTGCGCGTCCGGCGTTCTTTTGCACTCTGGTCCGTGTGGTGCTCGGGTTCGGTTAAGACGAAAGTGATACTTCAATTCCACCCATCCACGTCGGCACGCCACCCTCCTCCCCCTTCTGACCCACAGAACGCACCGATGCGTCCCCCACTACCGCTCCCCACCCTAGGGGCTGTGGCGCCTCGGGGAGATGGGTCTGCGCGTGGCGTGTGGCGGTTGGGTGGTGCCCACAGGCCGGGGCCACGCGTGGCGGGCGCGCGTTCGCGGTGCGGGGGCGCAGCGGGGGGGGGGGCCGCACGGAGGGGCGCGCGGGCGTGCGAGGATGCGCGCAGCGGGCCGTAATCCACATCTCCAACCACAGACGCGGTGACCCACAAGGCCCCAAGGCCCTTCGGCCCACCGTAGCCCGAGCCGACCGCGCACCCTGCACACACCCCTACCTCACACACACCCACGCCCACACACACACACACACCCACACCACACACACACTGGGTACAATTTACAAATTAGACAACGAAGCCAATATAACCTCCAACACCCGCCCGCACGTCTATGGAGTTGGGAGGAAACCGGAGCGCCCGGAGAAAAAACCTACGCAGGTCCACGGGGAGAGACCGTGCAAACTCAACGCAGACAGCAGCTGTAGCAGAATCGCTCCCCACACGCAAACACGCTGCACACCCACTCTGTCACACTCAGCACCTCACACCCCACACACACCCACACACTCTCTCCTCTCACTCTCACACACACACACACTCTCTCTCTCTCTCCACACACACTCCTCTCTCACACACACACACTCCTCTCATCTCTCTCACACACACACACACTCGCACACACACACACACTCTCTCGCACACACACACACACTCTCTCTCTCTACTCACACAACACACACACTCCTCACACACACACACCACACAATCTCGTCTCTCACACACACTCTCCTCACACACACACAACCCCCCCCCAACCCACTCACTCTTCTCTCACACACACACACATCTCTCTCCTCCCACCCCACACACACTCACTCTCACTCTCACCCAACACACACCTCTCTCTCTCACACACACCACACCACACACTGCTCTCTCACACACACTCTCTCTCATCCCTCTCCACACACGACACTCTCTCTCGCACCAACACACTCTCTCTCTCTCTCTCACACACACACCCACCTCCTCTCTCGG
>CM069170.1:493376-551096 GCA_035221665.1 Okamejei kenojei | reverse complement strand
TCTTATAAAAACCCGTGGCCGATTCCTGAGACATTTGCAGGGAAAAATTAAGTTCTTGTAAAAAAATTTACCCACTGTGGGGCATATTATTTTAGGGTATGAATAATACCTTTATGTTTTTCAGCACAGTGTCGTGTGTGACATACGTTCATCCTCCATCCCAGAATGGCATGTGTGGAGCATGGTCTCGTCCAGGGCATGAAATCACAGAGCTATGAACTCTTCACGTAAGTCACTCACGTGACCCGAAGTAAAAATAAAAGATTAAAATGAGAAACTTACCATTTTTGAAGTTTGATCGTTATTATGAGATTACGATGAGGGCTTACGTGCCTCCGCTCCCAAAACCTCTATTATAAAGTTCACCTGGTATCGAATTCTCTCTTATCTTCATATTAGTCACTCGGATCTTGATTTCACACCACAGCTTTGAAAATGTCGACATGCGTCCTGCGGGGTCCTTCCACTTCATCCCTCATCGTAATCCACATAAAATAAAGATCAAACTTCAAACTGGAAGTTCTCATTTAATCTACTATTAATACATCGTAGGAATAAGATCAAGAATATAAAATAATACCTGTAACATCTAATACCTAAATCCAAGTTTCCGTAAGGTTCCCTGCCGACCCGATTCTACCCATTTAAGTAATCAATGAAAGAAGGACCATGTTCTAACAAAAACTTCTTGTTTGCCCCTTAGGTCAAAATCTGATTCTTATCCAGGTGTAAGGTCTCCGACATTTCCGTAATCCACACTTTAATTGTGGGGGATATAGTGCCTTTTCCAACTGTAATACTAGTTTTCTTCCCAATTATTATACTGTAATCTAGAATTTTTTTGGGGGGGGGGGGGGTACACCGATTGTTCTAATAGTAAACCTTTGTCTGATGTAACCATATAACCATATAACAATAACAGCACGAAACAGGCCCTCTCCGCCCCTTCCAGTCCGTGCCGACCATTTGTTTTCCCCTAGTCCCATCTACCTGCACTCCAGCACCATACCCCCTCCATTCCCTTCACGTCCATCAAACCTATCCACTTTACTTTTAAATGTTAAAATCGATCCTGCCTCCACCACTTCTTTGCTGGAAGCTCATTCCACACAGCCACCACCCTCTGAGTAAAGAAGTTCCCCCTCACGTTAAACCCACCAGAAACCTCTTTCCTTTAATACTCATGTCATGCCCTCTTGTTTGAATCTTCCCTACCCTCAAGGGAAAAACGTATCCACGACCACTCTGTCTATCCCTTTCATCATTTTAAAGACCTCAATCAAGTCCCCCCCTTCACATTCAGTGCTCTCAAATAATAAAGACCTAACTTGTTCACCCTTTCTCTGTAACATATTTGCTGGAACCCCTGCAACATACAAGTAAATCTCCCTCTGTACTCCCACTATTTTGTTAAAATCCTCCTATAACTAGCGACCAAATTGTAACACCAATGTTCCAAGTATTATTATTTTGGGTCCGGATCCATTTTAGAGAATAAATAAACTTCAGAAGTTATTCTAAAAATCTCAGTCAGAAATGCTTAATTTTTATACAAGTTGCAAAGGATACGTGTTAATTACCTCTGGATGTTGACATTTATCGCAGTAGACGATATTTGTGAAAAATTCTATTTAATTAACTTTGGAATAAAGTAACTATGTAAAACTTTAAATTTGTATTAGAGCATGTCCTGGAGTTTAGCGAGCATTGTTGTATGTTATGGTAAAACTTTTGTCCCATATATTCTTTTCGTTATGGATAGAGTTATTTCCATTTTCCCATGTTGTCCTATATGATTCCGTCGATGGTATCTTCGCTATCTAAAAGGGTGTTATAAATATAAGTGTTAATTTTTCTGTGATAGGATGCTTAATCAGACATTCATCTAGATATCTGGTTCCCATTCCTATAATCTGGTGGTATTTGACCTAACATAATCTCTGAGTTGTAGGTATCGAAAAAAATTATTTGAGTGCAATCCATAAAATTATCTGTTGCAGTTCCAGAACTGAGAGATAAGTGCCTTTCGTATAAAGGTGTTCCACCCTTTTGATTCCAAAAGAGTTGTTTCTTAAACTTGCTCAATAAATTAAATGTGACTGACTTTGACTTTGTCAGAATCCTGGCCCACCTGTTCCTGTGAGGAGAGAAATACACAAGGATAGAGATTTTTTTGCATCATCTGGGATGAAGTAAGACATTCAAAGAAAAGTAAAAAGTAGAACCATTCAAGGCAAAGGATGGAATTTATACCTCGAACAGAAAGTATGCAAGATACTTTGAAGTATAAGGAGCAGAGGTCTACTTCAGTTTTGTATAGGGTCTTGGTGAGACCACACCTGGATATTGACGTACAGTTTCTGGTCTCCAAATCCCTGAGGAAGGACATTAATGCCAAAGAAAGAGTGCAGAGAAGGTACACAGACTGATAAAATGCTCCAAACTCCTAATCAGCAAGTTCTAAAGACACCATGAATTCTAAGGCAGGCTCCGAAGGAGTTCCCTACACTGAGTATGGTGCCTATGAAGAATAGAATCTCATACACCCAGTGCCTTGCATAGGTCTGGATGAAGTCATCCCGAGAGGCAAGACTCGGGAGTACCATGCAGAGAGACTGACCCTGAAGCTGGTGCCCCTCATTATGTGTATACACCAGAGCACAATGCCATGCTCCGGGTCTCCAAATCTCAGAAGGACATTATTGCCAAAGATAGGTGCAGAGAAGGTTCACCAGACTGATTCCTGGATGTCAGGTCTGTCTTATAAGAAAGACTGGATAGACTCGTTATACTCCTAGAATTTAGGAGATGGAGAAGGGGATCTTATAGAAAACTTACAAAATCTTACGGGTTTGGACAGGCTAGATGCAGGAAGATTGTTCCCGATGTTGGGGAGGTCCAGGACAAGGGTCATATCTTAAGGATAAGGGGGAAAATCCTTTAGGACCGAGATGAGAAGACTTTCTTCAACAGAGCGTGTGTCTCTGGAACTCTGCCACAGAGGGTAGTGGAGGCCAGTTATGGCTAATATTTAAGAGGGAGTTAGGTGTGGCCTTGTGGCTAGGGGAGCAGAGGGCATGGAGAGAAGGCAGGTCGGGATACTGAGTTGATGAATCAGCCATGATCCTAATGACTGCGGTGGCAGGCTCGAAGGGCCGAATGGCCTACCTCCTCAACCTAATTTCCTTTGTTTCTATGCCAAATGAGTATTTCAACATCGGTATCACCAAGGTGAAGGGAATGGAGGAGGGCTAGCATCAAGTAGAGGTCTATCATTATCTTACAAATACAGACCTAAAATGTCACTTTGGGAGGACTGAAAGGAAAATTCACCAATACTAAAAAAACAAATTGGCAGAAGCCAATGGAGAATCAGGACAAACAGGAAAAATAGTTCATCCTCTTTCTGAAACAGGAAAGAGATTCGGTGATTCGAAAATTATAATTTGTCTGCTCAAAATTCTGTCGAAGCTGCATCGCTCGTTAAGGTACTTATATAAATTTTACGTAACAATAATATCAAAATGGGTAAAGCACCGAATGAGATCGGGAGCCAAACCAATTTCAGGGATCCAGAAAACATCATACATTGTACTTCGGAGTCACGTGAGTGACTATGTGAAGAAGCCCGCCAGGCGCATGCTCGGCGTTACGTCGACGCATGTGGCACCGGCAGGATGGAGAGCGCTGCTCCCACCAGCGGTAAGTTTAACCCGCAGGTAAGTCACTGTTAACTTCCCTGCGAGTGTTTTTTTAAAACCTGTAAACCACATGTAATTACTCCAGCATTTTGGAGGAGGCAGATCTTTGGTTCAGTCCTTTACTCGTACGAACGAACAGATTGTAAAAAGTTCCCACGATAGACTCCACAGACACTAAGGTAAACGTACGGGCCATTACTTATTGCAACGATTTAAATGTTTCCATTTTTAACTTGAACAGTTAATTTTCACTCGTGGAAAAAATTGAATGGCGGTGCAGCTCGAAGGGCCGAATGGCCTACACCTGCACCAATTCAATTCAGGCATCCTTGCTTTCTCCCTCCTTCCTCCTCCCCAGCTCTCCCACTAGAACACCTCAAGATCAGAGGGACACCTAATTGAAATTCAAGACCCTAAGACTGGGGTCTGCAACCCTCAACGGCTTGCCCCCACCTCCATCAAAAGTCTTCTCGCCCACTCACACAACACCTCCAGGTCCCTCAGAATCGGCCGACTTGGAGTTGCTGACCTCCCGCGGTCTAGGCATCAAGCTCAGGGGTGACCGACCGACCGCGCTGCCTTTGCGGTCGCAGCTCCTAGACTGTGGGGACAGCATCCCGCTCCCCATCAAACTGCCCCCTCCATCGACTCCTTTAAGTCTAGTCTAAAAACATATCTGTTCTCCCAAGCCTTTCCTGACGTCCTCTGAGCGAGGGCTATTTGTACATATGTATGTAGCCTGCTATGTGTATACTACTTGACTTTCAGAAGGCTTTCGACAAGGTTCCCCGCACAAGAGATTGATATACAAACTTAAAGCACACGGTATTGGTGGTTCAGTATTGATGTGGATATGAGAACTGGCTGTCAGACAGGAAGCAAAGAGTAGGAGTGAACGGGTCCTTTTCAGGATGGCAGACAGTGACTAGTGGGGTGGGCCGCAAGGCTCGGCGCTGGGACCCCAGCTATTTACAATATATACATTAATGATTTGGACGAGGGAATTAAATCACATCTCTGAAGTTTGCGGATGACACAAAGCTGGGGGGCAGTGTAGCTGTGAGGAGGATGCTAGAGACTGCAAGATGACTTGGATAGACTGGGTGAGTGGGCAAATGCATGGCAGATGCAGTATAATGTGGATAAATGTGAGGTTATCCACTTTGGTGGCAAAAACAGGAAGGTAGACTATTATTTGAATGGTGACCGATTAGGAAAAGGGGAGATGCAGCGAGACCTGGGTGTCATGGTACACCAGTCATTGAAAGTAGGCATGCAGGTGCAGCAGGCTGTGAAGAAAGCGAATGGTATGTTGGCATTCATAGCAAAAAGGATTTGAGTACAAGAGAAGGGAGGTTCTACTGCAGTTGTACAGGGTCTTGGTGAGGCCACACCTGGAGTATTGCGTACAGTTTTGGTCTCCTAATCTGAGGAAAGACATTCTTGCCATAGAGGGAGTACAGAGAAGGTTCACCAGACTGATTCCTGGGATGGCAGGACTTCCATATGAAGAAAGACTGGATAGACTCGGCTTGTACTCGCTGGAATTTAGAAGATTGAGGGGTGATCTCATAGAGACTTACAAAATTCTTAAAGAGGTTGGACAGGCTAGATGCAGGAAGATTGTTCCCGATGTTGGGGAAGTCCAGGACAAGGGGTCACAGTTTAAGGATAAGGGGGAAGTCTTTTAGGACCGAGATGAGAAAATCGTTTTTTCACACCAGAGAGTGGTGAGTCTGTGGAATTCTCTGCCACAGAGGGTTAGTTGAGGTCAGTTCGTTGGCCATATTTAAGAGGGAGTTGGATGTGGCCCCTTGTGGCTGAAGGGAATCAGAGGGTATGGAGAGAAGGCAGGTAACAGGATACTGAGTTGGATGATCAGCCATGATCATGTTGAATGGCGGTGCAGGCTCGAAGGGCCAAATGGCCTCCTCCTGCACCTAATTTCTATGTTTCTATGTTTCTTATAGCACATGTCAAGCACTTTGGTCAACGAGAGTTGTTTTTTAAATTTGCTATATAAATAAATGTGACTTTGACTTGACTTGACTTGTCAGAATTCATGCCCAACCTGTTCCTGTGAGGAAGAAAGACAAGGATAGCAGATTTTGCAGCATCCCCGGCTGATGTAAGACATTCAATAGCAAAGTAAAAAGTAGAACCATTCAAGGCAAAGGAGGGAATTTATACCTCGAACTAGAAAGTGTGCAAGATACATGGTAAATGGTAGGGAATTGAGGAATGCTGTGGAAACAGAGGGATCTAGGAATAACTGTGCATAGTTCCCTGAAGGTGGAATCTCATGTAGATAGGGGTGGTAAAGAAAGCCTTTGGTGTGCTGGCCTTTTATAAATCAGAGCATTGAATTTAGGAGTAGGGAAGTAAATGTTAAAATTGTACAAGGCATTGGTAAGACCAATTCTGGAGTATGGTGTACAATTTTGGTCGCCTAATTATAGGAAGGAATGTCAACAAAATAGAGAGAGTACAGAGGAGATTTACTGGAATGTTGCCTGGGTTCCAGCAACTATTTACAGAGAAAGGTTGAACAAGTTTAGGTCTTTATTCTTTGGAGCGCAGAAGGTTAAGGGGGACTTGATTGAGGTCTTTAAAATGATGGAAGGGATAGACAGAGTTGACGTGGATAAGCTTTTCCCATTGAGGGTAGGGACGATTCAAACAAGAGGGCATGACATGAGAATTAAGGGACGAAAGTTTAGGGGTAACGTGAGGGGGAACTTCTTTACTCAGAGGGTGGTGGCTGTGTGGAATGAGCTTCCAGCAGAAGTGGTGGAGGCAGGATCGATTTTAACATTTAAAAGTAAAGTGGATAGGTATATGGACGTGAAGGGAATGGAGGGGTATGGTCTGAGTGCAGGTAGATGGGACTAGGGGAAAACAAATGGTCGGCACGGACTGGAAGGGCCGAGGGCTTGTTTCCGTGCTGTAATTATTATATGGTTATATGGTTATACTTTTTAATATAGGAGCAGGGAGTTTCTACTTCAGTTGTATAGGGTCTTGGTGAGACCACACCTGGAGTATTGCGTACAGTTCTGGTCTCCAAATCTGAGGAAGGACATTATTGCCATAGAGAGAGTACAGAGAAGGTTCACCAGACTGATTCCTGGGATGTCAGGACTGTCTTAATGAAGAAAGACTGGATAGACTCGGTTTATACTCTCTAAATTTAGGAGATTGAGAGGGGATCTTATAGAAACTTACAAAATTCTTAAGGGGTTGGACAGGCTAGATGCAGGAAGATTGTTCCCAATTGTTGGGGAGGTCCAGGACAAGGGGTCACAGCTTAAAGGATAAGGGGGGAATCCTTTAGGACCGAGATGAGAAATACTTTTTTCACACACAGAGTGGTGGGTCTCTAGAACTCTCTGCCACAGAGGGTAGTGGAGGCCAGTTCATTGGCTATATTTAAGAGGGAGCTAGATGTGGCCCTTGTGGCTAGGGGGAGCAGAGGGCATGGAGAGAAGGCAGGTATGGTATACTGAGTTGGATGATCAGCCATGATCCTATTGAATGGCGTGCAGGCTCGAAGGGCCGAATGGCCTACTCCTGCACCTATTGTCTATGTTTCTATGTTTCTATGTAATTGGGCACCCATGAGTGTAACAATGTGAGGGCAGGAAATGTGTTCCAGCATGTCCTCTAGCTGATATTCAGTTGGCATCACTGCATTTCGGGAAGACAAACATGGGTCGATAATGTCCAAAACTTATTAGACATGTTTGCATTACTCTGCAATGCACATTGCAAACCCAATTGTATGATGAAAATTGCCATTTGGCCAACAATTATACCCAAAAAAAAATGCAGGACTATGTGGGCAAACAATAACCAGATTTATTATTGATGAAAAACTGCCCAAACAATTAAGGATATTTGCCTTACAAAACTTCTCATCCCTGCTCTGAGAAAACAAGCAGGTTGAATACGAAGGGGGTTTGATTCTGGGAGACCAGTAGGGGCAGGGAGATGTGTACAAAGTATTATACCCAATACAGCCCACATCAGCCCTTATATTAGGTGAAGGAGATCTTCTGGTTCATTTGCGGAAGTACAGAAACGTCATTCCATCGCACATGGAATTTCTGGGGAACAACCCCTGGTTGGGTGTAAGATTACAATTGTTTTTGTAATTCTGCATAATATCTGATCGGCTTGGTGTTTGAATGTACCAGGAACTCGTCAGGTAGAGATAATATATATCCCAGACACAAGTATGGGGATTGCAGAGTCATTCTGGGACTCACAAACGTAAATTTATAGTTCAGTATAGGCATTTTTAAAAAAGTACACTTCAATACTGTAACGAAGTTGTTATCACAAGGCTGCTATATGGTATTATAGACCTAAAAAAGATGCCTTATTATTCAGGTACTTAAATTAATTGATGGGTCAGCTGAAGGAATTACCTAATGGGTTAAATTCAGCCCTCAGATTGTTCACACATTGAAACCAGCGCTCGTGTTAATGAGGGCTCAGAATCACATTGCAATGACTTATCTAGAGGATATGTTAATTGTAAATGGGAGACAGCTGAAGAACTGGGTTCAGCAACCATAAGCCTATTGAAAGGCTAGGGTTCTGTCCATCCAACAACATGTTAGTTACAGCCATCCCAAACAATTGATTATTTGGGGTTTGTCATTAATACCGTTGATATGTCAGTAACTTTGCCAACAAATAAGGTTGGGGATGTTACAAATGCCTGTACTTGTCTTGCTGAGATACCTTATCCCACCATCCGAGAAGTAGCTACGGTTACTGGTAAAATGATAGCAGCATTCCTGCTGTCGAATTTGGACCTCTGCATTATCAAAGTCTGCAAAGACCAGAGAATAAGCACTAAAAAAGCGTGCAGGTCATTTGATAGGTCCATGCAGTTACAAACTAAAAAGTTTAGCTGAATTGCAATGATGGATTCTCAATGTTGCAGCAGCTACTAGAAGTAAAACAATTGTTTGTTCAGCAGCCTTCAGCGGTATTACAAACTGTTGGGAGTGCTCTCGGATGGGGAGCCAAGGACAGTGACACCAGTTGTGGTGGTCGATGGACTGTCCAAGACGATTTAATTCTCCAAACTCATGGTATGAATTATTTGGAGTTATTGGGGGCCTTTTATGCATTGATAGCTGTTTGTTCTACAATAAAGAACTGACATGTTCAATTACGAGTAGACAATACCACAGCTGTGGGAGAAGACAATATTGTGGCAAGACAACAGGTCACGAAAGTTCAATGACAATACAGAATGAATGTTCAATTCAAAAGTTTCAAAAAGATTGTCAGACAGTATGCGTACCAAATGTTGATCTGTTGTCTGGATTCAATCTCCAGTGGCCAAAATGTGTATCATGGGAGCCAGACCCAGGAGCAGTAGCGGTGGATGCATTCTCGCTACATTGGGGAAGTATAGTCTTTTATGTTTTCCCCATTTTGCTGATTATGCAATGTGTCACCAAAATAGAGCAAGCCTCCGCCGCAGGCGTTTGGTGGTTCCAAACTGGTATTGCTTCTCAGCCTTTTGGCTAAGATCAAATGGGGAATCTGTTCTTATCAAGTTTAATATCTGAACCGTCCCTTATCTAGGGACCATTACTACACAGCCATTGTTCCCATTGGTGCTCAGATTGATGATTCAGACATTCATGACAAATCCCAGGTGCAGTCATTGTTGGTACATCCAGTAAGAGCAGAAGTCATCCATTACATGACCGTATTAATTGTTAATCTGCAGGTTCTGATGGAATGTTGGATAGGACCATGGATGTCATAACTACAGCTTGGAGATATAGCACTAAGAAACAATATATGTTTCATATAAGGAAATGGGAAATCTTTTGTATACAGTCAGATACATTTTATCATACTGCAAACATATCGGATGTATTGGAGTTCCTTGCTATGTTGTACCTGAGATAGTGCCATTAATAGAGCTACTTTTCCCCCTGGGATAGCGGGGTTATTACTTTTCTTTTTATTATTAATAGTAAAATATTAAAATATTTATTGCATAATTTCAAGCAATATATTATTTACTCACTACTGTGTAAACTGAAGCAGTGTGTCGTATGGAATGAATCTACGGCATGGAAATCACAGAGCTTCAAAATCTTCACGTAGTCACTCACGTGACTCCGAAGTAAAATAATAAGATTAAACGAGAACTTACCTGTTCAAAGTTTGATCTTTATTTTATGAGGAGTTACGATGAGGGATTACGTGCCCTCCGCTCCCGACCCTCATAATCTAAATGATCATCTAATAGTTCTAGTCTTTGTGAGCCTTACTATCTTACTCCGGCTATTATGTTCTGTGTTTTTCACGCCGCTGCTTTGAAGTATGCCAAGCATGCACCAGGCGGCGCTTCTTCACGTAATCCCTCATCGTCACTCCTCATGAAATAAAGATCAAACTTCGAACAGGTAAGTTCTCGTTTAATCTTACTTGTACATGCTTGAACAAGCAATTCTAATGAGGAAATAGCTCCTGAGCAATAGCACCCATTTCATGCCACAAGGCAGATTGTTCAGCACAACTAAAAATATACAAGAAACTGCAGTCTTTGCCAATTAACTTCTTTTTTTTTAAGCTACATTTTATTAGAGGCATGTACATATCATAGTCCGAACCACTACAAACTTTGTTAAACGGTTACATATTAAATATCCGGGATTCCAGGGACTCCGCTACCAATGTAGCTTGGGTCTTCATTTATCGGTTATATATTAACATTGACTCTAATTATTATTATTTTTTTTTAATAGATAGAAAAAATAAAGAAAAATAAAAGAAAATTAGAAAAATAGAATAGTAAGATTAAATGAGAACTTACCAGTTTGAAGTTTGATCTTTATTTTATGAGGAGTCGAGTTGAGGGACTACGTGAATAGAAGCCCGTACAGCCGTTGGTGCGTCAATCTTCAAAGCAGCGGAATGAATTCACAGCTAACAATGACCGAAGTATAACGGTAAGATGATAAAACTAGAACTACCAGATGAGATCTATGAGGGTGGGAGCGGAGGGCACGTAGTCCCTAAACTCGACTCCTCATAAAATAAAGATCAAACTGGTAAGTTCTCATTTAATCTTACTATTTTACTTCGGAGTCATGTGAGTGACTACGTGAAGACTTCAAAACACTGTGAATTCACGCCGCAGACCCAAATCCGACGTTCACACTGCCTGGATTGACTCAAAAGTCGTTAACAATCAATCATGCATCAGTAATACATTTGTTAAATGAATAACAGTTTATTTACAAACAAATCATAGCAACCCCTCTAACTCAGGGGGAAGTGTAACAGTACTCAAAACAGAATCAGCATAAGTTTTCTTAGGTACATTAATATTAGCAAATATTATAGAGCTAATTTCAAATGGAAAACAGTCTTCTCTTTCCATTTTTAACCAATTTGGTTTATTATCTATTTCTCCTAACCAAAAATTCATATTTCTAATATTAACTGCCCAATAATAGAACATAAAATTGGTAAAGCTAAGCCCCCGTTTATTTTAGCTTTACATAAATGTTTTTTATTTATTCTATGATTTTTGTAGTCCCAAATAAAGTTAGTGACTATTGAGTCTACTTTTTTAAAGAAATTTTAGAAAGATATATCGGGATTGATTGAAATAAATATAATAATTGTGGGAGGAAAATCATTTTTATTGCGTTTATTTTACTAACATTGAGATAGGTAAGCTTTTCCAATATAAGATATTTTTATTTAATTTATTCAATAATAACGGGAAATTAGATTTAAATAAAGAGTCAAATCTTTTTGTAACAAAAATACCAAGATATTTAATATTTTCATTTGTTATCTTGAAAGGAAATTGTTGTAATATCTGTAAATTATTCATGGTTATTGGCATAAGTTCACTTTTATTCCAATTGATGCTATATCCTGAAATGAAAACCAAATTCCGTTATTATTTTTTAACAAATTACAGATACTTATTTCCGGTTTTGTAATATAAAGTAATATATCGTCCGCATATAACGAGATTTTATTCTTAGTATCTTTAGTATCGTATCCATATATTTCTGGATGTAGTCTTACCCTTTGAGCAAGGGTTCGATTGCTAACGCCAACAGTAATGGTGATAAAGGACAGCCTTGTCTGCAACCTCGAGATAAACTAAACTTAGTTGATAACATGTAATTTGTTATTATTCTAGCTGTTGGATTTGCGTATAATAATTTAATCCAAGTAGTAAACTTATCACCAAGCTTAAAGGCTTCCATCACCGAAAATAGATAAGGCCATTCCACCTGGTCAAAAGCTTTTTCTGCATCCACGAGATGACTACTAAGTCTTTTTTTATCACTTCTTTCGAATATATAATATTAAATAACCGTCTTAAATTGTATGAAGAATATCTTTTAGGTATAAATCCTGTTTGATCAGGATGAATTAATTCTGATAATAGAAAGTGGAATACGTATTTGGAAACAAATAAAGAAAAACACTAAAACTAAAATTTATACCGCTAGCTCTTACAATTGCCAATAATTTTACGTTTAAACCGTCAATGATGGATAAAGCTTTTATACAATGGAAAAATAAAGGAATTCTAAACATAGGGGATCTTTATAAGGATAATTCATTTCTTTCATTTCAAGAATTACAACAAACTTACGGGCTTCATAATAATGAATATTTCAGATATTTACAAATCAGAAACTATATTTCTGCAAATACACAAGAACTTAGAAATAGAAAGAGTGAAATTTTAGATGAATGCTTGAATAAACACCCAAATCAGAAAAAATGATATCATACATTTATAATATTTTGTTGGAAAGTGATATCCCATCATCGGAAAATACATAGACAGCGCTGGGAAAATGAACTAAGTCAAATAATAAGTCCAGAAATATGGGAAGAAAGCCTACAACAATACATTATTGCTCTTTAAACGCTAAACATGCACTTATACAGTTTAAAATCTTACATAGATTACATTATTCTAAATCTAAACTACATAATATATTTCCAAAACTATCACCTATATGTGATAAATGTCAAATTATGGAAGCAACTCTGTCACACTCATTTACTAATTGTACAAAGATTTTACAATATTGGAATGAAATATTCAAAATAATCTCGAAAGTTATTAATATTACTATGATTTATGACCCAAAGTTAATCATACTTGGAATACCGGAAATGGAACAAATAATTAAGGAATCATAGAACTTTTATCGACTATTCTTTAATAATTGGGAAAAAAAATTAATATTAAAATTTTGGAAAGGCCCTGTATCCCCAACAATTAAAATGTGGAATACAGAAATGACGGAGACACTTCACTTGGAGAGATTGAGACTTGTCCTCATGGACAGGTTAGATCTCTTCAAGGAGATATGGTCTCCCTATATTAAATATCTACAGGGTCACAACGGTTCGGCGCAGGGACTTGACTGAGGCCTGAATATCTGAGTGGATGAAGAAATACACATAACAAATCATGAATGTATCTCCAAGATTGGATTACTTAGTAATACTTCAATCTCCATCAAACTTTTCACACTTTCTTTTCTATTTTCTATTCCTTTTTTCTATCTTTCTATCTTTAATTAAGGAAAAAATTATAGAAACATACTATATAAATTTTTAATATGTACACACTTATTTCTGTTTGTATGAAAAAGATTATAGATGTCTTAAACTTGTAATTATATAAAACTATGTACTTTCAATTATACAATAACTATGAAATATAAATTAACAATAATACAAACATTATTAATATTTTGATAACATTATGAATATTTAAAAAAAATGTTGTTTAAGATTGGGTACTACGTAGTTAAATTAGCGGGAATTTCTATTTGGTAATTAGAAGAATATCTATGATTTGAGAAATCTAAGTGTATTACTTATATTAGGAATATACTACATATACTCCCAATTATATAAAATAAATAATAACGAAATGTATAATGGATAATACTACAATTATCATAACAGTACTAATTAATAATCAATACGTTATAATTTTACACATTGTATAAATCTCAATGTCGTATAAGAGTGTACTTGGTATATACTGTTTCTACAATAAAAAAAATATTAAAAAAAAAAAAAAAAAAAACCAGAATCAGCAAACACCCCGAGCCTTGAAATCGGCTTGTGATAAAACCTCTGAAAAGTTAGCTCACTGGACCATCCTGCGGCCGCGAGGACATGGTCTATTGTCAAGTCCATCGCCCTTGCCGCGGAAGTTGATGCCGCCCTGGTGGAATGAGATTTGAATTTATCAGTATCAATTCCAGCACTTGCCAGGACCTGCTTTAGCCACCTTGAAATTGTTTGCACCGACACCTTACTGTGTGGTTTTTTGTGACTAATAAACAAAGCCGACTCTGCTCCTCTCAGAGGTTAGTAATCTCAACGTAACGAGATAAATGTGAGACTACACACAAGCGATCATCTGCGGGGTATGCTGAAAACACAATCTTACATCCTGTCATGCCTCTTCTATTATGTTTAAGCAAATCATAGACATAAAATATAATGGCATCTGCCGACACATGCATTCTATCTAGCCGTAGCTTTTGCAACGTTTGTACACGTTGAGCTGAAACCAACGCCTTAAGCATGACCACCTTAATAGTTAATTTTGGCTATAGATAGGCTTGTAACCGGAGCCCACTGGCGAAGAACCATAAGAACCTCACTCACATTCCAAATACCGGCATACCTGGGTTTAGGAGGATTAGAATTGAAAACTCCCTTCATGAATCGTGAAACTAATGGATGTGTCCCTACTGTATGTAATTCTGCATTCATAGGTAAATAAGAAGACAGAGCACTTTCTGGCTGAATTGATCGCACTGTAAACTTAATTTTTGGTCGAAATAAAGAGTTGACAAAAACTCCAATGCGTCCGTGATCCCTGCAGTGTGATATACAATATTCTGCTGTAGGCAGAATTGCTCCCACTTCCTTATATAGGTGATATATTGCTGCTGTGTACTATCCTGCAGGCCGACATGAGAACATCCACAGTCCGATGAGACAGTCCTCTCCCCAGGTATGGCCTCCTTAAAATCTGCAAATTAACAGATCAAATACGATCATGTAAAGGATGTTGATCCCCAGTGACTGGATTACCAGTAGATTTTTATTCTTGGGAATAATCATGTAAGGCTACCTAGCCATTTGTAATACAACGGGAAACCATGCTTGTGTAGGCCAATCTGCACTACCAATACCCCTGAAGCGGAGTCCTCCTTGATCTTTTGCAAACATCTGCTGATGAGACAGAATGGAGGAAATACATACACAAACATTCCTCCCCAATGCAGCGAAAACGCATCCACTGCTACTGCCCCAGGATCTGGTTCCCATGAAACATATCTAGGTAACTGATGATTTAATCGAGTTGCAAAACAAGTCAATATCTGGCAATCCATACTGAACAATCATTTGGTTAAATACATCCTGATTTAACATCCATTCAATGTTGTCATTAAACTGACGTGACCTAGTGTCAGCTACGGTGTTGAATCTTCCTGGCAAATAAAGTGCTGAAAGCCAGATATTTTGGTCAATACACCAGCTCCAAATCTGGTTAGCCAGTCTATCACAAAACTGTGACTTAACTCCACCCATGTGGTTTACATATGCCACTGCTGTGGTGTTGTCAATCTGAACCTGCACATGCAAGTCCCTCCTTGTAGAACAATAAGCTTTGAGCCCATACCAGGTGCCCAACAACTCTAAATAATTAATCCCTCTTAATTGAAGAAGCGATGTCTCATCCACATTCCATCTGCCTCCACAACTAGAAGACATATCTGTTGCACCCCAACCCAGTGCACTTACATCAGTCTCTAATATCAGTGACGGTGGTTCCACCAAAACCTTCCTAAAACTTTTTGAAACATGTACTATCCACCATTGTATGTCAGCAATCGCCCCAGCTGACAACTGCATAGGCCTATCAAAATGGCCCTTTGTATTCTCAGTGCCTGTTCCTTTGATCGTTGTAATTGTTGATAATGCAGAGGACCATACTGCACAGCTGGAAATGCTGCAACAAACTTCCCAATTAACCTGGCTACTTGTCTAATCGAAGGCCGTTGTTCTCCAACGAGATTAACACAGTCCTCAATTAACTGATTCAATTTATCCCTGGGCAAAGTTACCAACATGTGATTGGAATTAATGGTAAATCCCAGATAATCAATAATTTGGACTGGTGATAATTTAGATTTATCTGGGTGAATAACAAATTCCATTTGTTCAAAAGTGATTTTAACAACTGAAACTGATGATTGAGTTTCAGCATGAGTCTTTCCAACAATCAGAATATCATCTAAGTAGGCCATTACCACATGCCCCTGAGCTCTAAGTATTGCTAACACAGGTTTTACCAATTTAGTAAATAATCTAGGAGCTGAAGTTAATCCATTCGGCAATGCCCTGAATTGCCACAGCTGAGTCATCCAAATAAATTTCAAATATCTTCTATCATCATCATGAATAGACACTGAGTAATACGCATCCTTTAAATCAATAGTTGCCATATAACACCCTTTGGACACTAGATGTTTGGCCGTGGTAAAGGTTTCCATTTTGAAATGCCTATAACAAACAAACTTGTTCAAACTCGATAAATCCAGAATAATTCTACACCCCCCAGTCTTTTTAGATCTGGGAAATATATTTGACACAAATTGTCGACTTTGATAGACAGAAGGCCTTTCTTATGTAACGACTGAATCTCTGCTTGAATAAGCACATTTTCCTCATCTGAAAAAATAAGTTTACGACTAGGAAAATGTTGATTAGGTAGACTGTCCTTAGAGTAAAGTTCAATTTTCACCCCTTCAATACTACTAAGTATGAACAAATCTGATGTCAACTGCTGCCATTGTTTGAGAAACAATTTTAACCTTCCCCCAATTTGAACAGGAACATCAGTTAATTCATCTTCTGTCGATGTTTTCCTTACCTGCATCTTTCCTTGCGGACCTTATTGTCCTCGACCTCTTGTAGAGAAAGGCACCTTCCCCTTCAATGCCGAAAACCTGAACGGCTCGTTCCTTCTCCTGCATCCACATTAGTTCTTTTCCATACGGATAAAACCTTTTGCCTTGCTTACCAGCCGGCTTAATGAGGGCCATAGTTTTAACATCGTCATGACATTCTTTGACCCTTTTTGCAAGGTTACCTCCAAACAACAGATTTTTGTGGTGGTACACTGGTTCGGTTTGCACAAACTCGCCAAATTCGGATTAAGCACTGGCCTAATAGCGGCCCTCCTGATATTATTGATTTCAAAAAAATGCATTACAAAGGAATCCCAGTCCGTCCTGGTGTGCTTCAACCATATGCCTTGGATCAATAACTTTCACCACAGCTGTGACAACAGTTTAAGCACTTTTTGAAACTTCATCTCCTGGGCCCTAGCAGGCATGCCCATCTGTGACCAAATTTGGTAATTAACCACCGGTACCTTCAGGAGATCACAATTAACAGGAGCTTTATAGTTTTTTGCTGCTTCATCCACAGCTAGCTCCTGTAACTGGCGGGAGAGCATATACTGAACGGCTTCAGCCAATTCTACATCAATCGCCTCTCCTGCCTCTCTAGGCTCAGCAAACTTCCCAGCAATGTTCGGTATTTACCTCCAACCGAACTTCTTTACTGCTCTCCCCCAGCATAGAATCAGTGTCAGCAAACTGCACTGATGGAACATCCTCCTCACAGGCAGGATAGTTCTGCAGCCCTGGAACAGGTGCTGCTAGCACAAGCTCTCCATCAGCCTGGCTTGGGCACCACTCCTCCTCACGGAGCTGGTCCCTGTCGAGCATTCTTTGTAATACAATCTCGACCCGGGAGAGCCATGAGCAAACGGACTCTCCTATGGAGGGTATAACCTCCAGACCCGACTCATCTACGGGCCTGACAGACTTGCCAGTGGCCTTCCGCCCTACTGACAAGCCTTCACTGCCCCCAGGCAGTGGGTCCGCAACCACTGGCTGTGTAGCCAGCACCGGACCAGGTCACTCTCCTTTCTACCTGCGGAGCGCCTCGCCGACACCTTCTTTACTTTCTGCAACATATCTCCAAGAACTCCAAACCGTCGCAGAAAATGACCTGTGGTAAAAAAAAAATTAAAACCTTACCTCCGTTTTTAAACTTACCGCTTGGAGGAGCGCTGCTGCTCCAACTGGCCGACTGCACCAACGTCTGGCGTGACTCCGAAGTAAAATCAGTCTGGTGAACCTTCTCTGTACCCCTCTATGGCAAGAATGACTCTTCTCAGATTTGGAGACCAAAACTGTACGCAATACTCCAGGTGTGGCCTCACCAAGACCCTGTACAACTGCAGTAGAACCTCCCTGCTCCTATACTCAAATTCTTTCGCTATGAATGCTGACATACCATTTGCTTTCTTCACTGCCTGCTGCACCTGCATGCCCACTTTCAATGATTGGTGTACCATGACACCCAGGTCTCGTTGCATCTCCCCTTTTCCTAATTTGCCACCATTCAGATAATAGTCTACCCTCCTATTTTTGCCACCAAAGTGGATAACCTCACATTTATCCACATTATACTGCATCTGCCATGCATTTTCCCACTCACCCAACCTATCCAAGTCACCTTGCAGCCTCCTAGCATCTTCCTCACACCTAACACTACCCCCCAGCTTAGTGTCATCCGCAAACATTCAATTCCCTCGTCCAAATCATTAATATATATTGTAAATAGCTGGGGTCCCAGCACTGAGCCTTGCGGTACCCCACTAGTCTCTGCCTGCCATTCTGAAAAGGACCCGTTTACTCCTACTCTTTGCTTCCTGTCTGCCAGCCAGTTCTCTATCCACATCAATACTGAACCCCCCAATACTGTGTGCTTGAAGTTTGTATACTAATCGCTTATGTGGGACCTTGTCGAAAGCCCTCTGAAAGTCTAGATATAACACATCCACTAGTTCTCCCTTATTCACTCTGCTAGTTACATCCTCGAAAAATTCTATAAGATTCGTCAGACATGATTTACCTTTTGTAAATCCATGCTGACTTTGTCTAATGATTTCACCACTTTCCAAATGTGCTGCTATCCCATCTTTAATAACTGACTCTAGCAGTTTCCCCACTACCGATGTTAGAGTAACTGGTCTGTAATTCCCCATTTTCTCTCTCCCTCCTTGTTTAAAAAGTGGGGTTACTTTAGCTACCCTCCAATCCTCAGGAACTACTCTAGAATCTAAGGAGTTTTGAAAAATTATCACTAATGCATCCACTATTTCTGGGGCTACTTCCTTGAGTATTCTGGGATGCAGACTATCTGGTCCTGGGGATTTATCGGCCGTTAATCCATTCAATTTACCCAACTCTCAGTTTTTTCCTCCACTTATTTCCCCCGGCTAACAGATTATTTATGTCTTCCTTAGTAACTCAATTGGTTCCTGCCATGTCCTTGTTCCCCCAAAATTTATTCTGACTGCAAGGGACCTACATTTGTTTTAACTAATCTCTTTCTCTTCACATATCCAACTTTTACAGTTTTTATGTTCCTGCCAGAATTAAACTCTGCCTGGTCCTAGACCTATTGAAGACAGATTTGACCAAATTAATGGAAAGATACTTAGAGATAATATATATAAATCTGGTAGTCTGATCAGGAACAGTCAACATGGATTTGTGAGCCTGGAAGGTCATGTTTCCTTGTTCCCATGGAATAATCCCAAGATGGATCTTTGGGTGTTCAACAGTAGCTGAATGGATGGATTCTGAATGGGAGACTGGTGGATGGCTGGAACGGTGACCAGTGGGGTGCCTTCTGTTGTTACATGCAATGATCTGGAATTGGGGGGAAACAGAAGAAGATACTAAGATATGTTTGTTTTCAAAGTCTTTTGGGCCATTTAAGTGGGCTGAAAGATGGCTCTTTACATCTTCACATATGCTATGACAACTTTTGCAGGTGGAATCGCATGTAGATAGGGTGGTAAAGAAAGAGCCTTTATAAATTTTTAGGGAAGTAATGTTAAAATTTCCAAGGCTGCCAGTCTACAATTTTCTAGTTATAGGAAGGATTCAACAGTACAGAGGAGAATCTATGTTTTCAAGTTAGGTCTTTATTCTTTGAGCGCTAATTAAGCTGGATAAGCTTTTCCTCAAACAAGAGGGCATTGACATGCTAAGGGACGGATGTTTATAGGCTGGACTCAGAGGGTGGTGGCTGGAATGATTTCATTTAAAAGTAAAGTGGATAAGGATCGGGACCTGAGTCAGGTAGATTGGACTAGGGGAAAACTGGTGGAAGGGCCAGAGTGCTGCTTTTTTCTGGCTAATTTGTATGCTTCATTTTTTGTTTTTATACTATCCCTGATTTCCCTTGTTATCCACGGATGCACTACCTTCCCTGATTTATTCTTTTGCCAAACTGGGATGAACAATTGTTGTAGTTCATCCATGCAGTCTTTAAATACCTTCCATTGCACATCTACTGTCAACCCTTTAAGAATCACTTGCCAGTCTATTTTGGTCAATTCACGTCTCATACCTTCAAAGTTACCTCTGTTTAAGTTCAGAACCCTTGTTTCTGACTTAATTATGTCACTCTCCAACCTAATGAAGAACTCAACCATATTATGGTCACTCTTGCCCAAGGGGCCACGCAAAACAAGACTGCTAACTAACCCTTCCTCATTACTCAATACCCAGTCTAGAATAGCCTGCTCTCTCGTTGGTTCCTCTACATGTTGGTTTAGAAAACTATCCCGCATACATTCCAAGAAATCCTCTTCCTCAGCACCCCTGCCCATATTACCCCGGCACTCTGTGGGTAATACTGATGGAATAACACTCTGTGGGGTAGCACTGATGTAATTACACAATGTAGGGTAGCACTGATGTAGTGGCACTATGTAGGATAGTACTGATTGAATGACATACTCTAGGGGTAGTACTGATGGAATGACACTCTGTGTGGAGATGCTGATGAAATTATACTCTGTGGGGTAGTGCTGATGGAATGACACACTCTGGGGGGTAGTACTGATGGAATGACACTGTGCGGAGGTATGGATGAAATGCCACTCTGTGGGGTAGTACTGATGGAATTACACTCTGTGGGGTAGTACTGATGGACTGACTCTCTGTGGGTAGTACTGATGAAATGACACTCTGTGGGATAGTACTGATGGACTGACTCTCTGTTGGGTAGTACTGATGGAATGACACTCTGTGGGGTAGTACTGATGAAATTACACTCTGTGTGGTATGACTGATGGACTGACTCTCTGCGGGGTAGTACTGATGGAATTACAGTATGATGGGGTAGTACTATTGGAATAACACAATGTAGGGTAGCACTGATGTAGTGACACTGTGTCGGGCAGTATTGCTGGAAGGACATACTCTGGGGTAGTACTGATGGAATGACACTCTGTGGGGTAGTACTGCTGGACTTACACAATGTAGGGTAGCAGTGATGGAGTGACACTCTGTAGGGTAGTACTGATGGAATGACACTCTGTGGGGTAATACTGATAATAATAATAATATATTTTATTGTAATTACACATAAGTGCAACGAGATTTGGTTTACAACTTGTGGGTAGTACTAATGGAATTACACTGTGTGGTAGTACTGATGTAATGACACTCTGTGGGGTAGTACTGATGGAATGACGCTGTGGCTTGTGCTGATGTAATGACACTCTGTGGGGTAGTACTGATGGAATGACACTCTGTGGGGTAGTACAGAGGAATGACACATTGTGCGGAGGTACGGATGAAATGCCACTGTGGGGTAGTACTGATGGAATTACACAATGTAGGGTAGCACTGATATAGTGACACTCTGTGGATAGTACTGATGGAATGACGCTCTGTGGGGTAGTACTGATAGAATGACACATTATGGAGGTAGTACTGATAGAATTACACTTTGTGGGGTAGTACTGATGGAATTACACAATGTAGGGTAGCACTGATGTAGTGACACTCTGTGGGGTAGTACTGATGGAATTGGCACACTCTGGGGCCTACTCACAAGCTGCTCTGAGAATCCATCTCGGAGGCATTCTACAAACTCTCTTTCTTGGGGTCCTGAACCAACCTGATTTTCCCAGTCTACCTGCATATTGAAATCCCCCATCACCACACTGGCAATTACCTTTGTTACATGGCAGTTTTAACTCCTGCTGCAACTTACACCCTGCATCAGGGCTACTATTTGGGGATCTGTAAATAACACCAATTAGTGTCTTCTTGCCTTTACAATTCCTCAACTCAATCCACAGTGAGTACCGCATCGGTCCCGATGTCTTCTATTGCAAGGGACTGGATTCCATCCCTCACCAGCAGAGCTTCCCCCCTCCTCTGCCCACCTGCCTGTCGTTTCTATAGGATATATAACCCCGAATCTTAAGTCCCCGGGCCCGATCCTCCTGCAGCCACGTCTCAGTAATCCCCACAATGTCATATCTACCAACCTCCGACTGAGTCTCAAGCTCATCTACTTTATTTCTTAGACTTCGCGCATTCATATACAATATTTTTAATTCCTTACGCATCTCACCTTTCACATCAATCCCTATTACACTTGGCCATATTCTCCTATCCCTTTGTGAGCTTTCCTTCCCGCTAATTCTGGGGTGATTAACTATCCTTTACTGTCTTTCCCTTTAACTCCATCCTTGACTATCCCATTTGACACCCACCCCCTGTATTCAGTTTAAAACCATCAGTACTACCCCACAGAGTGGCATTTCATCAGTACGTCAGCACAGAGAGTCACTCCATCAGTACTACCCCCCAGAGTGTATCATTCCATCAGTACTACCCCACCGTGTGTAATTCCATCAGTACTACCCCACCTAATGTCAATCCATCGGTCCTATGCCCCAGAGTGTGTCATTTCATCAGTACTACTACACAGAGTTTCATTCCATCAGTACTATCTCATAGAGTGCAATTCCATCAGTACTACCCCACAGAGTGTCATTTCATCAGTACTACCCCACAGAGTGTCACTATATCAGTGCTACCCTACATTGTGAATTTCCATCAGTGCTACCCTACATTGCGTAATTCCATCAGTACTACCCCACAGAGTGAGATTTCATCAGTACTACCGCACGGAGTGTGTCATTCCATCAGTACTACCCACAGTGTCATTTCATAAGTACTACCCTCAGTACTACCCCCTGAGTGTCAATCTACCCCACAGTGTCATTCCATCAGTACTACCTCCCTGAGTGTGTCATTCCATCAGTACTATCCTACAGAGTGTAAGTATATCAGTGCTACCTTACATTGTGTAATTCCATTTGCTTTAAAAGGGCATCAATTATACCAGTGCCCAAGAAGAGTACGGTGATGTGCCTCAATCAGTGACCGATGAAGTGCTTCGAGAGGTTGATCATGGTGCAAATCCTACCATGATCATGGTCCTACCTCGACAAAAATCTGGACCCACTGCAGTTTGCTTACCGCCACAACAGATCAACGGTGGATGCGATCTCGCTGGCCCTCCACTCCGCTCTGGACCACTTGGTCAACAAAAACGTCATATGTCAGGCCGTTATTTATCGATTACAGCTCGGCATTTAACACAATCAAACCCTCCAAGCTGGTTTCCAAACTCGCAGAACTGGGTCTCTGCGCATCCCTCTGCAATTGGATCCTCGACTTCCTCATTCACAGGCCACAGTCCGTTCGTATTGGTGGAAATGTGTCAGCCTCGATAACAATCAGCACGGGAGCACCTCAAGGCTGCGTGCTCAGCCCCCTGCTGTACTCACTCTATACTCATGACTGCATAGCCGGTCACAGTGCGAACTCCATCATCAAGTTCGCTGAAGACACCACTGTTGTGGGATATCACTGATGGGGATGAGTCAGATCTTTCCTGGTCCGTGAGAACACTGATGCAATTATCAAGAAAGCACACCAGGCCTCTACTTCCTGAGAAGATTACGGAGAGTCAGTTTGTCTGCCATTGAAAAGACTAGGCTTGTATTCACTGGAGTTTAGAAGGGGGGATTGAGGGGGGATCTTATAGAAACATGAGTTTCTATAAGATACTTGACTTGAAATGGATTGACGACTTGAAGTATCCAGAGAACCGGCCTCCACCGCCCTATGATGCAGAGATTTCTACAGACTCACAACTCTGTGTGGAAAAGTGTTTCCTCGTCACCGTTCTAAATGACTTACCCCTTATTCTTAAACTGTGGGCCCTGGTTCTGGACTCCCCCGACATCGTTTCCTGCCTCCATCGTGTCCAACACCTTAATATTCTTGTACCAGTCTAAGTCGGACCCGTTCGGTCGCAGCTTCACACGGGAGGGCTGGTCCCCATCGCAATATTCCACCTCTCCACTCATTCCAATATTGATGGCCAGTGGGGGGGGGGGGGGGCTTCCTGGAGCGCTAGCATGGGTGTTGTGGGTCAAGTTAAGTCAAGCACAGTGACTGCAGGGCCAACAAACCATTTCAATCCATTTCAAGTCAATCCATTTCAAGTCAGGAAATGACACTCTGTGGGGTAGTACTCAGGGAAATACACAATGTAGGGGAGCACTGATGTACTGACATCGTGTAGGGTAGTACTGATGGAATGACACATTCTGAGGGGTACTACTGATGGAACGACACACTCTGGGGTAGTACTGATGGAATGATACTATGTGGGATAGTACTGATGGAACGGCACTGTGGGCTAGTACTGATGGAATTACACAAAGTAGGGTAGCACTGATGTAGTGACACTCTGTAGGGTAGTACTCATGGAATGACGCTCTGTGAGGTAGTACTGATGGAGTGACACATTGTGCAGTAGTACTGATGAAATGGCACTCTGTGAGGTAGAACTGATGGAATGACATTCTGTGGGGTAGTACTGATGGAATGACACTGTGAGGTAGTACTGATGAAATGACGCTCTGTGAGGTAGTACTGATGAAATAACGCTCTGTGAGGTAGTACTGGTGGAATGACACTCTGTGAGGTATTTTACTTCGGAGTCACGTGCAGACGACTGTGGAGCAGCGCAGCTCCTCCAACGGTAAGTCTAAAAAAGTTTCAGGTAAGTGCTATTTCTTACCTGTTCTAGGTTTCCTTCAGGAACCTCCGGGGATCTTGCGGGATGGTCGCGAGGCTGACGAGTGAACCAGCCTAGGGCTTTGGGGGGAAAACCCTGGTCCGACCGCGGGAGCGGGGAGCTGGCGAATGTCGGGTTTGCGATTGGAGTCACTGATAACTCGGTCAGTCCTAGGGGATGGGGCTTAACGGATCTTAACGGTCAGCCTGGGTTCCCGGTGGTGGGGAAACTCAAGTGTTTGCGGTTCCCAGACCGCAGTAGTCCCCAAGAAATGGGGTTTAATTCACGTAAATGAGTAACCCAGGTGCCCGGGGATTGATTCCCGGGGAGGGGAAATTCACTTATGGGGATCCCTAACCACAATAATCCCCAGGACAAGGGGACAGCTGACAAAATAGTCAGAGTAATTAAGTAAGATTTGGTAGGTTCACCTCTGGGAATTAATTTAGAGAAACTCCTTTAGGCAGGAGGTGGATCAGTAGTAAAGTTTATGGCAATGGCAGAGGCTGAGCCAGCAGCACCTTTGGGAAGGGCTGCATCATGGGAATGCCAAGTTATGGCAGGCTAGCCTATTGGAGAGGCTGTGCCAGCAGTACCTTTGTTCAAGGACTGCTCATGGGGGTGCCAAGCTATGGCAGGCTAGCCTATTGGAGAGGCTGTGCCGGCAGTACCTTTGCTCAGGACTGCTTCATGAGAACGCCAAATATATGGCAAATACTGGCCTATGGGACAGGCCATGCCAGCAGCACCTTTGTTCAGGGCTGTTTTATGGGCGCCAGCCATACCTCCTTCAGGGCTGCTTTATGGGAATAGCTGTTTAGTAGGATAGTCCCATTTACAGTGATCATGGGGGGTGAGGGGTCATTGTTAGGATAAGGCAATATAACAGGATCTGTTAAGTCTTAAACTATATTTGAGAAATTGGGCTCCTCCATCCAGCTAGATTAAGTCTATCAAATAGACTTGTAGGATGTTGGGATTCACTTTTAGGTATTCAATTGGCTGTGATGCCGGCCTGGGCAACAGATGGCAGTCAATAAACTCTGGTAACAGGTTTGCTAGTCGTTAGATTAATTGTTAATAGTATAGGTGTGATTCAGCTGTGCAAGTAAGACAACTTATCTTGTTAAATGGTTAACTATTAAGTGCCTTATAGGTCATTGTTAACACACCTTGTTTCTCCAGGTGAAATTAATAAAATCACAAGGATGGACAAACAGTATTCATTACTGCTCCGGTTGGTGTTAAGTAAATCTTTAATTATATTAAAAAATGGTGCTAATGGTCCTAAATAGGAAATTGTGTCAGCAGCGCTTTTTAGCAGGCCTGCTTAAGGTCTCCCCTCATGTAGGAGGAGAGCAAGCTGCGTCAGTATTATTCTGACGCTGGGCCATGGCAAAGTCGGCGTATTGCTGAAGCTGAGCCAGCAGCACCTTGTATCAGGGCTGCTTAATGGCTCCCTCATGTAGGAGGAGAGCATGTGGGATCGGTATAGTCTAATGCCGAGTCTGAGGGTATAGCCATAGAGCATGCCCCAAGGGATTCAGGGCATGTGCCCAGAGGTCAAATGCCTAGCCAGAAAGGTACCATCCCAAACACATATGCAGTGAATTACCGCTCTTAGGGGGACATTACAGTTGGCCGTCGAAATCTTCTATTCAGGTAAGACCTTTCCATAGGCGAAACCTGGAGGACAAAGCACAAGCTATTGGAACGAGCAAGGTTTCATAGTTTTGGTGATTATGCACCCCACGTCTTTATTGGAGGTAAGAGGTTCACTGAAGTTGGTGGCAGCATGAAGGCTGGCCAGAGGTTCCACGCACTGTACCTGTGCTACTCTACAATTAAGGGACCACTTACAGCTTGGTAAGGTGTACACTTAGTTATACATCACAAATGATTGAGACATTATCAGCTAATTTGAGGGGTCTAATCATGTAAAATGGTCTGTTCTAGCTTTTCAAGCAGGTTGGAATTGCGCAGGTTCAGTAGAAGGACCAAGATTGTCTTACAAGACCGGTTCGGAAATCGGGCCACAGTTGCTGTTTACGGCAGATACCAAGTTGCAAATATCATCTCGAGTTTGGAGGTGGAGCAGATTTGCATGATTTGCAAAAAATGTCTGTTGTGGGTATCAACTATCTATAGACCCTACGGGCATTGTATGGGTTAAAGAGTGATTGGACAAATGTGCATATTGTGATGCTCAGGTTGATACATTATGATGATGGCATATGTTTAGTCATGAGGGTGCAATCAGTTAAAGACCTATGGAATGGTTACATATCTTGTTGTCACAGGCGAATCATCAAGTATAGGTTAATGGCAACACAGAATTGGTGTTGAATTACACTATATTATGAAATTCTGGTTAATGGAACACCTAACATGGTTCATGTTTATTTCACTGGTTGCAAAATATGTGGCGTTACAGTGGCAAAACATACATTTTCGCTAAAAGGAGTAGGAAGGACTTTTATGGCTCCCTCCATTTTGTTTATCAATTGAGGTTTCAAATAAAGTCATTACGAGGCTGCTTAAGGTTCCTATTGAGTGATTATGCAAATTGATTCCTGATTTGTCGCGAATAATATAACCTTATTTGGTTATTTTAAACGTAATTTGCTGGTTCAGCCTGAGGCTTGGGAAATCAGTTGTTGCATGATAAACTCAAATTATGTTCTGCAGGTTTAATAAACTGCCCTAAGGTTTGGGTTGTTACATCTATCCTTCTACGTGTTCAAAGTGCTTGCATAGCACCAAACCGCAGAATTTTATTTTGAAGGAGATGAAAGAGTTTGTTATGCTTGTGTTCCAAGGAAGATGTTATTGATTGCTAAAGTTTCGAGTTCATGCTAAATTATCGTTTGTTAATTATGGAGTTATACGGCCATTAATTGGGTTATCAAGGGGTAGTCTATCTTCAACATAGGTCCCAGGACCAATATAATGCCATATGCGATGTTGACATTTGTGAACACTATTTCACCAGGAGGCTGCAGCTATATCCTTAAATTTGGCTGGAGTTTATTAGGTAGTTATCCTTCTGGCACTGGTTCAGTGCAGCAGGTTCAGTCGCTACATAATTGTGATGGTACAGGATGATAACGTCTGTAAATTATAATATACAATATTATGTTATAAATACTTGAGCAGACCAGAAGGGGGTCAGGTCTCAAAATAGTCACAGGCATACCAGGGGACCTTTGATAAGGTAAGCACACATATATACAACAATATGTCAAGGTCATCAAGAGCCTTGGAGTTCTGGACTAGCAATGTTGTTAGTCACAAAAAATAAATAAATAAATAAATAAATAGATACATCAATATATAATTTGGGAGAACTTATTCTTCAGGCCATTCCAGATGAGAAAAACAGAGTTGTGTTATGTACTAATGGATTCTGATTCCAGATCTCATTCCACCAGGGCTGCTACAACATCAGCAGCAAGGGTATTTATGTTCCGCTGGGTCGCATCGTTACGGCTGCAGCATGGTCCAACGAACGAAGCTCCAAACATCTGTAATGACCCATTGCTGAACCAGGGTTATTTGTTAACTCTCTTTATGTTCTGGTTATATTTCCCATCTGGGTGAGAGATGGAAATATTATTGTTTCATTTAAACAGCATCAGCATGTTTTACATCTATGTTATGACTGTACGCATTATGAATGTTTTCCCTTCATTTGTCAATGAAGCAGGTGTGGTTGTGTACACTCGTTTCACACGGCATGATATCACAGAGCTTTGAAGTCTTCGCGTAGTCACTCACGTGACTCTGAAGTAAAATAGTAAGATTAAATGAGAACTTACCAGTTTGAAGTTTGATCTTTATTTTATGAGGAGTCGAGTTGAGGGACTACGTGCCCTCCGCTCCCAGCCCTCATAGATCTCATCTGGTAGTTCTAGTCTTTGTTATCTTACCATTATACTTCAGTCATTATTATCTGTGATTTCACACCGTTGCTTTGAAGATTGACGCACGAACGGCTGTACGGGGTTCTTCACGTAGTCCCTCATCTCGACTCAAACTTCAAACTGGTAAGTTCTCATTTAATCTTACTAGTATTGATCGAATGACACTCCGTGCGGTAGTACTGATGGAATGACATACTCTGGGTTAGTACTGATGGAATTAGTGACGTGACTTGACTTGAAATGGATTGCGTTGACTTGAAATGGATGGATTTGAAATTTATTTAACCCCCTGTCCCACGGTACGAGTTCATTGGAACAGTTCTACCGCGTTTGCCCTGATTCGAACTCGGAGATTTACGGTAAAGTGCTGGAGAAACGTCATGAATTCCTTTTCTCCAGAGATGCTGCCCGACCTGCTGTGTCACTCCAGCACTTTGTACCTGTCCACGTTCTCCGCAGAGATGCTGCATGTCTGACCCGCTGAGTTACTCCAGCATCTTGTGTCTATCTCCGGCGTAAACCAGCATCTGCAGTTCCCTCCTACACAAAAGGATGATCTACGTGATTTCAGGGTTGCTCATGTTTTAGACGCGTTACCGATCAGTTAGAGATGTTCTTGACATGTTAGTAGGGTGATTGATGTTTTTGAAGGGTTGTTTGATGTTTGCCCGGTGTTGTGGAAGTGCGGCTGATGTTCCAGAAGTGTAGTTGATGGTTTAGAAGGACGCCTGATGTATCAGACATGTTGTTGATAAGATAGAAGGGCGTTCAATTGTGTTAAAAGTGTAGTTGATGTGTTAGAATGATTCTTGATGTTTTTGGATGGGTGGTTGATGTTTTGGAAGCGTTGTTGATGTTTTGGAAGCGTTGTTGATGTAGTGGAAGCGTTGTTGATGTATTGGAAGCGTTGTTGATGTTTTGGATGTTTGCCCGACGTTCTAGAAGTGTGGTTCATGTACGGAAAGTGTGGTTGACGATTTAGAAGGACGCCTGATGTATTAGACAGCTTGTTGATATGATAGAAGGGAGATAGATTGCGTTAGAAGTGTAGTTGATATGTCAGAATGATTGTTGATGCATTGGATGGGTGATTGAAGTATTGGTAGGGTGGCTGATGTATTGGAAGTGTGGCTGATGAGCGGAAGTCTAATGGATGTGTCAGAAATGTTATTGGAGTGTTAGAAGTGTAGTTTATTACAACTTTCGTTAATATGTTTGAGGAAGGTTCTCGACATGAAACGTCACGACCTTTTCTCCAGAGTTGAGTTACTCCAGCACGTTGTACCTGTCAACGTTCTCCAGAGATGCTGCCTGACCCACTGAGATACTCCAGCACTTTGTACCTACCCATGTTCTCCAGAGATGCTGCCTGACCCACTGAGTTACTCCAGCACTTTACCTGTCCACGTTCTCCAGAGATGATGCCTGACCCGCTGAGTTACTCCAGCATCTTGTGTCTATCTTCGGTGTAAACCAGCATCTGCAATTCGTTCCTACACAAAAGGGTGATCCATGTATTTTCAGGGTTGCGATGATTTAGACTCGTTACCATCTTTTAGAGGTGTGCTCGAAATGCTAGTAGGGCTATTGGCGTTTTTGAAGGGTTGGTTGATGTTTTCCCGACGTTGCAGAGGTTTGGATGATGTTCCAGAAGTGTGGTTGATGATTTCAAAGGACGTCTGATGTATCAGTCATGTTGTTGATATGACAGAAGGGCGATCGATTGTGTTAGAAGAGTAGATGTTGAGTCAGAATGATTGTTGATGTATTGGAAGAGTGGTTGATCTATTGGAAGGGTTGTTGATGTGCGGAAGTCTAATGGATGTGTCGGAAGGTTTATCGGAGTGTTTGAAGTGCCGTTGATGTATTACAAGTATTGCAGATATGTTTGAGGAAGGTTCTCGACATGAAACGTCCTGAATTCCTTTTCTCCAGAGATGCTTCCTGACCCGCTGAGTTACTCCAGCGCTTTGTACCTGTCCACGTTCTCCACAGAGATGCTGCCTGCCTGACCCGCTGAGTTACTCCAGCACACTGTACCTATGGTTGAGGAGGTGTCTCGACATGAAATGTCATCAATTCCTTGTCTTCATACCGTGACCCGCCGAGTCCTCGAACACTCTGTAGATATCCAATCCTCCAGCGATGTTGCTGACCCGCTGAGTTACTCCAGCACCTTCTACGTATTCGTGTTTTGCAGAGATGCTGCCTGTCCCGCTGAATTACTCCAGCATCTTGTGTCTTCCTTCAGCGTAAACCAGCATCTCCGGTTCCCTCCTACACGAAAGGACGATCCGCGTGTTTTCAGGGTTGCTGGTGTTTCAGACGCGTTACCGATCATTTAGAGGTGTTCATGACATGTTAGTCGGGTGATTGATGTTTCTATAGGGTTGTTTGATGTTTGCCCGGTTTTGTGGAAGTGTGGCTGATGATTTAGAAGGACGCCTGGTATATCAGACATGTTGATGATATGATAGAAGGGCGTTCCATTGTGTTAGAAGTGTAATGATGTGTTTGGAAGAGTGTTGATGTTTTGGAAGAGTGGTTGATGTTTTGGAAGAGTGGTTGATGTGTTTGGAAGAGTGGTTGATGTGTTTGGAAGAGTGGTTGATGTGTTTGGAAGAGTGGTTGATGTGTTTGGAAGAGTGGTTGATGTGTTTGGAAGAGTGGTTGATGTGTTTGGAAGAGTGGTTGATGTGTTTGGAAGAGTGGTTGATGTGTTTGGAAGAGTGGTTGATGTTTTGGAAGAGTGGTTGATGTTTTGGAAGAGTGATTGATGTTTTGGAAGTGTGATTGATGTATCGGAAGGTTTGTTGATATTTTAACGTTTGCCCGACTTTGTAGAAGTGTAGTTGACGTTCGAGAAGTGTGGGTGATGATTCAGGAGGACGCCCGATGTATCAGACATGTTGTTGATATGATAGAAGGGCGATCGATTTGTTAGAAAATAAACTGATATGTTAGATGGATTGCTGATGTACTGGAAGGGTGGTTGATGCAGTGAAATATGTGATTGATGCATTAAAAGTGCGGTTGACGTAAAGGAAGATTGACTGATGTTTTGGAAGGGTGATTGATGTTTTGGAAGCGTGATTGATGTTTTGGAAGGGTGGTTGATTTTTTGGAAGGGTGGATGATGTTTTGGAAGAGTGATTGATGTTTTGGAAGGGTGATTGATGTTTTGGAAGGGTGGTTGATGTTTTGAAATGGTGGTTGATGTTTTGGAAGCGTGATTGATGGATTGGAAAGGTGGTTTATTTATTGGAAGGTGCGTTGATGTTTTGGATGTTTACCCGACGTTGTAGAAGTTGGTTGATGTTCCACAAGTGTGGTTGATGATTTAGGAGCGCGCCTGATGTATCAGACATGTTGCTGATATGATAGAAGTGCGATCGATTGTGTTGGAAGTGTAGTTGATGTATTTGAAGCATTGTTGGTGTATTGGAAGCATTGTTGATGGATTGGAAGGGTGGTTGGTGTGTGGAAGTCTAACAGATGTGCTCGATATGTTAGTAGGGTGATTGGTGTTTTTGAAGGGTTGTTTGATGTTTGCCCGACGTTGTAGACGTGTGATTGATGTTCGACAAGTGTGGTTATTGTTTTAGAAGGACGCCTGATGCATCAGACATGTTGCTGAATTGATAGAAGGGCGTTCCATTGTGTTAGACGTGTAGTTGATGTGTTTGGATGATTGTTGGTGTTTTGGATGGGTGGTTGATGTATTGGCAGTGTCATTGATGTTTTGGAAGCGTTGTTGATGTATTGGAAGCGGTGTTGATGTTTTGGATGTTTGCCCGACGTTCTAGAAGTGTGGTACATGTTCGCGAAGTGTGGTTGATGATTTAGAAGGACGCCTAATGTATCAGACATGTTGTTGATATGATAGAAGGGCGATAGATTGTGTTAGAAGTGTAGTTGATATGTCAGAATGATTGTTGATGTATTGGAAGCGCGGGTGATGTATTGGAAGGGTTTGACATATTGTAATGGTGGTTGATGTATTGGAGGGGTTCTTGAAATATTGAAAGGGATGTTGATGTTTTGGACGTTTGTGGGACGTTGTAGAAGCGTAGTTGATGCAGTGAAAGGTGTGGTTTATGTATTGCAAGGTCGTTTGATGTATTGAAAGCTGTGGTTGATGTATTGGAAGAGTGGCTGAAATGCGCAAGTCTAATAGATGTGTTAGAATGATTGTTGATGTATTTGATGGGTGATGGATGTATTGTAAGGGTGATGGGTGTATTAGATTATTTGTTGATGTAATGGAAGGGTGTTTGATGGACTGCAATGCTGGTTGATGTATTGCTAGGGTCGTTGATGTTTTAGATCTTTGCCCGGTGTTGTACAAATGTGGTTGATGTTGGAGAAGTGTGCTCGATGACTTAGAAGGACGCCTGGTGTATTAGAGGTGCTGTTGATGTGATAGAAGGGCGATCGATTATGTTAGCTGTGTAGTTAATGTGTTAGCATGATTGTTGATGTATTGGAAGCGTGGGTGATGTATTGGAAGGGTGTTTGACGTACTGTAATGGTGGTTGATGTATTAGAGGGGATCATGAAATATTGAAAGGGACGTTTTGATGTTATGGACGTATGTCCGACGTTGTAGAAGCGCGGTTGATGCAGTGAAAGGTGTGGTTGATGAATTGGAAGAATGGTTGATACGCGCAAGTCTAGTAGATGTGTCAGAAGGCGTATTGGAGTGTTAGAGGTGTAGTTTATTACAAGTGTCGTTAATATGTTTGGGGAAGGTTCTCGACATGAAACGTCATCAATTCCTTTGCTCCAGACATGCTGCCCGACCCGCTAAGTCTCCCCAGCACGTTGTACCTGTCCACGTTCTCCACAGAGATGCTGCATGGCTGACCCGCTGAGTTACTCCAGCACTTTGTACGTATGTTTGAGGAGGAGGCTCGACATGATATGTCATCAATTCCTTGTCTTCATGCCCTGACCCGCCGATTACTCGAACACTCTGTACATATCCAAGTCCTCCAGCGATGTTGCTGACCCGCTGAGTTACTCCAGCACCTGGGCCGTTAAAGTGGGTGATGCGTTGAAAGGTGTGATTCATGTATTGGAATGGTAGTTGATGTTTTAGTAGGTAGACTGATGTTTTGAGAGGCAGAGAGAGGCAGAGACAGGCAGACAGACAGAGGCACACAGACAGACAGACAGACAGAGGCACACAGACAGACAGACAGACAGAGGCACACAGACAGACAGACATAGACAGACAGACAGACAGACATAGGCACACAGACAGACAGACATAGGCACACAGACAGACAGACATAGACAGACAGAGGCACACAGACAGGGTGGGTCGACGATCTAGACGTGCAATGGATGGGTTAGAATGCCTGATGATGAATTGGAAGGGCGTTTGATGAGTTTGTCGGGAGGTGGTTGTGTATGAAGAGTGGCTGATGTTTTGCAAGTGTGTTTGATGTTTAAAAGTTTATAAAATTTAGAAAGTTACATTAGAAACGCGGTTAATGTTTTCAAAGTTGTGTGGATGTGTTAGAAGTTATGTTGATGTATTAGAAGGGTAATTGATGTTTTGGAAGCGCGTCTGACGTGTTGCAAGTGTGGTTGATGTATTGGAAGTGCCGTGGACGTTTTAGATTGTTGATTGATGATTTGAAAGTATGCCTGATGCGTCAAAGGTCGGTGGATGAGCTAGACGTTTGAGGGATGTGTTATAAGGGTTGACAATGAATTGAAAGGGTGTTTGATGAGTTCTACCGGTGATGGCTGTGTGTGAAGTGTGGCTGATGTTTTGCAAGTGTGTGATGTTTTGGAAGAGCGTTTGATGTTTTGGAAGTGTGTTTGATGTTTTAGAAGGGTGCTTTCATGTGTTTCAGGGTGACGGTTGCGTTTTAACAATAGTTGATGTCTTAGAACGACGCTAGTCGCCTTAAAATGGTGTTGGATCCAATAGACGTGTGGGCGATGGATTGGGAGTGCGATTGTTGCGTTAGAGGCGGGACTGGTTTGTTAGAAATGTGGTTAAAGTACTAGAAGGGCGAATGATCAGTTATAGAAGTATGGTTGATGAGTAGAAGGACAATTGCCGTGTCAGACGTGAGGTTAATGTGCGACACGGGCGGTCGATGTATCAGAAGAGTGCCTGGTGTTATAAAAATGTGCTCGGCGTGTTAGAAAAGTGATCGAAGTGTCAGAAGGTTGATCGGAGTGCTGGAAGGACGACTGATACATTCGAAGTCTGGTCGATGCTTTAGAAGGGAGGTAGCTGCCTTAGAAGGGCGATGGGTCTGTTACAAGTGTCAGAACTGAACGAGAAGGAGGACACAAATGCAGGCTCAGACACAGGGCAGATCCATATTCAGAGTTTAATCGGTCCAAGTCGGTACACAGGTAAGCAAGCACAGACGCAACAGTATAATCCAGGAGCAGGCAAAAACAGTGGTCGAAAACAGGCAATGGGTCGAGTTCACAAAGTCACAATATCTCTAGAGCTGGAACGAGGTGATACCAAGTAGCAGACACAATGAACTGGCAATGAGGATTGAACACAAAGGGCTGAAAAATACAGACTTAACAGGGGATAACGAGACACAGGTGAAACACATCAGGGTGGGGTCAACAATCACATGAGGGCAAACGACCTGACAGGAAATGGGACCTGAAACAAGAGGAGATGTGAGGCACCGACATAAAACAAGAATGCAAACTCAAATACTAAAAACCAATAAGAAACAGAAACTAGATCCAACGCGAGACCTGACAACAAGTGTAGTTGGCCTGTTAGGAGCGCGGTTGATATGTTAGTTTAGAATTTTAGAAAGGTACATTAGAAACGCGGTTGATGATTTCGAAGTTGTGTTGATGTGTTAGAAGTTATGTTGAAGTTTTAGAAGGGTAATTGATGGTTTGGAAGTGTGGCTGACGTGTTGCAAGTGTGGTGGATGTATTGTAAGTGCCGTTGATGTTTTAAATGGTCGATTGGTGATTTAAAAGTGTGCTTGATACGTTGAAGGTTAGTGGATGAACTAGACATGTGATGGATGCGCTAGAATGGCTGATGATGCATTGGAAGGGAATTTGATGAGTTATACGGGTGATGGTTGTGTATGAAGAGTGGCTGATGCTTTGCAAGTGTGTGTTTGATGTTTTAGAAGGGTAATTGATGTGTGATGCTTTAGAAGCAGGGATCTTATAGAAACATGTAAAATAATAAAAGGACTGGACAAGCTAGATGCAGGAAAAATGTTCCCAATGTTGGGCGAGTCCAGAACCAGGGGCCACACAGTCTTAGAATGAAGGGGAGGCCATTTAAGACTGAGGCGAGAAAAAACTTTTTCACCCAGAGATTTGTGAGTTTGTGGAATTCCCTGCCACAGAGGGCAGTGGAGGCCAAATCACTGGATGGATTTAAGAGAGAGTTGGATAGAGCTCTAGGGGCTAGTGGAGTCAAGGGATATGGGGAGAAGGCAGGCACGGGTTATTGATTGGGGACGATCAGCCATGTTCACAGTGAATGGCGGTGCTGGCTCGAAGGGCCGAATGGCCTCGTCCTGCACCTATTGTCTATGTTTCTATGTAGAAGGGAGGTAGCTGCGTTGGAAGGATGATGGATCAACTACAAGTGTAGTTGGCCAGCTAGAAGCGTGGTCGGTGTGTTAGTTCCGTTCAGTTCCGTTTGGTTTATTGTCACGTGTTCCGAGGTACAGTGAAAAGCTTTTCTTGCGCGCTAATCAGTCGGCAGAATGACAAAACCTGATTACAATCGATCCATTTACAGTGCGTAGATACATGATAAGGGATCGTGCAGAGGGTGACTGGTGTGTTTGTAGCTTGGTTGAAGTGTTACTTGCTACGGCTTGTACTCGCTGGAATTTAGAAGATTGAGGGGTGATCTTATAGAGACTTACAAAATTCTTAAGGGGTTGGACAAGCTAGATGCAGGAAGATTGTTCCCGATGTTGGGGATGTACAAGGGGTCACAGCTTAAGGATAAGGGGGAAATCCTTTAAGACCGAGATGAGAAAGACTTTTTTCACACAGAGAGTGGTGAGTCTGTGGAATTCTCTGCCACAGAAGGTAGTTGAGGCCAGTTCGTTGGCCATATTTAAGAGGGAGTTGGATGTGGCCCTTGTGGCTGAAGGGATCAGAGGGTATGGAGAGAAGGCAGGTACAGGATACTGAGTTGGATGATCAGCCATGATCATATTGAATGGCGGTGCAGGCTCGAAGGGCCGAATGGCCTGCTTCTGCACCTAATTTCTATGTTTCTATGTTACTACGGTGATTGGAGTTTAAGAATGGTTATGGATATGTTAGAGGTGTGATTAGGTGAGGTGTTCCATTTTGGGACGTCTAACAAGGGCAGGACCTACACAGTGAATGGTAGGCCTCTGGGTAGCATTGTAGAGCATAGGCATCTAGGAGTACGGGTGCATGGTTCCTTGAAGGTCGAGTCGCAGGTAGATGAGGTGGTCAAAGAAGGTTTTTGGCACTTTGGCCTTGATCAGTCAGAGTATTGAGTCTAGAAGTTGGGAGGTCACGTTGTGTAAGACGTTGGTGAGACCGCATTCAGAACATTGTGTTCGATTCTGGGCACCGTCATTACAGGAAAGATATTGCCAAGCTTGAAAGGGTTTGGAGAAGATTTACGAGGATGTCGCCGGGACTCGAGGGTGTGAGTTACAGGGAGATGTTGAATAGGCTGGGTTTCTATCCATGGAGCGCAAGAGGATAAGGGGAGATCTTATCGAGGTGTATAAAATCATGAGGGGGATTGTAATGTATTCATGCATATTCATGTATATGTTAATGAGTTGGCGTTGTATGTAATCAGGGAATGTTGGGTAATACATCTCTCTCTCTCGTGATCCAGGCAACCTGCGTGTAAGTTGTTATTCATTCAGCTGTCCGGAATATAACACAATTGGCGACGAGGATGGGATAGAGTTTGTGAACACATCCTTTAAATACAATGCAGGACTGTTTTGCAACACGCAGTATTGTTTAAAATTTTAAACAGTAAATACGGATTTGTGTCACAGTTGTTTGCGAGCTGGATACCATAGGCCACAGATCCTTCTATGCAGGGGACTGTAGTTTAAAACAGCAGCTGTACAAATTGGCGAGAGTTTGTCAGGCTATCTCTATGTTATGTCCACGTGGCAAGATGTCGTCCTTGGGATTGTATAACATTTTATTTTTATTTTTTTTTGTAAAATATTTTTATTAGAAGTAATTACATATTAAGAAGAAATATAAAATCAAAGCGATACAAAAAGAAAATATTATCGTCACATACATTCTTAATATATTTAAAATTTACAGTCAATCTTATTTGTACTTCTATTTATTTTTTTTATAACAGTAGGAAATAAAGATAGATAACAAAAAGAAAAAGACAAAAAAAAGAGAAATTAATTGAGTGGAATATTAAACAAGATATTCTTCATTGGAGATATATTCATGATCTATTATATATAATTCTTCATCTATTCATTCATTCAGGCTTTAGTCATGGCTTCGAACCGGACCATCTTGACCCTTTAAATAAAGATTGTATAACATTTTAGACTGTTTTTTTTCTGTAAAGTTCCTTTGCATGCGTGGGTTCGAATCGCATCCTCGTCGCCAATTTTGTTATATTCTGGACGGCAGAGAGAGAGGTTTATTACCCAACTTTCCCTGCTCATATACAACACCAACTCATTACCATATACAAGAATATGCATGAATACGTTACAGGAATAGATAGAAACATGGACAATAGGTGCAGGAGTAGACCATTCGGCCCTTCGAGACCCCACCGCCATTCAAAATGATCACGGCTGATCATCCAACTCAGTATCCTGTACCTGCCTTCTCTCCATACCCCCTGATCCGTTTAGCAACAAGTGCCACATCTAACTCCCTCTTAAATATAGCCAATGAATTGGCCTCAACTACTTTCTGTGGCAGAGAATTGTACAGATTCACCACTCTCTGTGTGAAAAATGTTTTCCTCATCTCGCTCCTAAAAGACTTCCCCCTTATCCTTAAACTGTGACCCCGTGCTCTGGACCTCCCCAACATCGGGAACAATCTTCCTGCATCTAGCATGTCCAACCCCTTAAGAATAAAAGATCCCCCCATTTTCTAAATTCTTAGTTCCTGCCATACTCGATACTCAATACTCCAGGTGTGGCCTCACCCTGCAGAACCCAGTGAGTTTATTGGCTTGTACTCGCTGGAATTTAGAAGTCATAGAGACTTACAAAATAAGGGGTTGGACAGGCTAGATGCAGGAACATTGTTCTCGATGTTGGGGCAGTCCAGGACCAAATCCAAGTCCCGAGATGAGAAAATCCACAGAGAGGGTGAATCTGTGGGAATTCTGCCCCCAGTTCGTTGGCCATATTTAAGAGGGAGTTAGATGTGGCCCTTGTGGCTGAAGGGATCGGGGGGTATGGAGAGAAGGCAGGTACGGGATACTGAGTTGGATGATCAGCCATGATCATATTGAATTGCGGTGCATGCTCGAAGGGCCGAATGGCCTGCTCCTGCACCTAATTTATATGTTTCTATGTGGAGACCAAAACTGTACGCAATGCTCCATGTGTGGCCTCACCAAGACCCTGTACAACTGCAGTAGAACCTCCCTGCTCTTGTACTCAAATCCTTTTGCTATGAATGCCAACATACCATTCGCTTTCTTCACTGCCTGCTGCACCTGCATGCCTACTTTCAATGACTGGTGTACCATGACACGCAGGTCTCGCTGCATCTCCCCTTTTCATAATCGGCCACCAATCAGATTATAGACTACTTTCCCGTTTTTGCCACCAAAGTGGATAACCTCACATTGATCCACATTATACTGCATCTGCCATGCGTTTGCCCACTCACGCAACCTATCCAAGTCACCTTGCAGCCTCCTAGCGTCCTCCTCTTCAGCTAACACTGCCCCCCAGCTTCGTGTCATCCGCAAACTTGGAGATGTTGCATTCAATTCCCTCATCCAGATCATTAATATATATTGGAAATGGCTGGGGTCCCAGCACTGAGCCTTGCGGTACCCCACTAGTTACTGCCTGCCATTCTGAAAATGACCCGTTTACTCCTGCTCTTTGCTTCCTGTCTGCCAGCCAGTTCTCTATCCACATCAATACTGAACCCCCAATACCGTGTGCTTTACGTTTGTATACTAATCTCTTATGTGGGACATTGTCGAAAGTCTTCTGAAAGTCCAGATATAACACATCCACTGGATCTCCCTTATCCTTTATTATTTGCGAGTATGTTTCCGGGACTAGAGGGTGTGAGCTACAGAGAGAGGTTGAGTAGGCTGCGTCTCTATCCCGTTGAGCGCAGGAGGATGAGGGGAGATTTTGTAGAGGTGTATAAAATCATGAGGGGAATGGAATGGTTAGATGCACAGATTCTGCGTAGCATTTCACGTTAACCCACTCGTTGTGTTAGCCTTTATAAATCAGAGCATTGAATATAGGAGTAGGGAAGTAATGTTAAAAATGTACAAGGCATTGGTAAGACCAATTCTGGAGTATGGTGTGCAATTTTGGTCGCCTAATTATAGGAAGGATGTCAACAAAATAGAGAGAGTACAGAGGAGATTTACTAGAATGTTGCCAGGGTTCCAGCAACTATGTTACAGAGAAAGGTTGAACAAGTTAGGTCTTTATTCTTTGGAGCGCAGAAGGTTAAGGGGGGACTTGATTGAGGTCTTTAAAATGATGAAAGGAATAGACAGAGTTGACGTGGATACGTTTTTCCCATTGAGGGTAGGGAAGATTCAAACAAGAGGGCATGACATGAGAATTAAGGGACAGACGTTTAGGGGTAACGTGAGGGGGAACTTCTTTACTCAGAGGGTGGTGGCTGTGTGGAATCAGCTTCCAGCAGAAGTGGTGGAGGCAGGATCGATTTTAACATTTAAAAGTAAAGTGGATAGGTATATGGACGTGAAGGGAATGGACGGGTATGGTCTGAGTGCAGGTAGATGGGACTAGGGGAAAACAAATGGTCGGCACGGACTGGAAGGGCCGAGAGGGCCTGTTTCCGTGCTGTAATTGTTATATGGTTATATGGTTATATGGTTCCTGAAATCATTCTTGTAAACCTCATTCAGACAGTCCCCGGAGCCAGCACATCCTTCCTCAGATATTCCTTCACACAAACCATCGCCCTCTAACACGTAGACTACGCATGTAAGACATCAACCACATGTTTAACATTTCATTTGCATTTCAAACATTTCAGGCGCCCCTCAGCCATCTAACAGATCATCCACCCATCGTGTACATCATCAATCCTTCTAACAAATCAGACACCACTCTTTTTTTGTTGTTATTTTTGTTAGAAGTAAGTACAGTAGTCTGGTACTTAAGTACCCAATACATAAATACATATTTTCATTCTTGTACAACGTCATACTTTTGGTTCAATAATAAAAGAACAGTGAGAGAAAAAAGAAATAAAGAGTGTCGGAATAGATAGACAAGCGAGTAGAAACAGAAAGCAAAAGAAATAAAGGACAGAGGTGAGAAGTTAAAAGATTGAAAGAAAAGGAAAAAGTTAAAAAAAAGAGAGATTAGGAGAGATCTACCTATCTCATATTTTTCCCATCCGTCACCCTGTTCTACACCATTTAATTTCTAAGGTTATGTTATGTTGCACCATATGCTTGTAAAAAAGTTGATAAACGGAGACCAAATCTTTAAGAATTGGTCTACTTTGCCTAGTAAGAGGAATCTCATTTCTACAAGATGTAGCGTTTCAGACGTTTGGGATCCAGATTTTGAATGTTGGCGTAGGTGCGTTTTTCCAAAATTTAAGTATACATTTTTTCGCTGTTATTAGACCATAATTAAGAAAAGCTTCTTGGAATATAGTTAGTTTACTTCACTCTTCCATTGATCCAAAGATAATCAATTCGGTATTGGGGTTCAATTTTGTGTTAAATAGTTTTGTAAAAATTCCAAACATTTCATTACAAAATGCATACAGTTTTGTACAAGAGACAAAAGAATGTGCTATAGTGGCATTTTGAGTTAGACATTTGTCGCAGATGGGGGAAGCATTTGAAAATATTTTATTCAGTCTTGTTTTCGAATAATATAATCTATGTAAATGGTAGGGAATTGAGGAATGCTGTGGAACAGAGGGATCTAGGAATAACTGTGCATAGTTCCCTGAAGGTGGAATCGCATGTAGATAGGGTGGTAAAGAAAGCCTTTGGTGTGCTGGCCTTTATAAATCAGACATTGAATATAGGAGTAGGGAAGTAATGTTAAAATTGTACAAGGCATTGGTAAGACTAATTCTGGAGTATGGTGTACAATTTTGGTCGCATAGTTATAGGAAGGATGTCAACAAAATAGAGAGAGTACAGATGAGATTTACTGGAATGTTGCCAGGGTTCCAGCAACTATGTTACAGAGAAAGGTTGAACAAGTTAGGTCTTTATTCTTTGGAGCGCAGAAGGTTACGGGGGGACTTGATTGAGGTCTTTAAAATGATGAAAGGGATAGACAGAGTTGACGTGGATACGTTTTTCCCATTGAGAGTAGGGAAGATTCAAACAAGAGGGCATGACATGAGAATTAAGGGACAGAAGTTTCGGGGTAACGTGAGGGAGAACTTCTTTACTCAGAGGGTGGTGGCTGTGTGGAATGAGCTTCCAGCAGAAGTGGTGGAGGCAGGATCGATTTTAACATTTAAGAGTAAAGTGGATAGGTATATGGACGTGAAGGGAATGGAGGGGTATGGTCTGAGTGCAGGTAGACGGGACTAGGGGAAAACAAATGGTCGGCATGGACTGGAAGGGCCGAGAGGGCCTGTTTCCGTGCTGTAATTGTTATATGGTTATATGGTTATGTAAAATTTTAAATTGAATTAGGTTCTGTCTTACATTCATTGAACATTTGTTTACATATAATACATTTTTATCCCAACTATCGTTCGGAATTTTTATCAATAACTCTTGTTCCCAGTCTCTTCTAATTGCGTCTGTCATTGGTGTTTCTATATTTAGAATTATATTATATAAGTAAGATATTAAATTGCTTGATTCTGCCTTTCTATTCATTCCTTCCTCCAATAGATCTGGCGTTAAAGTTTGATATTCTTGTATATACTTTTTCAAATAATCTTGAATTTGAAGGTATTTGAAATATTCATTACTTTTCAAATTATATTTTAGTTGTAATTGTTGGAATGATAAAAGTTTTCCCATTTCATACATATCTCCCATCGTTTTAATTCCCATTCTTTCCCAATGGATAAACGTTTTATCAATAATGGATGGTTTGAATGAGGGATTATTAGCTATTGGAGAAAGAAGCGATAGAAAGAAAGAAGACACCACTCTAACTTCAAGAAATGCTTCTACATCCAAATACCAGATGAACTATGGGAGACAATAGACAATAGACAATAGATGCAGGAGTAGGGCATTCGGCCCTTCGAGCCAGCACCGCCATTCAATGTGATCATGGCTGATCATCCACAATCAGTACCCCGTTCCTGCTTTCTCCCCATATCCCCTGGCTCCGCTATATTTAAGAGCCCTATCTCGCTCTCTCTTGAAAGTATCCAGAGAACCGGCCTCCACCGCCCTCTGTGGCAGAGAATTCCACAGACTCACAACTCTCTGTGAGATAAAGTGTTTCCTCGTCTCCGTGCTAAATGGCCAACCCCTTATTCTTAATCTGTGTGTGGCCCCTGGTTCTGGACTCCCCCAATACCGGGAACATGTTACCTGCCTCTATCGCGTCCAAATCCTTAATAATCTTATTTGTTTCAATAAGATCCCCTCTCATCCTTCTAAACTCAACCCAGCCGATCCATTCTATCAACATTTGAGAGTCCCACCATCCCTGGAATTAACCTGGTGAACCTACGCTGGGCTCCCTCAATAGCAAGAATGTCCTTCCACAATTGAGGGGACCAAAACTGCACACAATACTCCAGATGTGGTCTCACTAGGGCCCCGTACAACTGCAGAAGGACCTATTTGCTCCTATACTCAACTCCTCTTGTTATAAAAGCCAACATGCCATTGGCTTTCGTCACTGCCTGCTGTACCTGCATGCTTACCCTTTTCCCAACTTGACACCATTATTAATGGTGTCATAATAGTAAATTGTGTCCAGTTGATAGTAATAATTTTTTTCCGAGCAAATTATTTATCCTCACATTTATCCTCACATTCTTGCTATTGAGGGAGCCCAGAGTAAGTTCACCAGGTTGATTCCCGGGATGACGGGACTGTCACATGCTGAGAGAATGGAACAGCTGGGCTTGTACACTCTGGAGTTTAGAAGGGTGAGAGGGGATCTCATTGAAACATATAGGATTGTTAAGGGCTTGGACACGCTAGAGGCAGGAAACATGTTCCCGATGTTGGGGGAGTCCAGAACCAGGGGCCACAGTTTAAAAATAAGGAGTAAGCCATTTAGAACGGAGACGAGGAAACATTTTTGCTCACAGAGAGTGGTGAGTCTGTGGAATTCTCTGCCTCAGAGGGTGGTGGAGGTGGGTTCTCTGGATGCTTTCAAGAGAGCTAGATAGTGCTCTTAAAGATAGCGGAGTCAGGGGATATGGGGAGAAGGCAGGAACGGGATGTTGATTGGGGATGATCAGCCATGATCACATTGAATGGCGGTGCTGGCTCGAAGGGCCGAATGACCTACTCCTGCACCTGTTGTCTATTGTCTATTGTCTAGACATCAACCACGCTTGCAACGGAATAATCATCGTTCCAACGCAATTATCAACCATCTGATACATCGATCCTATCAATACAACGCATCCGTCGCCCTTACAATACATCCATCCTCAGTCTAAAACATCAGCCACACTTCCAAAACATCAACCACTCTTCCAAGACATCAATCGTCCGTCTAACCAATCAAACACTTCTAAAACGACAATGATGCTTGTCACTCATCGCTAACACGTCTAAACACATCAAACACACTTCTAAAACATCAGCCAAACTTACAAAACGTCCATCAATCTTCCAAAACATCAACAGCCCTTCAAATACATCAATCGCCCTTCTATCACTTCAGTCCACCCAGATTTATTTTTTGGAAGATGATGGGTGTGTTGTAAGGCTGACGGATGCGTGTGGAGTAAGGCTGATGTTTCTAGAAGACTGATTGATGTTTTGGAAGTGTGGTTGATGTTCGAGAACTGTAGTTGATGTGCTGGAAGTGTTATTGACGAGTTCTAAGCGTCATTGACGTTTTAGAAGTGTCTGTTGTGTTAGCCGGGCGATTGATGCTTTGGAAGAGTGGTTGATGTTTTGGAAGTGCATTTGATGCGTTAGAAGGATGACGGATGTGTTATAAGGCTGACGGATGCGTTCGGAGGTTGTCATTAGCGTTAGCAGGGCGCTTGTTCTGTTATGAGAGCTGTTGATGACTTAGAAGCGGGACTGGGTTGTTAGAAACGCGGTAGATGTGTTAGTAGTTTGGGAGTAATCGGTTCGAGGTATGGCCGATGTGATGAATGGCCATTGGTGGGTCCGAAGTGTAACTGTTCTGTTAGAAGTGAGGTCAAGTTTAAAGAGTGTTTAATATGTCCTCGCATATTCTACGTGTTCGGAGAGTCAACGGTGTTCATACATATTGATACAGGGCGAATGACATGTATAAAGGGTGATTGGTGCGTTGAAAGCGACGAATATGTTTTTGAAGTCTGGTTGACCTGTTAGTTATTGACGAGTTACAAGCGTCATTGTCGTTTTACAAGTCTTTGCTCATTTAGACGGGCGATTGATGTTTTGGCAGAGTGGTTGATGATTTGGAAGTTTGGCTGACGTTTTATAAGTGTAGTTGATGTGTTTAGAAGTGTTATTGATGAGTTGCAAGCGTCATTGTCGTTTTAGAAGTGTTTGTTGAGTTAGACGAGCGATTGATGTTTTGGAAGAGTGCTTGATGGTTTGCAAGTGTATTTGACGTGTTAGATGTCCGATGGATGTATTGTAAGGGCGACTGATGCGTTCGATTGATAGGATCGATGTATTCGATGGTTGATATTTGCATTGGAACGGTGATTATTCCGTTATAAGCGTGGTTGATGTGTAGAAGGGTTATCGACGCATCAGAAGTCTAGTTAATGTATTAGAAGGCTCATTGGTGTGTTAGAAGTATAGTTGGGATATTAAGACGGCGATTGTTGCATCAGAAAGATGATTTGTCTCTTAGAAGTGTGGTCGACGTTATAAAACGCGGACTGATGTATTAGAAGCATTTCTTGATGTATTGGAAGGGCGTTTGACGCGTTAGAGGGGAGGGATGGTGTGTTGGACGGATTGTTGTTTTATATGACGGGGTGGAACTTTGTGCTAGATGTTTGGCGTTTGCTTCCTTTGAAGTGCGACTGATATGTTAGGTTGATGCTTTGGAAGCGTGGTCTACGCGTTAGAAGATTGGGTGATGTCTTTGAAGGACGATGGATGTGTATGAAGGATCATTGACGTGTTTCAAGGGTTGATGATGTTTCAGAAGCGTCGTCAAAGTGCTAGTCTGATTGTTTATGTGCTTTGAAGGGATATGACATGTTAGAACTTTGGTTAATGTTCTAGAAGAGTGATCGATGTTTTAGAAGTGGGACTGAAGTCATAGAAGGGCGGTTGATTTATGTTAAGGGTTGTTGATGTTTTATAATATTAATTGAAGTTTTAGAAGTGTAGTTGACGTTCTAAAAGTGTAGTTGATGTTTTAGAAGCGTTATTGATCAGTTGTAAGCGTCATTGACGTTTTAGAAGTGTTTGCTCAGTTAGACGGGCGATTGATGGTTTGGGGGAGTGGTTGATGTTTTGGAAGTACATGTGATGTGTTATAAGGCTGGCGGATGCGTTCGGAGTATGGTTGATGTTTTACAAAGGTTGTTATTAGCGTTAGATGGGCGCTTGCTCGGTTGTGAGTGCTGTTGATGAGTTAGACGGGTGACTGGGCTGTTAGAAACGCGTTAGATGTGTTAGTAGCGGTCGTGAGCCGTTACAGGTATGGCCGATGTGATGAATGACCATTGGTGTGGCTGAAGTGTGATTGTTTCTGTTAGAAGTGAGGTCAAGTTTAAAGAGTGTTTAATTGTGATATGTCCTCGCATATTCTACTTGTTCGGAGAGTGGACGATGTTTATACATATTGATACAGGAGGAATGGTATGTATAAAGGGCGATTAGTGCGTTGAAATGGACGAATAGGTTTTTGAAGTCTGGTTGACCTGTTATTTGGGTTCCCGGTATGTTTGAAGGATGATTAATATGTTAGAAATGTGTCTGATGTTTCAAAGGGTTGTCTGAAGTGATAGAAGGGCGATTGATGTATTTGAAGGGTTGTTGATGTTTCTAGAAGATTAATTGATGTTTTGGAAGTGTGGTTGATGTTTTGGAAGCGCGGTTGATGTTTTGGAAGTGTAGTTGATGTGTTTTGAAGTTTTATTGACGAGTTCCAAGCGTCATTGACGCTTTACAAGTGTTTAATGAGTTAGACGGGCGATTGATGTTTTGGAAGAGTGGTTGATGTTTTGGAAGCGCATGTGATGCTTCAGAAGGATGACGGGTGTGTTATAAGGTTGACGGATGCGTTCGGAGTATGGTTGATGAATGGCCATTGGTGTGTCTGAGGTGTGACTGTTCTGTTAGAAGTGAGGTCAAGTTTAAAGAGTGTTTAATTGTGATATGTCCGCGCATATTCTACTTGTTCGGAGAGTGGACGGTGTTTATACGCATTGATACAGGAGGAATGACGTGTATAAAGGGTGATTGGTGCGTTGAACGGGACGAATATGTTTTTAAAGTCTGGTGGACCTGTTAGTTGGGTTCCTGGTATGTTTGAAGGATGATTAATATGTTAGAAATGTGTCTGATGTTTCAGAAGGGGGACTGAAGTAACAGAGGTTGATGTATTTGAAGGGTTGTTGATGCTTCTAGAAGAGTGATTGATGTTTTGGAAGTGTGGCTGATGTTTTGGAAGTGTAGCTGATGTGTTAAGAAGTGTTATTGATGAGTTACAAGCGTCATTATCGTTTTAGAATAGTGTTCTCAGTTAGACGGGCGATTGATGTTTTGGCAGAGTGGTTGATGTTTTGAAAGTGTATTTGAACACATTATTTCGTTGCAAGCGTGGTCCTATGCCTAGATGTTTCCGGATGTGTGGTAGATGACCCGGAAGTGCGATAAATAGACACACCGATAACTAGATGTTTCCGGGTGTGTGGTGGATGACCCGGAAGTGCGATAAATAGATACATAGATATTCATGATTTTCTCTGTTCTCTTTGCTCTGAAGAAGGTTTTCGTCCAGAAACGTTGCCTATTTCCTTTGCTCCATAGATGCTGCTGCACCCGTTGAGTTTCTCGAACACTTTTGTCTGCCTTTTCCCTTTGCTCCTATGCTCAACTCCTCGCTGTATGAAGACCTATTGTCTATTATCTATTGTCTATTGAAGAATGCCATTCGCTTTCTTCACTGCCTGCTGTACCTGCATGCTTACTTTAAGTGACTGATGAACAAGGACCCCCCAGATCCCGTTGTACTTCCCCTTTTCCTAACCTGACACCATTTAGATCATGTTTAGGAAGGAACTGCAGATACTGGAGCAATCGAAGGTAGACATATATTGGTGGAGAATCTCAGCGGGTGAGACAGCATCTATGGCAGTGGTTCTTAACCTGGGGGTCGTTTGGGGCTTTGCCGGGGGGTCATGAAGGGAACACAAATAACATATCAATTTGTTGAGCCCATGGTTAGGAACCTAATCAAGGTACATACCACATACACTATTTTGTTTGCGTATGCATTTAGGCCATTGAGAATGGAGACGAGGAAACACTTTTTCTCACAGAGAGTGGCGAGTCTGTGGAATTATCTGCCTCAGAGGGCGGTGGAGGCCGGTTCTCTGGATGTTTTAAAGAGAGAGCTAGATAGGGCTCTTAAAGGTAGCGGAGTCAGGGGATATAGGGAGAAGGCGGGAACGGGCTACTCATTGGAGATGATCAGCCATGATCGCATTAAATGGCGGTGCTGGCTCGAAGGGCCGAATGGCCTCACCCTGCACCTGTTGTCTATTGTCTACTGTCTACGCATCAACCACGCTTGCTACGAAATAATCACCGTTCCAACGCAATTTCAACCATCTCATACATCAATCTTTCCAATCCAACGCATCAGTCGCCCTTACAATACATCCATCCGAAGTCTAACACATAACATTCACTTCCAAAACATCAACCGTCCGTCTAACTAATCAAACACTTCTAAAACGACAATAACGCTTGTCACTCATCACTAACACGTCTAAACACCTCAATAACACTTCTAAAACATCAGCCACACTGACAAAACATCAATCAATCTTCCAAAACATCAACATACACCTTCAAATACGCCCTTCTATCTCTTCAGTCCACCCAGAGGAGTGAGTGATGTTTTAGGAGGATGACGGGTGTATTATAAGGCTGACGAATGCATTCGGAGTATGGTTGATGTTTTACAAAGGTTATCATTAGCGTTAGAAGGGCGCTTGTTCTGTTATGAGAGCTGTTGATGACTTAGAAGGGGGACTGGGCTGTTAGAAGTGAGGTCAAGTTTAACAGTGTTTAATTGTGATATGTCCTCGCATATTCTACGTGTTCGGAGAGTGGACGATGTTTATACATATTGATGCATGACGATTGATATTTATAAAGGGAGATTGGTGCGTTGAAATGGACGTTTATGTCTGAAGTCTGGTTGACCTGTTAGTTGGGTTCCTGGTATGTTTGAAGGATAATTAATGTGTTAGAAATGTGTCTGATGTTGCGGAAGGGGGACTGAAGTGATAGAAGGGCGATCGATATATTTGAATGGTTGTTGGTGTTTCTAGAAGAGTGATTGATGTTTTGGATGTGTGGCTGATGTTTTGGAAGTGTGGTTGATGTTCTAGAAGTGCCGTTGATGTGTTTAGACGTGTTATAGATGAGTTACCAGCGTCCTTGTCGTTTTACAAGTGTTTGATGAGTTAGGCGGGCGATTGATGTTTTGGAAGAGTGGTTGATGTTTTGGAAGTCGATGTGATGCGTTAGAAGGATGACGGGTGTGTTCTAAGACTGGCGGATGCGTTCGGAGTATGGTTGATGTTTTACAAGGGTTGTTATTAGCGTTAGATGGGCGCTTGGTCTGTTGTGAGTGCTGTTGATGAGTTAGACGGGTGACTGGGCTGCTAGAAACGCTGTAGATGTGTTAGTAGCGGCCGCGAGCTGTTACAGGTATGGCCGATGTGATGAATGGCCATTGGTGTGTCTGAGGTGTGACTGTTCTGTTAGAAGTAAGGTCAAGTTCAAAGAGTGTTTAATTGTGAAATGTCCTCGCATATTCTACTTGTTCGGAGAGTGGACGGTGTTTATACGCATTGATACAGGAGGAATGATATGTATGAAGGGTGATTGGTGCGTTGAAAGGGACGAATATGTTTTTGAAGTCTGGTTGACCTGTTAGCTGGGTTCCTGGTATGTTTGAAGGATGATTAATATGTTAGAAATGTGTCTGATGTTTCAGAAGGGGGACTGAAGTAATAGAGGGCGATTGATGTATTTGAAGGGTGGTTCATGCTTCTAGAACAGTGATTGATGTTTTGGAAGTGTGGCTGATGTTTTGGAAGTGTAGCTGATGTGTTTAGAAGTGTTATTGATGAGTTACAAGCGTCATTGTCGTTTTAGAAAAGTGTTCTCAGTTAGACGGGCGATTGATGTTTTGGGAGAGTGGTTGATGATTTGAAAGTGTATTTGAAAACATTATTCCGTTGCAAGCGTGGTTGTATACCTAAATGTTTCCGGATGTGTGGTAGATGACCCGGAAGTGCGATAAATAGACACATCGATAACTAGATGTTTCCGGGTGTGTGGTGGATGACCCGGAAGTGCGATAAATAAATACATAGATATCCAGATTTTCGCTTTTCTCTTTTCTCTGAAGAAGGGTTTCGGCCTGAAACGTTGCCTAATTCCTTCGTTCCATGGATGCTGCTGCACCCGCTGAGTTTCTCCAGCATTTGTGTCTACCTTCGATTTTCCAGCATCTGCAGTTCTTTCTTAAACACTTTGTCTACTCCACTGCGAAATCTCCTCAAGGAAGTTCTCCTTGAAGAAGTTCTCCTCCTCCCTCCTCTCCAACTGCTCCCCCTCTGTGATCCCCCCTTCCCTCCAACTCTACGACCACATCCTAGCCCAGAAAAAAAGAGTCTGAAGAAGGGTTTCGGCCCGAAATGTTGCCTATTTCCTTCGCTCCATAGCTGCTGCTGCACCCGCTGAGTTTCTCCAACACTTTTGTTTGCCTTTTCTCTGCTCCTATACTCAACTCCTCGCTGTATGAAGACCTATTGTCTATTGTCTATTGTCTATTGAAGGCCAAAATGCCATTCGCTTTCTTCACTGCCTGCTGTACCTGCATGCTTACTTTCAGTGTCTGATGAACAAGGACCCCCAGATCCCGTTGTACTTCCCATTTTCCTAACCTGACACCATTCAGATCATGTTTAGGAAGGAACTGCAGATACTGGAGCAATCGAAGATAGACATATATTGGTGGAGAATCTCAGCGGGTGAGGCAGCATCTATGGCAGTGGTTCTTAACCTGGGGGTCGTTTGGGGCTTTGCCGGGGGGTCATGAAGGGAACACAAATAACATATCAATTTGTTGAGCCCATGGTTAGGAACCTAACCAAGGTACATACCACATACACTATTTTGTTTGCGTATGCATTTAGGCCATTGAGAACGGAGACGAGGAAACACTTTTTTCTCACAGAGAGTGGCGAGTCTGTGGAATTCTCTGCCTCAGAGGGCGGTGGAGGCCGGTTCTCAGGATGATTTAAAGAGAGAGCTAGATAGGGCTCTTAAAGATAGCGAAGTCAGTGGATATAGGGAGAAGGCGTGAACGGGCAACTCATTGGGGATGATCAGCCATGATCACATTAAATGGCGGTGCTGGCTCGAAAGGCCGAATGGCCTCACCCTGCACCTGTTGTCTATTGTCTACTGTCTACGCATCAACCACGCTTGCTACGAAATAATCACCGTTCCAACGCAATTTCAACCATCTCATACATCAATCTTTCCAATCCAACGCATCAGTCGCCCTTACAATACATCCATCCGAAGTCTAACACATAACATACACTTCCAAAACATCAACCGTCCGTCTAACTAATCAAACACTTCTAAAACGACAATAACGCTTGTCACTCATCACTAACACGTCTAAACACCTCAATAACACTTCTAAAACATCAGCCACACTTACAAAACATCAATCAATCTTCCAAAACATCAACATACACCTTCAAATACGCCCTTCTATCACTTCAGTCCATCCAGAGGAGTGAGTGATGTTTTAGGAGGATGACGGGTGTATTATAAGGCTGACGAATGCATTCGGAGTATGGTTGATGTTTTACAAAGGTTATCATTAGCGTTAGAAGGGCGCTTGTTCTGTTATGAGAGCTGTTGATGACTTAGAAGGGGGACTGGGCTGTTAGAAGTGAGGTCAAGTTTAACAGTGTTTAATTGTGACATGTCCTCGCATATTCTACGTGTTCGGACAATGGACGATGTTTATACATATTGATACATGACGATTGATATTTATAAAGGGAGATTGGTGCGTTGAAATGGACGATTATGTCTTTGAAGTCTGGTTGACCTGTTAGTTGGGTTCCTGGTATGTTTAAAGGATGATTAATATGTTAGAAGTGTGTCTGATGTTGCGCAAGGGGGACTGAAGTGATAGAAGGGCGATCGATGTATTTGAATGGTTGTTGATGTTTCTAGAAGATTAATTGATGTTTTGGAAGTGTGGTTGATGTTTTAGAAGTGCCATTGATGTGTTTAGAAGTGTTATTAATGAGTTACAAGCGTCAGTGTCGTTTTACAAGTGTTTGCTCAGTTAGACGGGCGATTGATGATTTGGCAGAGTGGTTGATCGTTTAGAAGTATATGTGATGTGTTAGACCTACGATGGATGTATTGTAAGGGTAACTGATGGGTTGGATAGATACAATTGATGTATTAGCTGGTTGATCGTTGCGTTGGTGCGCTGATTATTCCGTCGCAAGCGTGGTTGATGTTTAGAAGGGTTAGTTGGGTTCCTGGTTTGTTTGAAGGATGATTATTAATATGTTAGAAATCTGTCTGATGTTTCAGAAGGGGGACTGGGGTGATAGAAGGGCGTTTGATGTATTTAAAAGGGTTGTTGATGTTTCTAGAAGATTAATTGATGTTGTGGAAGTGTGGCTGATGTTCTAGAAGTGTAGTTGATGTGTTTAGAAGTGTTAATGACGAGTTGCAAGCGTCATTGACGTTTTACAAGTGTTTGAGTTAGGCGGGCGACGGTTTGGAAGAGTGGTTGATGTTTTGGAAGCGCAGGTGATGCGTTAGAAGCATGACGGGTGTGTTATAAGGCTAACGGATGCGTTCGGAGTATGGTTGATGTTTTACAAGGGTTGTTATTAGCGTTAGATGGGCGCTTGGTCTGTTGTGAGTGTTGTTGATGAGTTAGACGGGAGACTGGGCTGTTAGAAGCGCGGTAGATGTGTTAGTAGCGGCCGTGAGCTGTTACAGGTATGGCCGATGTGATGAATGGCCATTGGTGTGTCTGAGGTGTGACTGTTCGGTTAGAAGTGAGGTCAAGTTTAAAGAGTGTTTAATTGTGAAATGTCCTCGCATATTCTACTTGTTCGGAGAGTGGACGGTGGTTATACGCATTGATACAGGAGGAATGATATGTATAAAGGGTGATTGGTGCGTTGAAAGTGACGAATATGTTTTTGAAGTCTGGTGGACCTGTTAGTTGGGTTCCTGGTATGTTTGAAGGATGATTAATATGTTAGAAATGTGTCTGATATTTCAGAAGGGGGACTGAAGTAATAGAGGTTGATGTATTTGAAGGGTTGATGATGCTTCTAGAAGAGTGATTGATGTGTTGGACGTGTGGCTGATGTTTTGGAAGTGTAGCTGATGTGTTCAGAAGTGTTATTGATGAGTTACAAGCGTCATTATCGTTTTAGAAGAGTGATCTCAGTTAGACGGGCGATTGATGTTTTGGCAGAGTGGTTGATGTTTTGAAAGTGTATTTGAAAACATTATTCCGTTGCAAGCGTGGTCCTATGCCTAGATGTTTCCGGATGTGTGGTGGATGACCCGGAAGTGCGATAAATAGACACATCGATAACTAGATGTTTCCGGGTGTGTGGTGGATGACCCGGAAGTGCGATAAATAGATACATAGATATCCAGATTTTCTCTTTTCTCTTTGCTCTGAAGAAGGGTTTCGCCCAGAAACGTTGCCTATTTCCTTTGCTCCATAGCTGCTGCTGCACCCGCTGAGTTTCTCCAACACTTTTGTCTGCCTTTTCCCTTTGCTCCTATACTCAACTCCTCGCTGTATGAAGACCTATTGTCTATTGAAGAATGCATTCGCTTTCTTCCTGCCTGCTGTACCTGCATGCTTACTTTCAGTGACTGATGAACAAGGACCCCCAGATCCCGTTGTACTTCCCCTTTTCCTAACCTGACACCATTCAGATCATGTTTAGGAAGGACTGCAGATACTGGAGCAATCGAAGGTAAACATATATTGGTGGAGAATCTCAGCGGGGTGAGGCAGCATCTATGGCAGTGGTTCTTAGTTCTTAACCTGGGGGTCGTTTGGGGCTTTGCCGGGGGGTCATGAAAGGGAACACAAATAACATATCAATTTGTTGAGCCCAATGGTAGGAACCTAAACAAGGTACATACCACATACACTAGTTTGTTTGCGTATGCATTTAGGCCATTGAGAACGGAGACGAGGAAACACTTTTTCTCACAGAGAGTGGCGAGTCTGTGGAATTCTCTGCCTCAGAGGGCGGTGGAGGCCGGTTCTCTGGATGATTTAAAGAGAGAGCTAGATAGGGCTCTTAAAGATAGCGAAGTCAGTGGATATAGGGAGAAGGCGTGAACGGGCAACTCATTGGGGATGATCAGCCATGATCACATTAAATGGCGGTGCTGGCTCGAAAGGCCGAATGGCCTCATCCTGCACCTGTTGTCTATTGTCTATTGTCTACACATGAACCACTCTTGCTATGAAATAATCACCGTTCCAACGCAATTTCAACCATCTCATACATCAATCTTTCCAATCCAACGCATCAGTCGCCCTTACAATACATCCATCCGAAGTCTAACACATAACATACACTTCCAAAACATCAACCGTCCGTCTAACTAATCAAACACTTCTAAAACGACAATAACGCTTGTCACTCATCACTAACACGTTAAACACCTCAATAACACTTCTAAAACATCGCCAGTTACACTTACAAAACATCAATGCAATCTCTTCCAAAACGATTATGTCTTTGGACGATTATGTCTTTGAAGTCGGGTTGACCAGTCCTGTATGTTTGAAGGATGATTAAGTTAGAAATGTGGTCTGGATGTTTACAGGGGAAGGGTTGTTGATAGAAGGACGTTGGAATTGAGAACGTGGCTGATGTTTTAGAAGATCAGTGTGATGTGTTTAGAAGTGTTATTGACGAGTTGCAAGCCATTGACGTTTCCAAGTGTTTGTTGAGTTAGCGGGCGATGGTTTGAAGGAGTGGTTGATGTTTTGGAGGCAGGTGATGCGTTAGAAGGATGACGGGTGGTTGTTATAAGGCTGACGATGCGTTTCGGAGTATGGTTGATGTTTTACAAAGGTTTATGTAGCGTCAGATGGCGCTGTCTTGGTTGATGTTGATGATGTGTCGATGAGCTTTGAACGCGGTAGAATGTGTTTAGTCGGCCGTGAGCTGTTACAGGATGGCACGATGTGATGAATGGCCATGGGGTGTCTGGGTGTGGTTCTGTAGAAGTGAGGTCAAGTTTAAAGAGTGTTTAATTGTGAATGTCCTCGCATATTCTACTTGTTCGGAGAGTGGACGGTGTTTTATACGCATTGATACAGGAGAGAATGAATATGTATAAAGGGTGATTGGTGCGTTGAAAGGACAATAGGTTTTGTGAAGGTCTGGTGGACCTGTTAGTTGGGTTCCGGTATGTTTGAAGGGTGATTATATATGTTAGAAATGTGTCTGATGGTTTCAGAAGGAGGACTGAAGTGGTGATAGAAGGGCGACTTGTGTATTTTGAAGGGTTGTTGATGCTTCTAGAGGAGTGATTGATGTTTTTGAAGTGTGGCTGATGTTTTGGAAGCGTGGCTGATGTTTTGGAAGTGTAGCTGATGTGTTTTTCAGAAGTGTTATTGATCAGTTACAAGCGTCATTGTCGTTTTAGAAGAGTGATCTCAGTTAAGACGGGCGATTGATGTTTTTGCATAAGAGAGTGGTTGATGATTTGAAAGAGTATTGAAAACATTATCCGTTTTGCAAGCGTGGTTGTATACCTAAATGGTTCGGGGGGGGGGGATGGGGGGTGGTAGTTGATCCTGAAGTGCGATATAATAGACACACCGATAACTAGATGTTTCCGGGTGTGTGTGGATGACCCGGAAGTGCGATAAAATTTAAAATACATAGATATCCAGATTTTGTCTTTTCTCTGAAAGAAGGTTTCCGGCCCTCAAAACGTTCCTAATTCCTTCGCCATGGATGGTGCGCACCCGCTGAGAGAAAGAAGGTCTACCTTTCGATTTTCCAGCATTCGTTCTTTCTTAAACACTTTGTCCTACTCCACTGGCGAAATCTCCTCAAGGAAGTTCTCCTTGAAGAGTTCTCCTCTTCCCTTCCTCCCAACTGCTCCCCCTCTGTGACCCCCTTCCTCCACTTGACTCACTCCTAGCCCAGAAAAAAACCTGAAGATGGTTTTCGGCCGAAACGTTGCCTTCCTTCGATCCATAGCCGGCTGCTGCACCCGCTGAGTTCTCCAACACGGTTTGTCTGCCTTTTCCTTTGCTCCTATACTCAACTCCTCGCTGTATGAAGACCTATTGTCTATTATTGTCTATTAAGGCCAAAATAACCATTCGCTTTCTTCACTGCCTGCTGTACCTGCATGCTTACTTTCAGTGACTGATGAACAAGGACCCCCAGATCCCGTTGTACTGCCCCTTTTCCTAACCTGACACAATTCAGATCATGTTTAGGAATGAACTGCAGATACTGGAGCAATCAAAGGTAGACATATATTGCTGGAGTATTTCAGCGGGTGAGGCAGCATCTATGGCAATGGTTCTTAATCTGGGGGTCGTATGCGGCTTTGCCGTGGGTCATGAAGGGGACAAAAATAACATATCAATTTGTTGAGCCCATGTTTAGGAACATAATAAAGGCACATACCACATACACTATTTTGTTTGCGTATGTATTTAGGCCAATTACAACGGAGACGTGAAACACTTTTTCTCACAGAAGAGTTGGTGAGTCTGTGGAATTTCTCTGCCTCAGAGGGCGGTCGGAGGCTTTCTCTGGATGCTTTAAGAGAGAGCTAGATAGGGCCTCTTAAAGATAGAGGAGTCAGGGATATAGGGGAGAAGGCAGGAACGGGGTACTGATTGTGGATGATCAGCGTGATCACATTAAATGGCGTGCTGGCTCGAAGGGCCGAATGCCTCAATACTGCACCTGTTGTCTATTGTCCTCAGAAAATAGAACATTGAAATAGTTGTGGAGTAGCATTCGGCCCTTGCGCCAGCACCGCTCATTATATGATCATGGTGATCTTCAACTCGTTCTCTGAAAAATGATTCACGAACCCTAGAACCAAAAGCACAAGGGGCCACATCTAACTCCCTCTACAATAAAGCAATGAATGTCACACCACCCTAATATTCCTTCTCCAAACATATCACACCAACATATAATTACAACCACCTCAATCACACACCCTAACCATCCTAAATAAACCACATCCCCAAATACCTATAATTCCCATACACTTCCTTTTTTCCATATTACAAATCTTTAATCCCTCATACAACTCTCTATATTTTTTCTCTTCCTCCTTATTAACAATCTCCTTAATATCATAT
>CM069170.1:423718-492876 GCA_035221665.1 Okamejei kenojei | reverse complement strand
GTTGTTTGGGGTTTTGGGAGGGGTTTGGTTAGTTTTGGGGGGGGTTTAGGGGGTAAGGGTGGGGTTAAGGTTGGTGTTGGGTGGTGGTTGTTGGGTGTTTTTGGGAATGTTGGTAAGTTGGGGGTAGGGTGGTTTTTGGGGGTTGGTGGGGTTGGGGGGTGTGGATTAGTATGTGGTGGTTGTTGTGGATAGGGGGAGTTGTTGTGGTTGGGGTTGATGAGGGGTGTTTGTTGGGTATGGATGAGTTACAAGGCGTAATTAGCGGTTTATAGAGTGTTATCAGTTGACGGGTGAAGGGCGTATGATTTTTGGCAGAGTTGGTTGATGTTTTGAAAGTGTATTTGTAACATTATTTCGTGCAAGCGTGGTTGTATACCGTAATGTTTCCGATGTGTGTAGACGACCGCCCGGAAGTGCGATAAATAGACACATCGATATAGAGATGTTTCCGGCTGTGTGGTGGATGACCCGGAAGTGCGATAAATAAATACATAATATCCAGGATTTTCGCTTTCTCTTTCTCTGAAGAAGGTTTCGGGACGAAAGGTGCCTAATTCCTTCGTTCCATGATTCTGCTGCACCCGCTGAGTTTCACCAGCATTTGTGTCACCTCTCCATTTACCGCATCTGCAGTTCTTTCTTAAACACTTTGTCCAACTCCACTGCGACATCTCCTCAAGGAAGTTCTCCTTGAAGAAGTTCTCCTCCCCCCTCATCTCACAACTGCTCCCCCTGCTCCCACCCCCCCCCTCCTGCCACGCCCACGCCTCTGTGATCCCCATCCCCCCCCTCCCTCCAACTCTAACGACCACCATCCTAGCCCAGAAAAAAAGATCCTGAAGAGGTTTCGGCCCGAAATGTTGCCTATTTCCTTCGCTCCATAGCTTGCTGCTGCACCCGCTGAGTTTCCCAACACTTTTGTTTGCCTTTCTCTGCTCCTATACTCAACTCCTCGCTGTATGAAGACCTATAGGTCTATTGTCTATTGAAGGCCAAAATGCCATTCGCTTTCTTCACTGCCTGCTGTACCTGCATCTTACTTTCAGTTACTGATGAACAAGGACTCCCAGGATCCCGTGTACTTCCCTATTTTCCTAACCTGTCACATTCAGATCATGTTTAGGAAGGAACTGCAAATACTGGATTAAATCGAAGGTAGACATAAATTGGGGAGAATCTCACGTGTGAGATCAGCAATCTATGGCAGTGGTTCTTACCTGGGGGTCGTTTTGGGGCTTTGCCGGGGGGGTCCTGAAGGGAACACAAATAACATATCAATTTGTTGAGCCCATGGTTAGGAAACCTAACCAAGTACATACCACATACCCTAATTTTTGTTTGCTTATGCAGTTAGGGCCATTGAGAACGGAGACGATGAAACACTTTTTTCTCACAAGAGAGTGGCGAGTCCCTGTGGAATTTCTCTGCCTCAGAGGGCCGGGTGGAAGGCCGTTCTCGGATGAATTAAAAGATAGACTAGATAGGCTTTAACGATAAGCGAAGTCAGTGGATATAGGGAGAGGCAGAAATACGGGCCAACCATTGGGGATGATCACCATGACACATTAAATGGCGGTGCTGGCTCGACAGGCCGAATGGCCTCCAACTCCTGCACCTGTTTCTATTGTCTACTGTCTACGCATCAACCACGCTGCTACGAAATAATCAACCGTCCAACGCAATTATTCAACCATCTCATACATCAATCTTTCCTATCCAAAACGCATCAGTCCGCCCTTACAATACATATCCATCCAATCTAACACATAACAACACTTCCATATCATCAACCGTCCGTCTAACAAATCAAACAACTTCTAAAACGACCATAACGCTTGTCACCTCATCACAAACACGTCTAAAACACTTCAATAACACTCTAAACATCATCCACACTTTACAAAATATCCAATCAATCTTCCAAACCATCAACCAACACCTTCAAATACGCCCTTTCTATCTCTTCAGTCCACCCAGAGGAGTGAGTGATGATTTAGGAGGATGACGGGTTGTATATTCCAGGCTGACAAATGCCATTCGGAGTATGGTTGATGTTTTACAAAGGTTGTCATTAGCGTAGAATGGCGCTTTTGTTCTGTTAATGAGAGCTGTTGAAGACTTAGAAGGGGGAGTGTGCTGTTAGAAGTTAGTCAAGTTTAACAGTGTTTAATCTGTGATACTTCCCCCTCGCATATTCTACGTTTTCAGAGAGTGGACGATGTTTATACATATTGATACATGACAATTGATATTTATAAAGGGAGATTGTGGCGTTGGAAATGAACGATTATATCTTTGAAGTAAGGTTGACCTGGTTAGTTGGGTCCGTATGATTGAAGGATGATAATATGTTAGAAAATGTGTCTGATGTTGGGAAGTGGGGGACTGGAGTGATAGAAGGGGCGATCGATGTATTAGAATGGGTTGTTATGTTTCTCTAGAAAATTAATTGATGTTTTTGGTAAGTGTGGGTTGATGTTTTTAGAAGTGCCATTGAAGTGGTTTAGAAGTGTTATTAATGAGCTATACAAGCGTCAGTGACGTTTAACAAGTGTTTGCTCATTTATACGGGTGCGATTGATGATTTGGCAGAGTGTTGATCGATTAGAAGTATATGTGATGTGTTTAGAACCTACGATGGATGAATTGTAAGGTAACTGATGCGTTTTGATTTATACAATAGATGTATTCGCTGGTTGAACGTTGCGTTGGTGCGCTGATTATTCCGTCGCAAGCGTGGGTGATGTGTAGAGGGTTTAGTTGGGTTCCTGGTATTTTGAAGGATGATTATTAATATGTTAGACATCAGTCTGATGTTTCAGAGAAGGGGGCTGTGTTTAGAAGGGCGAATTGATTTATTTGAAGGTTTGTTTGACTTTTTCTAGAAGATTAATTGATGTTTTGGAAGTGAGGCTGATTTTTAAAGTGTAAGTTGATGTGTTTTAGAAGTGTATTGACGATTACCACGTCCTTGTCGTTTTACAAGAGTTGATGATTTAGGCGGGCGATTGATGTCTTGGAAGAGTGGTTGATGTTTGGAAGTCGATGTGATGCGTTAGAAGGATGACGGTGTGTTCAAAGAGCAGGGCGGATGCGTTCGGAGTATGGTTGATGTTTTAACCAAGGGTTGTTATTAGCGTTAGATGGGCGCTTGGTCTGTTGAGAGTGCTGTTTGATGAGTTTAGACGGGTGACTGGGCTGCTAGAAACGCTGTAAGTGTTAGGATCCTGCCGCGAGCTTGTTACAGGTAATGGTCGATGGTGATGAATGGCCAATGGAGGTCTGAGTGTGACTGTTCTGTTATAAGTAAGGTCAAGTTCAAAGAGTGTTAATTGTGAAATGTCCTCGCATCTTCTACATGTTCGGAAGTGGACAGTGTTTTATAACACATTGATACAGGAGGAATGATATGTATAAAGGGTGATTGGAGCATTGAAAGGGGCGAATATGTTTTTTGTAGTCAGGTGACCTGTTAGTGGATTCTGTAGGTTTGAAGGATGATTAAATGTATAGGAAATTTGTCTAGATGTTTTTCAGAAGGGACTGAAGTAATAGAGGTGATGTATTTGAAGGGTTGTTTGATGCTTCTAGAAGATGAATGATGTTTTGGATGGTGGTTGATGTTTTTTGGGTAAGTGTAGTTGATGTGTTCAAAGTGTTATTGATGAGTTACAATCGTCATTACGTTTAGAAGAGGTTTCTCATTTAGACGGGCGATTGATGATTTGCAGAGTGGTTGATGTTTTGAAAGTGTAATTTGAAAACATTATTGGTTTGCAAGCGTGTGTAATTCCTAAATGTTATCCGGATGTTTGGTAGATGAACCGGAAGTGCGATAAAATAACACATCGATATCTAGATGTGTCCGGCTGTGTGTGTGACCCGGAAGTGCGAAAAAATAAATACATAGATTCCAGATTTTCGCATTTCTCTTTTCTCTGATGAAGGGATCGGCCTGACACGTTGCCTAAATTCCTTCGATCCATGGATGCGCTGCACCCGCTGAGATTCTCCAGCAATTTGTGTCTACCTTCCATATACCAGCATTCTGCAGTTCTTTCTTAAACACATGTCAACTCCACTGTGCGAAATCTCCTCAAGAAGTTTCTCCATGAGAAGTTCTCCTCCACCCTTCCCTCCCTCCAACCTGCTCCCCTCTGTGATCCCCCCCCCTTCCCTCCAACTTCTACGACCACATCCTAGCCCCCGAAAAAAAGAGACTGAAGAAAGGTTTTCTTCGGCCCGAAATGTTGCTATTTCCTCGCTCCCTAGCTGCTTGCTGCACCCGCTGAGTTTCTCCAACCCTTTTGTTTTGCCTTTTCTCTGCTCCTATACTCAACTCCTTACGCTGTATGAGACCTATTGACTATTGTCAATTGAAGCCAAAATGCCATTCGCTTTCTTCAACTGCCTGCTGTACCTGCATGCTTACTTTCAGGACAGGATGAACAAATGACTTCCCAGATCCCGTTGTAACTTCCCCTATTTACCCTATCCTGACACCATTCAGATCATGATAGAAGAACTGCAAATACAGGATCAATCGAAGGTAGAACATATATTGGTGGAGAATCTCAGCGGGTGAGACAGCATCTCTTGCAGTGTTTCTAACCTGGGGGACGTTTGGGCTTTGCCGGGGGGTCCATGAAGGGAACACCAATAAACATATCAAAATTGTTGACCCATGGTTAGGACCTAACCAAGGTACATACCACCTACACTATTTTGTTGCTTATGCAGTTAGGCCATTGAGAAAACGGAGACTAGAAACACTTTATTTCGTCACATAGAGTGGCGAGTTCCTGTGGAATTCTCTGCCTCAGTAGTGCGGTGGAGGGCCGGTTCTCAGGATGATTTAAAGAGAGAGCAAATAGGCTCTAAATAACATAGCGAAGTCAGTGGATAATAGGGAGATGGCGTGACGGGCAACTCATTGGGATGATCAGCCATGATCACTTAAATGGCGGTGCTGGCTCGAAAGGCCGAATGTGCCTCATCCTGCACCTGTTTCTATTGTCTACTGTCATACGCATCAACCACGCCTTGCAACGAAATAATCACCGTTCCAACGCAATTTCAATTCAACCATCCATACATCAATCCTTTCAATCCAACGCATCAGTCTCACTTACAATACATCCATCCGAAGTCTAACACATAACATTCCCTTCCAAAACTCAACCGTCCCGCTAACTAATCAAACACTCTAAAACGACAATTAACGCATGTCACTCATCCACTACACGTCCAAAACACCCTCAATAACACTTTCTAAAACAATCAGGCCACACTTACAAAAACAACATCAATCAATCTCCAAAACATCACAAACACCTTCAAATACGCCCTCAATCACTTCCAGTCCTCCCAGAGGAGTGAGTGATGTTTTAGGGGGATTGACTGGTGAATTATAAGGACTGACGAATGCATTCGGAGTATGGTTGATGATTACACAAAGTTTATCATTAGCGTTAGAAGGGCGCTTGTTTCTGTTATGAGAGCTTTGATGAACTAGAAGGGGGACTGGGCTGTTAAGAAGTAGAGGTCAAGTTTTAACAGTGTTTTAATTGAGGACAGTCCTCGCATATTCTATCTACGTGTTCGGACAATGGACGATGTTTATACATATTGATACATGACGATTGATATTTAAAAAGGGAGATTGGTGCGTGAAATGAACGATATACGATGAAAACTGTGAACCTGTTAAGTTGGTTCCTGGGTATGTTTGAAGATGATTATTATGTTCGAAATGTGCCTGATGTTGCGAAGGGGGACTGAAGTGGATAGAAAGCGATCGATGTATTTGAATGTTGTTGGATGTTCTAGAAATTACTTATTGTTTGTAAGTGGGGTCGATGTATAAGAATGCCATTTGAATGTATATAGAATGTGTTATTAAAGAGTTTCAAGCGTCATTGTCTTTTTTACAAGTGTTTGCCTCAGTTAGACGGCGATTGATGATTTGGCAGAGTGGTTTTGATCGTTTAGAAGTATATGTGATGTGTTAGACCTACGATGGATGTACTGTAAGGGGTAACTGATGGTTGGATTGATACAATTGCAGTAATAAGCCTGTTGATCCGTTGCGTTGTGCCCGTGATATACCGTCGCAAGCGAGGTTGATTTTAGAAGGGTTAGTTAGTCCTGGTATGTTTGATTGATATTATTAATATGTTGGAAATGTGTCAGATGTTTTCAGAAAGGGGGACGGGTGGAAAGAAGGGCAATCTATGTTATTTGAAGGGTTGTTTGAGTTTCTAGAAGATTAAAAGATTTTTGAAAGTGTTTGCTGATGTTTAAGAAGTGTAGTAAGATGTGTTTACAAGTGTATTGACGAGTGCAAGCGTCCATGACGTTTTACAAGTGTTTTGATGAGTTAGGCGGCGATGGTTTGGAAGAGTGGTTATGATTTGGAAGCGCAGGTGATGCTATAGAAGGATGACGGGTGTGTTATACGGCTGAACGGATGCGTTCGAGTATGGTTGTTTTTTTACAAGGGTTGTTATAAGCGTAGAATGGGCGGCTTGGTCTGTTGTGAGTGTTGTTTGATGAGTTAGACGGTAACTGGGGCTGTTAGAAGCGCGGTAGGTGTGTTAGTAGCGCCGTGAGCAGTTACAAAGGTATGGGCCGATGTGATGAATGCCATTGGTGTGTCCTGACGGTGGACTGTTCGTTAGAAGTGAGGTCCAAGTAAAGAGTGTTTCAATGTGAAATGTCCTCGGCATATGCTACGTGTTCGGGCAGAGTGACGCTGTGGTTATACGCATTGATACAGGAGGACTGACATGTGTATAGGGTGATTGGTGCGTTGAAAGGGACGAAATATGTTTGGGAAGTCTGGTGGACCTTTAGTTGGGTTCCTGGTAATGTTTGAAGGATGATTAATATGTTAGGAAAATGAGTCCGATGTTTCAGAATGGGGACTGAATTAATAGAGGTTGATGTATTTGAAGGGTTGTTGAATGCTTTAGAAGAGTGATTGATTATTGGAAGTGTGGTTGATGTTTTTGGAAGTGTAGCTGATGTGTTAAGAAGTGTCTTGATGAGGCCAGTTACAACAAGCTTCCATTATCGTTTTAGAAGAGTGTCTCAGTTTAGAACGGCGGGATTGAATGTTTTGGTCAGAGTGGTTGATTTTTTGAAAAGTGTATTTGAAAACATTATTTCGATGCAAGCGTGGTTGTAAAACCCAAATGTTTCCGATGTGTGGTAGATGACCCGAAGTGCGATAAATAGACACATCGATAACTAGATGTTTTCCGGGTGTGTGTGGATGACCAGGAAGTGCGATAAATAGATACGATAGATATCCAAGAATGGTTTCGCTTTTTTCCTTTGCTCTGAAGAAGGTTTTCGGCCTCAAAAACGTTGCCCTAATACCTTCGTTCCCATGGAATCCTGCGCTGCACCCGCTGAGTTTTCCACCCAGCATGTGTCCTACCTTCGATTTTCCATCATCTGCAGTTCTTTCTTAAACACCTTTGTCTACTCCACTGCGAATCTCCTCAAGGAAGTTCTCCTGAAGAGGTTCTCTTCCTCCCTCCTCTCCAACTGCTCCCCCTCTGTATCCCCCCGGGATCCCCCCTTCCTCCACCAACTCTAACGACCACATCCTAGCCCATAAAAAAGAAGTCCTGAAGAAGGGTTTCGGCCCGAACGTTTGCCTATTCCTTCGCTCCATAGCTGCAGCTGCACCCGCTGAGTTTTCTCCAACACTTTGTCTGCCTTTCCTCTGCTCCTAAAACCAACTCCCTCGCTGTATGAAGATCTATTGTCCTATTGTCTATTAAGGACAAAATGCCATTCGCTTTCTTCACGCCTGCTGTAACCTGCATGCTTACTTTCATGACTGAAAAACAAGGACCCCCCATGAGAGATCCCGTTTGTAACACTTTTCCCCTTTTCCTAACCTGACACCATTTAGTCATGTTTAGGAAGGAACCTGCAGATACTGGAGCAATCGAAGGTAGACATATATTGGTGGAGAATCTCAGCGGGTGAGACAGCATCTATGGCAGTGGTTCTTAACCTGGGGTCGTTTGGGGCTTGCCGGGGTCATGAAGGGAACACAAATAACGTATCAATCTAGCCCATGGTTAGGAAACCTAACAAAGGTACATACCACATACTCTATTTTGTGTGCGTATGCATTTAGGCCATTGAGAATGGAGACGAGGAAAACACTTTTTCTCACAAGAGTGACGAGTCTGTGGAATTCTCTGCCTCAGAGGGCGGTGGAGGCCGGTCTCAGGATGATTTAAAGAGAGAGCTAGATAGGGCTCTTAAAGATTAGTGGAGTCAGTGGATATAGGGAGAAGGCGTGAACGGGCAACTCATTGGGATGATCAGCCATGATCACACAAAATGGCGGTTGCTGGCTCGAAAGGCCGAAATGGCCTCATCCAGCACCTGTTGCCTATTGTCTATTGTCTACGAAATAATCACCGTTCGAACGCAATTTCAACCATCTCATACATCAATCTTTTTTCCAATCCAACGCACCAGTCCGCCCTTACAATACATCCAACCGAAGTCTAACACATAACATACACTTCCAAAACATCAACCGTCCGTCTAACTCATCAAAACACTTCAAAAACGACAATAACGCTTGTCGCTCATCACTAACACGTCTAAAACACCTCAATAACACTTCTAAAACATCAGCCACACTTACAAAACATCAATCAATCTTCCAAAACATCAACCTACACCTTCAAATACGCCCGTCTATCACTTCAGTCCATCCAGAGGAGTGAGTGATGTTTTAGGAGGACGGTGTGATTTATAACTGAAAGAGAGAAAGAGGATAAATAGATGAAAAAAAGAAAAAAAGAAGAAAAAGAGATGAGGAAAAAAAGGTGTGAGAAAAGAAGATTAGAGAGAGAAAATGAAAGAGAAGAAGAACAAAACAAAAAAGAAAGGGCTGACGGTGCATTCGGAGTATGGTTAATGTTTATACAAAGGATATCATTAGCGTTAGATAAGGGCGCTTGTTCTTGTGTTGTGAGTGTTGTTGATTGTTTTATGAGAGAGAAGGAGAGAGAGAGCGGTAGATGTGTTGTAGCGGGCCGTTGATACAGGACGGATGTATTTGAATGGGGGTGACTGGGCTGTTAGAAGTGAGGTCAAGTTTTAACAGTGTTTAATTGTGAATGTCCTCGCAATATTCTACGTGTTGGAGAGAGGACGATGTTTATACATATTGATACATGACGAATAATATGAAATTAAAAGGGAGATTGGTGCGTTGAAATGGACGTTTATGTCTTTGAAGTCTGGTTGACCTGTTAGTTGGGTTCCTGGTATGTTTGAAGGATGATTAATATGTTAGAAATGTGTCTCTGTTTCAGAAGCGGGACTGAAGTAATAGAGGGCGATTGATGTATTTGAAGGGTTGTTGATGCTTCTAGAAGAGTGATTGATGTTTTGGAAGTGTGGCTGATGTTTTGGAAGTGTAGCTGATGTGTTTAGAAGTGTTATTGATGATTACAAGAGTCATTATCGTTTTTTTAGAAGAGTGATTCAGTTAGACGGGCGATTGATGTTTTGGCAGAGTGGTTGATGTTTTGAAAGTGTATTTGAAAACATTATTCCGTTGCAAACGTGGTCCTATGCCTAGATGTTTCCGGATGTGTGGTGGATGACCCGGAAATGCAATAAATAGACACATCGATAACTAGATGTTTCCGGGTGTGTGGTGGATGACCCGGAATGCGATAAATACATACATAGATATCCAGATTTTCTCTTTTCTCTTTGCTCTGAAGAAGGGTTTCGTCCAGAAACGTTGCCTATATCCTTTGCTCCATAGGTGCTGCTGCACCCGCTGAGTTTCTCCAACACTTTTGTCTGTCTTTTCCCTTTGCTCCTATACTCAACTCCTCGCTGTATGAAGACCTATTGTCTATTGTCTATTGTCTATTGAAGAATGCCATTCGCTTTCTTCACTGCCTGCTGTACCTGCATGCTTACTTTAAGTGACTGATGAACAAGGACCCCCCAGATCCCGTTGTACTTCCCCTTTTCCTAACCTGACACCATTCGATCATGTTTAGGAAGGACTGCAGTTATGGAGCAATCGAAGGTAGACATATATTGGTGGAGAATATCAGCGGGTGAGACAGCATCTATGCAGTGGTTCTTAATAAAAAACTGGGGGTCGTTTGGGGCTTTGCCGGGGGGTCATGAAGGGAACACAAATAACGTATCAATGTGTTGAGCCCATGGTTAGGAACCTAACCAAGGTACATACCACATACACTATTTTGTTTGCGTATGCATTTAGGCCATTGAGAACGGAGACGAGGAAACACTTTTTCTCACAGAGAGTGGCGAGTCTGTGGAATTCTCTGCCTCAGATGGATGGATGCCGGTTCTCTGGATGATTTAAAGAGAGAGCTAGATAGGGCTCTTAAAGATAGCGAAGTCAGTAGATATAGGGAGAAGGCGTGAACGGGTAACTCATTGGGGATGTTCAGCCATGATCACATTAAATGGCGGTGCTGGCTCGAAAGGCCGAATGGCCTCATCCTGCACCTGTTGTCTCTTGTCTATTGTCTACACATGAACCACGCTTGCTCACCGTTCCAACGCAATTTCAACCATCTCAAATCAATCCAAACCATCACCTTCCACTTCACGAAGCAATCAACCATACATACATCAATCTTTCCAATACCAACGCATTCATCAGTCTGCCTCTTACAATACCTCCATCCGAAGTCTAAACAACATAACATACACATACCCATATACAATCTTCCAACAGTTGGTGCGTTTGAAAGGGACGATATATGTTTTTTTGAAGTCTGGTGGACTGTTAGTTGGGTTCCTGGTATGTTTGAAGGATGATTAATATGTTAGAAATGTGTCTGATGTTTCAGAAGGGGAGACTGGGGGTGATAGAAGGGCGATTGATGTATTTGAAGGGTTGTTGATGCTTCTAGAAGAGTGATTGATGTGTTGGAAGTGTGGCTGATGTTTTTGGAAGTGTAGCTGATGTGTTTCAGAAGTGTTTTTTGATGAGTTACAAGCGTCATTATCGTTTTAGAAGAGTGTTCGCAGTTAGACGGGCGATGATGTTTTGGCAGAGTGGTTTGATGTTTTGTTTTATTTTAAAGGTGTATTGAGTAAACAATTATTCGTCAGAATCGAGTGGTCCCAATGCCTAGATGTTTTCCGGAGCTGTGTATGTGTGATGAATGGATGACCTGAAGTGCGATAAATAGACACATCGATAACTAGATGTTTTTCCGGGTGTGTGTGGATGACCCGGAAAGTGCATGTTATAATAGAAACAGAAATATCCAGAATGTTCTCTTTATCTTTTGCTCTCTGAAGAAGGGTTTCGGCCTGAAACGTGCCTAATTCCTACGTTCCATGGAATGCTGCTGCACCGCCGCTGAGTTTCTCCAGCATTTGTGTCTACCTTCGATTTCCAGCATCAAGTTTCATTGTCTGATCTCCACTGCGAAATCTCCTCAAGGAATTCTCTCCTTGAAGAAGTTCCCTCCTCCCTCCTCTCTAACTGCTCCACCCTCTGTGTGATCCCCGCCTTCCCTCCAACTCTACGACCCACATCCTAGCCCAGAAAAAAGAGTCTGAAGAAGGGTTTTGGCCCAAAACGTTGCCTATTTCCTTCGCTCCATAGCTGCTGCTGCACCCGCTGAGTTTCTCCAACACTTTTGTCTGCCTTTTCTCTGCTCCTATACTCAACTCCTCGCTGTATGAAGACCTATTGTCTATTGTCTATTGAAGGCCAAAATGCCATTCGCTTTCTTCACTGCCTGCTGTACCTGCATGCTTACTTCCCAGTGTCTGATGAACAAGGACACCCCAGATCCCCGTTGTACTTCCCATTTTTCCTAACCTGACACAATTCAGATCATGTTTAGGAATGAACTGCAGATACTGGAGCAATCGAAGGTTGACATATGGTGGAGAATCTCAGCGGGTGAGGCAGCATCTATGGCAATGGTTCTTAATCTGGGGGTCGTATGCGGCTTTGCCGTGGGTCATGAAGGGGACAAAAATAACATATCAATTTGTTGAGCCCATGTTTAGGAACATAATAAAGGCACATACCACATACACTATTTTGTTTGCGTATGTATTTAGGCCAATTACAACGGAGACGAGGAAACACTTTTTCTCACAGAGATTGGTGAGTCTGTGGAATTCTCTGCCTCAGAGGGCGGTGGAGGCATGTTCTCTGGATGCTTTCAAGAGAGAGCTAGATAGGGCTCTTAAAGATAGCGGAGTCAGGGTATATGGGGAGAAGGCAGGAACGGGGTACTGATTGTGGATGATCAGCCATGATCAAATTGAATGGCGATGCTGGCTCGAAGGGCCGAATGGCCTACTCCTGCGCCTATTGTCTGTTGCATCCTAGAAACATAGAAACATAGACAATAGTTGCTGGATTAGGCCATCAACTGGCCTCAACTACCTTCTGTGGTAGAGAATTCCAGAGACTCACCACTCTCTGTGTGAAAAATCCTCATAGCATCCTCCTCACAGTTCACACTGCCTCACAGTTCACACTACCACCCAGCTTTGTTTCATCTGCAAATTTGCTAAGTGTTGGCCATGTATAGGAAGGGGAATCGTGGTATTTCGAGGGTTGCAGCTGTCTTAGAAGAGTGTGGGGGGCGAGACAGAAAGGTGGTCTATCTCCGAGAAAGGTTGTTGATGTGGTGGAACCGTAATAGATGTGATTTTGAAGTGTTGCAGATGACGTTTAAAGGGAGTTGTGCGTGAGAGAAGGGTGGACGGGCGATTTACAAGAGCCGACGGCGTGTTGGCAGCGTCGCTGCGGCGTTTACAAGCGTTATCGACGCTTTTGACCAGTCGTCCATGTGTGAGATGGAGCCAGTGATGTTTCCGGATGTGTGGTGGATGCGCCGGAAGTGCGCTAAATAGATACATAGATACCTAGGCGCATGGACAATAGGTGCAGGGATAGTCCATGCTGCCCTTCGAGCCTGCACCGCCATTCACTGTGATCATGGCTGATCGTCTCCTATCAACAACCCGTACCTGCCTTCTCCCCATATCCCTTCCCCTGACTTAAATCCACCAGTGACTCCTCCACCGCCCGCAGATGGCTAACTGGACTAACCATTTATCTATCCTTTTATAATTGTATACGTTTCTATAAGATCGCCCCCTCATCCTTCTACACTCCAGTGAATACAAGCCCATTCTTTTCAATCTTTCCTCATATCACAATCATGCCATCCCAGGGATCAATCTCGTGAACCTACGCTACACTGCCTCAATCACAAGGATGTCCTTCCTCAAATTAGGAGACCAAATTACCGACGCGCTTCTATGTGTCGTCTATGTGTGTGATGGAGCGAGTGATGTTTCCGGATGTGTGGTGGATGACCCGGAAATGCGAGAAATAGATACATAGATACCTATATGTTTCCGGGTGTGTGGTGGATGACCCGGAAATGTGAGAAATAGATCCATAGATATCCAGATTTGCTCTTTGCTCCTATACTCAACTCCTCACTGTATGAAAAGCTGCAGAGGAGAAGTCACTGAATTTATTGAAGGAGATGCACATTTTTCTATACGAATGGAGTTCGAATCTATCCTTGCTCCTATGTTTCTCCGAGCGATCAACATTTAGCTCTAATGCAATCAAATGTGAAAAGAGCAGCTTAGAACCCAGTGGTATGATAAGTGATTTCTCTAACTTCAAGTAACCTTTGCATATCTTCTCTCTCCATCCCTCCCCCACCCATGTCCTATTAGCTTCAAAGTTGCCTTGTTGAGTCTCATTGTAACTCGTTAGAATGGAGATGAAGACAAACTTTTTTGCACAGAGGGTTGGGAATCTGTGGAATTGGCCCCCACTGTGGGGTATTTCTGATGGAATGACACACTGTGGGGTAGTACTGATGGAATGACACACTGTGGGGTAGTACTGATGGAATGACACACTGTGGGGTAGTACTGGTGAAGTGACACACTTTGGGGATGATGGAATTATATACTTTTTGGATAGTACTGAGGTTAATTCCTGGGATGGCGGGACTGTCATATGCTGAGAGAATGGAGCAGCTGGGCTTGTACACTCTGGAGTTTAGAAGGATGAGAGGGCATCTCATTGAAACATATTAGATTGTAAGGGCTTGGACACGTTAGAGGCAGAAACATGTTCCCGATGTTGGGGAGTCCAAACAGGGGGCCACACACATTTAAGGATAAGGGGTCAGCCATTTAAAGAACGAGACGGAAACACTTTTTCACGCAGAGAGTAGGTGAGTCTGTGGAATTCTCTGCCTCAGAGGGCGGTGGAGGCCGGTTCTCTGGAGGGTTAGATAGAGCTCTTAAAGATAGTTGCGGAGTCAGGGGATATGGGAGAAGGCAGGACGGGGCTCTGATTGGGGTATGATCAGCCCATCAATCACATTGAATGTGGTTCTATGGCTCGAAGGCCGAATGCCTATTCCTGCACCTATTGTCGCGCAGGGGCTATTGTCGATTGTCTATTGTCTTTGAAGGCGAACATGCCATTGGCTTTCTTCACTGCCTGCTGTGCCCTGCATCGGCTGGTACTTCCCTGTGACTGATGAACAAGGACACCCAGGTCCCGTTGTACTTCCCATTTTCCTAACCTGACACCATTCAGATCATGTTTAGGAAGGAACTGCAGATACTGGAGCAATCGAACTTAGACATATATTGGCGGAGAATCTCAGCGGGTGAGACGGCATCTATGGCAGTGGTTCTTAACCTGGGGGTCGTTCGGGGCTTTGCCGGGGTCATGAATGGGACACAAATAACACATCAATTTGTAGAGCCCATGTTTAGGAACCTAATAAAGGTACATATCACATACAGTGTTTTGTTTGCGTGTATATGCATATAGGAAATTTAGAACAGAGGAGGAAACACTTTTTCCCACAGAGAGTGGTGAGTCTGCGGAATTCTCTGCCTCAGAGAGCGGTGGAGGCCAGTTCTCTGGATACTTTCAAGAGAGAGCTAGATAGGGCTCTTAAAGCTAGCGGAGTCAGGGGATATGGGGAGAAGGCAGGAACGGGGTACTGATTGTGGATGATCAGCCATGATCAAATTGAATGGCGATGCTGGCTCGAAGGGCCGAATGGCCTACTCCTGCGCCTATTGTCTGTTGCATCCTAGAAACATAGAAACATAGAAAATAGTTGCTGGATTAGGCCATCAACTGGCCTCAACTACCTTCTGTGATAGAGAATTCCAGAGACTCACCACTCTGTGTGAAAAATCCTCATAGCATCCTCTTCACAGTTCACACTGCCACCCAGCCTTGTTTCATCTGCAAATTTGCTAAGTGTCGGCCATGTACAGTATATGAAGGGGAATTGTCGTATTTTCGAGGGTTGAAACTGTCTTACAAGAGTGGGGGGGGGGGGGGCAAGACAGAAAGGTGGTCTATCTCCGAGAATGGTCGTTGATGTGGTGGAACCGTGATAGATGTGATTTGAAGTGGATAAGCTTTTCCCATTGAGGGTAGGGAAGATTCAAACAAGAGGGCATGACATGAGAATTAAGGGACAGAAGTTTAGGGGTAACGTGAGGGGGAACTTCTTTACTCAGAGGGTGGTGGTAAGCGGCCGTGTGTTGGAATGAGCTTCCAGCAGAAGTGGTGGAGGCAGGATCGATTTTAACATTTAAAAGTAAAGTGGATAGGTATATGGACGTGAAGGGAATGGAGGGGTATGGTCTGAGTGCAGGTAGATGGGACTAGGGGAAAACAAATGGTCGGCACGGACTGGAAGGGCCGAGAGGGCCTGTCTCCGTGCTGTAATTGTTATATGGTTATATAAGTGCTGCAGGATGGCGTTGGAAAGAAGGAATAGGCGACGTTTCGGGTCGGGACCCATCCCCAGACTGATGTCCGGGGTGAGGGGGGGGGGGGGGGGGGGGGACAGAAAGGAAGTAGGCGGAGACGTGGGAGAACTTGGAAGGGGAGAACCGTAATAGATGTGATTTGAAAGAAAAATGAAATTAAATGCATTTCCTTCCATCGAGGGGATCTATCGCAGTCGCTGCCTCAAAAAAGGCTGGCAGCATCATCAAGGACCCACACCACCCTGGCCACACACTCATCTCCCTGCTACCTTCAGGTAGAAGGTACAGGAGCCTGAAGACTGCAACGACCAGGTTCAGGAATAGCTACTCCCCCACAGCCATCAGGCTGTTAAACCTGGCTCGGACAAAACTCTGAACATTAATAACCCATTATCTGTTATTTGCACTTGGTCAGTTTATTAATTCATCGTGTATTTACGTTATTTTCAAATGGTTAGTATGGACAACACACTGTAGCTCAATGCCGTCTATGTTTCTTTCTGTTGTGCTGATGCAAAGGCGAGAATTTCATTGTCCTGTCAGGGACACACGTGACAATAAACTCACTTGAACACTTGAACTTGCACTGCACACCACGAAATTGTTGTCGCCACTCCATTGGTGCATAATATACAAACATAAAAACACAGGATACAACTTAAAAACAATGTTAAAAACTAGACATTAAAATAAGTAAGTAATCAGTACCGTACATTGCGATAGTAAAGTGCAAGGTGGGTAACAGCATGAATAATACTCAGTGTTTTTTCATGTCCAGTGTGTAGATTGCGTTGGGGAAGAAACTGTCTCTGAGTGTGGTGCTGCGCGCTTTGGCTGACCTGTAACGCCTGCCAGAGGGCAACCGTTCAAAGGGGTGGTGACCGGGGTGTGCGGAGTCTTTGATGGTTTTAGTGGCTCTGCTGTGGTAGCGTGAGGTGGCAACGAAGTGCTGCAGATGGCGTTTAGAGGGAGTTGTGCGTGAGGGACGGGTGGAGGGACTATTTTGCAAGAGCTGGCGGTGTGTTGGCAGCGATCTTCACCGGCGTGGTCGACGCTTTAGACGTGTCTTCTACATGTGAGATGGAGCGAGTGATTTTCCGGATGTGTGGTGGATGCGCCGGAAGTGCGATAAATAGATACTACGATGCCTCGATGTTTCCGGATGTGTGGTGGATGCGCCGGAAGTGCGATAAATAGATACTACGATGCCTCGATGTTTCCGGATGTGTGGTGGATGCGCCGGAAGTGCGATAAATAGATACTACAGCACCTCGATGTTTCCGGATGTGTGGTGGATGACCCGGAAGTGCGATCAATAGATACGCAGATACCTAGACACATAGACAATAGGTGCAGGAGGAGGCCATTCAGCCCTTCGAGCCAGCACCGTCATTCATTGTGATCATGGCTGATCATCCCCAATCTGTATCCCGTGCCTGCCTTCTACCCATATCCCGTTGATCATGCTAGCCCAAACAGCTTGGTCGAACTCTCGTTTGAATACATCCAGTGACTTGGCCTCCACTGCCCTCTGTGTCAGGGAATTCCACAAATTCACAACTCTCTGGGTAAAAATGTTTTTTTCTCACCTCAGTCTTAAATAATCTCCCCGTTATTCTAAGACTGTGTGGCCCACTGGTTCTCGGGACTCGCCAACATTGGGAAAAAATGTTCATGCTTCTTGCTTGTCCTTTGAATGGGTTTTTATAAATTTTTTAATGTTTCTATAAGAACCCTGCCCCAGCCCGCTGCAGGATCCTTCTAAACTCCAGGTTGAATACAAGCCTAGTCTTTTCAATCTTTCCTCATATGACAGTCCCGCCATCCCAGGGATCAATCTGGTGAACCTACGCTGCACTGCCTCAATCACAAGGGATGTCCTTCCTCAAATTAGGAGACCAAAATTGCACACAATACTCCAGGCGTGGTCTCAATAGACAATAGACAATAGGTACAGGAGTAGGCCATTCTGCCCTTCGAGACAGCATCGCCATTCAATATGATCATGGCTGATCATCCACAATCAGTACCCCGTTCCAGCCTTCTCCCCATACCCCTTGATTCCACTAGCCCAAAGAGCTTGGTCGTACTCTCGTTTGAATGCATCCAGTGACTCGGCTTCCACCTACCTTCCCAGGCAGAAAATACCACAGATTCACAGCTCTCTGTGAACGTTTTTCATCAACCCAGTTCTAAATGGCCAGACCCTTATTCGTAAACTGTGATTGCCCCAGGTTCTGGACACCCCCAACAACAGGAACAACATGATTCCTGCCTCTAGCGTGTCCAATTCCTTAATACTTGTATATGCTTCTGTAAGAGCCCCTCTCGTCCTTCTAAATTCCAGTGAATGCAAGCCCAGTCGCTCCATTCTTTCATTTTTTCCCCTCCATTGATGAACTGTGCACTGCAAGGGACAGGAAGCGAGCGGGCAAGATCATCTCTGACCCCACTCACCCTGGCCACAAACTCTTTGAATCACTTCCCTCTGGAAGGCGACTCCGGACTGTCAAAGCTGCCACAGCCGGACATAAAAACAGTTTTTACCCACGAGTAGTTGCTCTACTAAACAGCCCAAAATCTGTAGCCTCCCTTTGATCTGGTATTGTGTTGGTTCACATGCTTGATCAATGGTGTTTTATCATTAATGTTTTATTATTATTAATGTTTAGTGTTTTCTGAGTCATTCGTAACTGTCACTGTATGTCATGTTGTTACTTGTGGGCGGAGCACCAAGCAAATTCCTTGTATGTGAATACTTGGCCAATAAACTTACCTACTTCCTTACTTATATGACAGGCCCGCCATCCCAGGAATTATCCTCGTGAACCTACGCTGCACTCCCTCAATAGCAAGAATGTCATTTCTCAAATTTGGAGACCAAAACTGCACCCAATACTCCAGGTGTGGTCTCACCAGGGCACTGTACAACTGCAGGAGAACCTCTTTGCTCCTATACTCAATTCCTCTTGTAATGAAGACTAACATACCATTAGCTTTCTTCACTGCCTGCTGTACCTGCATGCTGACTTTCAGTGAGAGATGAACAAGGACCCCCAGATCTATTTCTACTTCCCCTTTTCCCAACTTGACACCATTCAGATAATAAGCTGCGGTCCCAGCACCGAGCCTTGCGGTACCCCACTAGTCTCTGCCTGCCATTCTGAAAGGGACCCGTTAATCCCTACTCTTATGTTTCCTGTCTGCCAACCAATTTTCTATCCATGTCAGCACACTACCCCCAATAACATGTGCCCTAATGTTGCCCACTAATCTCCAGTGTTGGACCTTATCAAATGCTTTCTGAAAGTCCAGGTACACTACACCCACTGGCTCTCCCTTGTCCATTTTCCTAGTTACATCTTCAAAAAATTCCAGAAGATTAGTCAAGCATGATTTCCCCTTCGTAAATCCATGCTATCTCGGACCGATCCTGTTACTGCTGTCCAAATGTGCGGCTATTTCATCTTTTATGATTGACTCCAGCATCTTCCACACCACCGATGTCAGGCTAACTGGTGTATAATTCCCCGTTTTCTCTCTCCCACCATTCTTAAAAAGTGGGATAACATTAGCTACCCTCCAATCCACAGGAACTGATCCAGAATCCATAGAACATTAACCAGATAATAACCATATAACAATTACAGCACGGAAACAGGCCCTCTCGGCCCTTCCAGTCCGTGCCGACCATTTAATTTTCCCCTAGTCCCATCTACCTGCACTCAGACCATACCCCTCCATTCCCTTCCCGTCCATATACCTATCCACTTTACTTTTAAATGTTAAAATCGATCCTGCCTCCACCACTTCTGCTGGAAGCTCATTCCACACAGCCACCACCCCTCTGAGTAAAGAAGTTCTCCCCCTCACGTTACCCCTAAACTTCTGTCCCTTAATTCTCATGTCATTGCCCTCTTGTTTGAAATCTCTTCCCTACTCTCAATGGAAAAAGCTTATCCACGTCAACTCTGTCTATCCCTCTCATCATTTTAAAGACCTCAATCAAGTCCCCCCTTAACCTTCTTGCGCTCCAAAGAATAAAGATCTAACTTGTTCAACCTTTCTCTGTAACATAGTTGCTGGAACCCTGGCAACATTCTAGTAAATCTCCTCTGTACTCTCTCTATTTTGTTGACATCCTTCCTATAACTAGGCGACCAAAATTGTACACCATACTCCAGAATTGGTCTTACCAATGCCTTGTACAATTTTAACATTACTTCCCTACTCCTATATTCAATGCTCTGATTTATAAAGGCCAGCACACCAAAGGCTTTCTTTACCACCCTATCTACATGCGATTCCACCTTCAGGGAACTATGCACAGTTATTCCTAGATCATTGGAAAATGATCACCAATGCATCCACGAATTCTCGGGCCAATTCCTTAAGTACCCTGGGATGCAGACCATCAGGCCTTGGGGATTTATCAGCCTTCAGTCCCATCAGTCTACCCAACGCCATTTCCAGCCTAACGTCAATTTCCTTCAGTTCCTCCGTCACCCCAGATCCTCTGGCCGCTACTATATCAGGAAGATTGTTTGTGTCTTCCTAAGTGAAGACGGATCCAAAGTACCTGTTCAGCTCGTCTGCCATTTCCGTGTTCCCCATGATAATACATTCACCCATTTCAGCCTTCGAGGGTCCAACTTCGGTCTTCACTAATTTTTTCCTCTTCACACACCTAAAGAAGCTTTTACTATCCTCCCTTATATTCATGGCTAGCTTATCTTTGTACCTCATCTTTTCTCCCCGTATTGTCTTTTTGGTTATCTTGTGTCAACCGCCCTGCAAGATTTTCATCGCATCCTCAACCGTGCCAGGCACCAGATAAACACTTGAACACACCTTGGTTCATCCACAAGGCGATTGAAGTGTTTGCGGGTTGACTGGATAGTTTGCGGGGCGGGTGAGTTTTATTTGGTTACACGGTGCGTTTTGTGCGTTGGGTGACGTGTTTACAGCGTGACTGCGGGTTTTTACTATGGTCGAGTATCCCTACGGTGGTGGAAGAGTTTTAGGGTCGCTGGCGCTTTTTTGTAGAGCGGTTGGCGTGCATGCAAGGCTGTTCAAGAATTTGCAGAGTAATTGAATTTTCTACAGGGTAGTTGAAGAGTTTGCGGGGTGGTGAAGAGTTTGCAGGGCGGTTGAAGAGTTTGCAGAGCGGTTGAAGAGTTTGCAGAGTGTTTGAAGATTTCTGAGTGAGGTTGAAGAGTTTTGCGGGGAGGTTGAAGAGTTTTACAAGCCGGTGGAAGACTTTGCAAGGCGGTTGAAGAGTTTGCGAGGCGGTGGAAGACTTTGCAAGGCGGTTGAAGATTTCTGAGTGAGGTTGAAGAGTTTGCGAGGCGGTTGAAGACTTTGCAAGGCGGTTGAAGAGTTTGCGGGCCGTTGAAGAGTTTGCGGGGTGTTTGAAGAGTTTGCAAGGCGGTTGAGGAGTTTGCGAGGCGGTTGAAGAGTTTCCAAGACGGTACAAATATCTGGGTTGCGGTGACTGAGTGCATGCTCGATGTCGTGTCATCCACGATCTCAGCCACGCTGGGAACGCTCCCAAAGCGCATCAAGCAATGCTTGCAAACCCGCGCTCCACGCCTTACAGCCACCTCCGCGTCACCCTCAGACTCTCCACCCGGGAAACACTCCCTCAAACCTCTCCACCACCGTCCTCCCAGCCGACCTCCGCCTAACTGATCTTTCCACCACCCTCCCACCAACCCTGAATTTCCCGCGCAAACTTTACATTCAAGCAAAACGCCCCGAGGTTCTTCAACCGCCCCGCAAGATCGCGCGCAAGCGGTCGCCCGATTGCCTACTAAACGCACCAATCAACACTTTGCGCGGGCACCAGAGGTCAAGCACTACTGCCAGTAGCCGCAAAGAGGATTCATCCGAGTGCAAGCAGTCGTAAGAATAGGAATAGTATTTTGATTGGATAGTTTTGGCGTTTGTGGTAGTCGATTAGGTTACACCGTGATTGCGTTTGAGTAAACTGTATGGACTTTCCGGTTTATAACAGCGAGAACCACCGGTATAATACAATGACCGTGAGTAACGATGGGATTACGATGGTTGATTAAGTGGTAGCTGGCGATTTTTGGTAAAACATGCAAATGTTCGAACGAATTATTGCAGAGCTATTAAAAATTTTAATCTCAGGGTAGTTGGAAGAGGTTCCAGGGTGGTTGAAGATGCAGACTGGTGGAGTAGTTTGCGAGGGCGGTTGAATATCTCGAGTTTTGCATGAGTGCAGGCTGCGAGGCGTTGTAAGATATTTGCGCGGCGGTTGAACCACCCGGGCGAAGAGTTTCCAAGACGGTACAAATAACTGGGTTGACATTGAATTCAGGCTCGACGCTCTGTCATCCACGGATCTCAGCCACGCTGGGAACTCTCCAACGCATCAAGCAATGCTAAACACGTCACCCGCGCTCCAAATCCTTCAGCCAGACTCCACCCGCGATGGAAACACTTCACTCAACCTGCAGAAACTCCAGCCGACCTCCGAGCCTTTCCACCACCCTCCCACCAACCCTGCCAACGCTTTCGATTTCCCGCAAACTCTTCAAACGTCCCGCAAAGTCTTCAACCGCCCCGCAAGATCTTAATCGCATCCACAAACGTGCCGGGGACACCTTCAACACATCTTGATTCATCTGCAAGGCGGTTGAAGTGTTTGCCGGCTGACTGGATAGTTTGCGGGATTGGATAGGTTGGGTTTCGTTAGGTTACACGGTGCATTTTGTACTTTGGGTGACGTGTTTACAGCGCGACTGCGGGTTTATACAATGGACGAGTATTCACTACGGTGGTGGAAGTGTTTTAGCGTCGCGGGCGTTTTTTGAATTTGCAGAGCTATTGAATTATCTACAGGGTAGTTGAAGAATTTGCGGGACGGTTGAAGAGTTTGCAAATCGGTTGAAGGGTTTGCGGGGCTGTTGAAGAATTTCCAAGGCGGTTGAAGAGTTTGGAACATGTCTGAAGGGTTTGGGACTTGGCCGTTGGCTTTGTCGGCTGGGTGAAGTATTGGCAGTGTGTCCCATATGTTCGCTGAGCTGCCGAAGTGTTTGCGGGACGGTTGAAGTGGCCGCGGGGTTGTTGAAGAGTTTGTAGGGCGATTTAAGAGTTTCCAGAGCGGCCGAAGAGGTTGCAGGGCGTTTTCAAGAGTGTCCAGGACGGTTGAGGAGTTTGCAAGTTGGCTGAAGAGTTTCCAGAGCATGTTGAAGAGTTTCCATAGCGGTTGGCGAGTTTCCAGGGCGGTTGAAGAGTTGTCAGGCCAATGTAAGAGTTTGCAGGGAAGTTGAAGAACTTGCGGGGCGATTGAAGACTTTCCAGGGCAGTTGAGGAGTTCGCAGAGCGGCTGAAGAGTTTCTAGAGCGGTTGAAGTGTTTGCAGGGCAGTTGAAGAATTTGGAAGTTGGTTGAAGAATTTTCAGGGCGGTTGAAGAGCTTCCAGAGCGGGTGAAGTGTTTGCAGAGCGATTGAAGAGTTGGCAGGGCGATTGAAGTGTTTACAGGGCGTTTGAAGAGGTCGCCGTGCGCTTGAAGAGTTTGCAGAGAGTTTGAAGAGTTCTCAGGTTGAAGAGTTCTCAGGGCGGTTGAAGAGTTTGCAGGGCGATTTACCAGTTTGCACGGCATTTGAAGAGCTTGCAGCGCGGTTGAAGAGTCTGGAACAATGAGCCGAAGGGTTGGCACTTGGCGAGGTTGGATTGGTTACTGGCCCGTTGATTTTGCGGTTCCCTTATGGAGTATAGGCTGTTACGCGACTTTATTACAGTGCGTCATTGTGAGAATTCACAGTCCGCTTCAAAGAGGGAGTCGAGTTGAAGAGTCTTCAGGGCGGTTGAAGAGTTTGCGGGGCAGTTGAAGAATCTTTCAGGGCGTTGAAGAGTTGGCGAGGCATTTTGAAGAAATTTCAGCCGGCTGCGAAGAGTTTCCTTGGTTGTGTGGCGGATGGAATGTTTTTGAGTTACCTAAATTTCAGGTCCGGGCTGAAGCGTTTTCCAACTGGCGGTTGAAGTGTGAAGACCTGTGAGAGTTTGGCGGGTAGCTTTATTGGGGTTAGAAGAAAGTTGTGGGCATTTGAGCATCTTGGCAGTTGAGAAGCTAGGGCAGTTGTGTGTCCAGACTGTTCTTGCATGAAGACTTGACTGAAGTATGTTTTTGTCTGCGGAACGGTTCGAGAGCGGCTGCGGGGATTGTCGACGAGTCCACAGCCTGGTCGGAGGGTCCTACAAGGGTCTGTCTGCGGAACCAAGGGTTTGGAGGGCGATTGATGTATTTGCAAGCTGGCTGATGTGTGTGCAGAATGTTGGAACGTTTGCGGGCCGTTCCAAGTGTGTGCGGATAGGTTGAACTACCCGCAGCGCGGTGGGGTGTTTGCGGGACCGCTGCATCAGTTTGCGGGATGGTTGAGCTGTCTGTAGATGGATTAAGAGTGTGCGCTGCGGATGGGGTGTGTAGGGGCGATTGATGTGTTTGCTGGCGGTTAGTCCAAGGGTTTGGAGAAGGGTTGATATGTCAATAGAGTGTGTTCAGTGTGTGTAGATTCGCTGAGACCTGGGCTTGCATGCTCTTGAGGTGTTTGCAAGTTGATGATGGTGTGTGCAGGTTGGGTGAAGATTCTGTCGGGTGGATGAAGGCTTTGCAGACAGGTAGCCGTGATTACAGGATGATTGCGACGGTTTGTAGGTTGATTCAGATGTTGGCAGAGTTGGTGGAAGTGTTTTCAGTTTGGTCCTAATGTTTGTGGGTTACCTGAACCGTTCGTAGAGCTGTTGAAGAAGTTTGCAGGGCGATCGAAGAGTTTGCAGTACGCTCGAAGAGTTTTAAGCGTGTTTGAAGAGTTCCCAGGGCGGTTGAAGAGTTTACAGGGCGTGTGAGGAGTTTGTAGGGCGGTTGAAGATTTTGCAGAGCGGTTGAAAGGTTTCTAGAGCGGTTGAAGTGTTCTAGAGCGGTTGAAGAGTTTAGAGAACGTTTGGGGAGTTTGTGGGGCATTTCGAAGTGTTTCCATGGCGGTTGAAGAGTGTTCAGGGCGGTTGAAGAGTTTACAGGGCGGTTGAAGAGTTTGGAACATGTCGGAAGGGTTTGGGACTTGGCTGTAGGGCTTTGTGGCTGGTTGGTATTGGCAGTGTGTTCGATATGTTCGCTAAGTTGCTGTGTTTGTGGGTTACCTAAACGGTTTGCAAGGGCAGTTGATGGGTTTCCTCGGCGATTGAGGAGTTTGCAGAGTGGTTGAAGAGTTTCTAGAGCAGTTGAATAGTTTTCAGGGCGTTTTGAAGATTTCCCAGTGAGGTGGAATGGTTTCCCGAGCCGTTGAAGAGTTTGCCGGGCGGTTGAAGATTTCCGACTGCGGTTGAAGAGTCTGTAGCGCCGTATAAGAGCCTGCAGCACGCTTAAAGACTTTGAGAGGCGGTTGAAGAGTTGTCAGGGCCATGTAAGAGTTTGCAGGGCAGATGAAGAGCTTGCGGGGCGGTTGAAGACTTTCCAGGGTGGTTGAGGCGTTCGCAGATCGGTTGAAGAGTTTTCAGGGCGGTTTAAGATTTTCCAGTACGGTTGAAGAGTTTCTAGAGCGCTTGAAGAGTTTACAGGGCGATTGAAGAATTTGCAAGTTGGTTGAAGAATTTCCAGGGCGTTTTTAAGACCTTCCACAGCGGTTGAAGTGTTCGCAGAGCTATTGAAGAGTTTGCAGGGCGATTGAAGTGTTTACAGGGCGTTTGAAGAGGTCGCCGTGCGCTTGAAGAGTTTGCAGAGAGTTTGAAGAGTTCTCAGGTTGAAGAGTTCTCAGGGCGGTTGAAGAGTTTGCGGGGCGATTTACCAGTTTGCACGGCATTTGAAGAGCTTGCAGTGCGGTTGAGGAGTTTGGAACATTGCTGACGGGTTTGGGACTTGGCTGTTGGCTTTGTTGGCCTGTTGTAGTATGCGGTGAAGAGATTTCAGGGCGTTTGTAAGAGTTCACAGTCCGCTTCAAGAGGTTGAAGGGTGGTTGAAGAGTCTTCAGGGCGGTTGAAGAGTTTGCGGGGCAGTTGAAGAGCTTTCAGGGCGTTGAAGAGTTGGCGAGGCATTTTGAAGAATTTTCAGGACGGTTGACGAGTTTCCATGGCGATTGAAGTGTTTGGAACATGTGTGAAGGGTTTGGGACTTAGCTGTTGGGCTTTGGCGGCTGGGTGAAGTATTGGCAGTGTGTCCGATATGGTCGCTGAGCTGCCGAAGTGTTTGCGGGACGGTTGAAGCGGCTGCGGGGATTGTCGGCGAGTCCGCAGCCTGGTCGGAGGGTCCTACAAGGGTCTGTCGGCGGAACCAAGGGTTTGGAGGGCGATTGATGTATTTGCAAGCTGGCTGATGTGTGTGCAGAATGTTGGAACGTTTGCGGGCTGTTCCAAGTGTGTGCGGATAGGTTGAACTACCCGCAGCGCGGTGGGGTGTTTGCGGGACCGCTGCACCAGTTTGCGGGATGGTTGAGCTGTCTGTAGATGGATTAAGAGTGTGCGCTGCGGATGGGGTGTGTAGGGGCGATTGGTGTGTTTGCTGGCGGTTGGTCCAAGGGTTTGGAGAAGGGTTGATATGTCAGTAGAGTGTGTTCAGTGTGTGTAGATTGGCTGAGACTTGGGCTTGCATGCTCTTGAGGTGTTTGCAAGTTGATGATGGTGTGTGCAGGTTGGGTGAAGATTCTGTCGGGTGGATGAAGGCTTTGCAGACTGGTAGCCGTGATTACAGGATGATTGCGACGGTTTGTAGGTTGATTCAGATGTTGGCAGAGTGGGTGGAAGTGTTTTCAGTTTGGTCAAAGTGTTTGTGGGTTACTGAAACCGTTTGCAGGGCTGTTGACGAGTTTCGGGGGCGGTTGAGGTGTTCGCAGTGAGATTGAGTAGTTTGCAGAGTGTTTGAAGAGTTCTCAGGGCGGTTGAAGAGGTTGCAGGACGATGGGAGAGTCTACAGGGCGGTTGAAGAGTTTCCAGTGCGACTGAATGGTTTGCAGGGCGGTGGAAGAGTTTCCAAGTCTGCTGAAGAGTTCTCAGGACGATTGAAGAGTTTGCAGTGCGGTGGAAGGGTTTGCAGCGCCAATGAAGAGCTTGCGAGGCGCTTGAAGAGTTTGCAGAGTGTTTGAAGAGTACTTCGGACGGTTGAAGAGTTTTCAGGCCGGTTGAAGAGTGCTCAGGCCGTGTTGAAGAGTTTTGAACATGTCAGAAGGGTTTGCGACTTTGCTGTTGGCTTTGTGGCTGGTTGGTATTGGCAGTGTGTCCGATATGTTCGCTGTGTTGCTGTGTTTGTGGGTTACCTAATCGGTTTGCAGGGCAGTTGACGAGTTTCCAGTGCGATCGATGAGTTTCAGGGCGTTTGAAGAGTTCGCCGTTCGCTTGAAGGGGTTGCAGAATGTTTGAACTGTGTGCAGAGCGGTTGAAGTGTTTCCATAAAACATAGAAACATAGAAATTAGGTGCAGGAGTAGGCCATTCAGCCCTTCGAGCCTGCACCGCCATTCAATATGATCATGGCTGATCATCCAACTCAGTATCCCGTACCTGCCTTCTCTCCATACCCTCTGATCCCCTTAGCCACAAGGGCCACATCCAACTCACTCTTAAATATAGCCAATGAACTGGCCTCAACTACCCTCTGTGGCAGAGAGTTCCAGAGACTCACCACTCTCTGTGTGAAAAAAAGTCTTTCTCATCTTGATCTTAAAGGATTTCCTCCCCCTTATCCTTAAGCTGTGACCCCTTGTCCCTGGACTTCCCCAACATCGGGAACAATCTTCCTGCATCTAGCCTGTCCAACCCCTTAAGAATTTTGTAAGTTTCTATAAGATCCCCTCCTCAATCTCCTAAATTCCAGAGAGTATAAACCGAGTCTATCCAGTCTTTCTTCATAAGACAGTCCTGACATCCCAGGAATCAGTCTGGTGAACATTCTCTGCACTCCCTCTATGGCAATAATGTCCTTCCTCAGATTTGGAGACCAAAACTGTACGCAATACTCCAGGTGTGGTCTCACCAAGACCCTGTACAACTGAAGTAGAACCTCCCTGCTCCTGTACTCAAATCCTTTTGCTATGAAAGCTAACATACCATTCGCTTTTTTCACTGCCTGCTGCACCTGCATGCCTACTTTCAATGACTGGTGTACCATGACACCCAGGTCGGTTGAAGAGTTTGCAGAGCGGTTGATGAGATTCCAGGTCGGTTGAAGAGTTTCCAGAGCGCTTGAAGAGTTTGCAGGGCGGCTATTGTGTTTGGAACATGACTGAAGGGTTTGGGACTTGGCTGTTGGCTTTGTTGGCTGGGTGACGTATGCGGTGAACAGAGTTCAGGACGTTTTGAAGAGTTCACAGCGCGCCTCAAGAGCTGGCAGAGTGTTTGAAGAGTTCCCACGGCGGCTGAAGAGCTCATTGAAGAGCTTGCAGAGCGTCGAAGAGTTGGCGAGGCGTTTGGAAGAATTTTCAGGACGGTTGAAGAGTTTGCAGGGCGGTTGAAGAGTTTGGTACATGTCTCAAGGGTTTGGGACTTGGCTGTTGGGCTTTGGCGGCTGGGTGAAGTATTGGCAGTGTGTCCGATATGTTCGCTGAGCTGCTGAAGTGTTTGCGGGACGGTTGAAGCGGCTGCGGGGATTGTCGGCGAGTCCGCAGCCTGGTCGGAGGGTCCTACAAGGGTCTGTCGGCGGAACCAAGGGTTTGGAGGGCGATTGATGTATTTGCAAGCTGGCTGATGTGTGTGCAGAATGTTGGAACGTTTGCGCGCTGTTCTAAGTGTGTGCGGATAGGTTGAACTACCCGCAGCGCGGTGGGGTGTTTGCGGGACCGCTGCATCAGTTTGCGGGATGGTTGAGCTGTCTGTAGGTGGATTACGAGTGTGCGCTGCGGATGGGGTGTGTAGGGGCGATTGGTGTGTTTGCTGTCGTAGAAACATAGACAATAGGTGCAGGAGTAGGCCATTCGGCCCTTCGCGCCTGCACCGCCATTCAATATGGTCATGGCTGATCATCCAACTCAGTATCCTGTACCTGCCGTCTCTCCATACCCCCTGATCCATCTAGCCACAAGGGCCACATCTACCTCCCTCATAAATATAGCCAATTAACTGGCCTCAACTACTTTCTGTGGCAGAGAATTCCACAGATTCACCACTCTCTGTGTGAAAAATGTTTTTCTTACCTCGGTCCTAAAAGACTTCCCCCTTATCCTGCAACTGTGACCCCTTGTTCTGGACTTTCCCAACATCGGGAACAATCTTCCTGCATCTAGCCTGTCCAACCCCTTAAGAATTTTGTACGTTTCTATAAGATCCCCCCTCAATCTTCTAAATTCTAGCGAGTACAAGCCGAGTCTATCCAGTCTTTCTTCATATGGAAGTCCTGCCATCCCAGGAATCAGTCTGGTGAACCTTCTATGTACTCCCTCTATGGCAAGAATGTCTTTCCTCAGATTATGAGACCAAAAACTAGTAACGCAATACTCCAGGTGTGTCTCAACCAAACGACCTGTACAAGAGGGCAAGTTAGAACCTCCCTGCTCCTATACTCTTTGTTGCTGTTGATTGGTCCAAGGGTTTGGAGAAGGGTTCATATGTCAGCGAACATATCGGACACACTGCCAATACTTCACCCAGCCGACAAAGCCAAACAGCCATGTCCCAAACCCTTCAGACATGTTCCAAACTCTTCAACCGCCATGGAAACTCTTCAACCGTCCTGAAAATTCTTCAAAATCCCTCACCAACTCTTCAACAGCTCTTCATCTGCCCTGCAAATTCTTCAACCGCCCTGGGAACTCTTCAAACACTCTACAAGCTCTTGAAGCGCACTGACACTCTTTAAAACGCCCTGAAAACTCTTCACCGTATACTCCAACCGGCCAACAAAGTCAACAGCCAAGTCCCAAACCCTTCAGCAATGTTCCAAATTCCTCAACCGCACTGCAAGCTCTTCAAATGCCGTGCAAACTCGTAAGTCGCTCTTCAACCGCCCTGGAACACGTTAACGGCTCTGGAAACTCTTCAACCGGACTGTAAAATCTTCAACCGCTCTGGAAACTCTTCAACCGATCTGCGAACTCCTCAACCGCCCTGACAACTCTTCAACCGCGCATCAAAGTCTTCAAACAATCTGCAAACTCTTCAACCGTCCTAAAACCTCTTCACCCGCCCTGCAAGCTCTTCAACCGCTGTGGATGCTCTTCAAAATGCCCCGCCGACTCTTTAACCGCCCAGGAAACATTTCAACCGCTCTGAAAACACTTCAAACACTCTGTAAACTCTTCAATCGCCCTGGAAACTCGTCAACTGTCCTTCCAAACCGTTTAGGTAACTCACAAACACAGGAGCTCAGCGAACATATCGGACACACTGCCAATACCAACCAGCCACAAAGCCAACAGCCAAGTCCCAAACCCTTCCGACATGTTCCAAATTCTTCAACCACCCAGCAAACTCTTCAACCGTCATGAAAATTCTTCAAAATGCCTCGCCAACTCTTCAACACCCTGAAAGCTCTTCAACTGCCCCGCAAACCCTTCAACCGTCCTGGGAACTCTTCAAGCACTCCGCAAGCTCTTGAAGCGCACTGGGAACTCTTCAGAACGCCCTGAAATATCTTCACCGCATACTCCACCGGCCAACAATGCCAACAGCCAAGTCCCAAACCCTTCAGCAATATTCCAAACTCTTCAAACGATGGGCAAACTGGTAAATCGTCCTGCAAACATTTCAACCGGCCGGAGAACTCTTCAACCTGAGAACTTTTCAAACGGTCTGCAAACGCTTCAAGCGCATGGCGACCTATTCAAACGCCCTGAAAACTAATCAATCGCCATGCAAACACTTCAACCGCTCTGGAAGGTCTTCAACCGCCCTGAAAATTCTTCAACCAACTTTCAAATTCTTCAACTGCCCTGCAAACACTTCAACCGCTCTAGAAACTCTTCAGCCGATCTGCGAGCTCTTCAACTGCCCTGGAAAGTCTTCAATCGCCCCGCAAGTTCTTCAACTTCCCTGCAAACTCTTACATTGGCCTGACAACTCTTCAACCGCCCTGGAAACTCGCCAACCGCTATGGAAACTCTTCAACATGCTCTGGGAACTCTTCAGCCAACCTGCAAACTCCTCAACCGTCCTGGACACTCTTGAATACGCCCTGCAACCTCTTCGGCCGCTCTGGAAACTCTTCAAGCGCACTGCGGAGCATTCAACCACTTTGCCAACTCTCAAATCGCCCTACAAACTCTTCAACAACCCCGCAGCCACTTCAACCGTCCCGCAAACACTTCGGCAGCTCAGCGAACATATGGGACACACTGCCAATACTTCACCCAGTCGACAAAGCCAAACAGCCAAGTCCCAAACCCTTCAGACATGTTCCAAACTCTTCAACCGCCTTGGAAATTCTTCAACAGCCCCGCAAACCCTTCAACAGATTTGCAAACTCTTCAACAAACCCACAAACTCTTCAACCGTCCCGCAAATTCTTCAACCGTCCCGCAAATTCTTCAACTACCCTGTAGACAATTCAATAGCTCTGCAAATTCAAAAAGCGCCCGCGACGCTAAAATCACCGTAGTGAATACTCGTCCATTGTATAAACCCGCAGTCGCGCTGTAAACACGTCACCCAATGTACAAAATGCACCGTGTAACCTAACGAAACCCAACCTATCCAATCCCGCAAACTATCCATTCAACCGGCAAACACTTCAACCGCCTTGCAGACGAATCAAGATGTGTTCAAGTGTTTATCTGGTGCCCGGCACGTTTGTGGATGCGATTAAGATCTTGCGGGGCGGTTTGAAGAGTTTGCGGGGCGTTTGAAGAGTTTGCGGGAAACCGAAAGCGTTGGCTGGGTTGGTGGGAGGGTGGTGGAAAGGCTCGGAGGTCGGCTGGAGTTTCTGCAGGTTGAGTGAAGTGTTTCCATCGCGGGTGAAGTCTGGCTGAAGGGTTTGGAGCGCGGGTGACGTGTTTAGCATTGCTTGATGCGGTTGGAGAGTTCCCAGCGTAGCTGAGATCCGTGCAAGACCCAGCATCGAGCCTGCACTCAATGTCACCGCCACCCAGATATTTCTACCGTCTTGCAAACTATTCAAACGCCCCGCAAACTCTTCAAACGCCCCGCAAACTCTTCAAACGCCCCGCAAACTCTTCAACCCCCTTCAAACTCTTCCACCGCCGCGTAAACTCTTCAACAGCAATGCAAACTCTCATTCTTGCTATTGATGGAGCCCAACGTAGGTTCACAAAGTTAATTCCCGGGATGGCGGGACTGTCATATGCTGAGAGAATGGAGCGGCTGGGCTTGTATACTCTGGAGTTTAGAAGGATGAGAGGAGATCTCATTGAAACATAGAAGATTGTTAAGGGCTTCGACACGCTAGAGGCAGGAAACATGTTCCCGATGTTGGGAGAGTCCAGAACCAGGGGCCACAGTTTAAAAATAAGGGGTAAGCCATTTAGAACAGAGACGAGAAAACACTTTTTCTCACGGAGAGTGGTGAGTCTGTGGAATTCTCTGCCTCAGGGGGCGGTGGAGGCAGGTTCGCTGGATGCTTTCAAGAGAGAGCTAGATAGGGCTCTTAAAGATAGCGGAGTCAGGGGATATGGGGAAAAGGCAGGAACGGGGTACTGATTGGGGATGATCAGCCATGATCACATTGAATGGCGGTGCTGGCTCGAAGGGCCGAATGGCCTACTCCTGCACCTATTGTCTGTTGTCTATTGTCTATTGTCTCAACAGTCCCGCAAATACTTCAACGGGGATGCAAACTCTTCAACTACCCTGTAGATGATTGAGATGGTTTGTCGGTTGATTGAGATCTTGTCAGAGTGGGTGGAAGTGTTTTCAGTTTGGTCCAAGTGTTTGTGGGTTACTGAAACCGTTTGCCGGGCTGTTGACGAGTTTCCAGAGCGGCCGAAGGGTTCGCAGTTAGTTTGAAGAGTTTGAAGAGTTTGCAGAGTGTTTGAAGAGTTCTCAGGGCGGTTGAAGAGTTTCCAGAGCGGTTGAAAAGGTTCCAGAGCGGTTGAAGAGTTTGCAGTGCGGTTGCAGAATTTGCAAGTTGGTTGAAGAATTTCCGGGGCGGTTGAAGTGTTTGCAGGGCGGTTGAAGAGTTTACAGGACGTTTGAAGAGGTCGCAGAATGTTTGAAGATTGGTCAGAGCGATGTAACTCTTTGTAGAGCGGTTGAAGTGTTTCCAGGGCGGTTGAAGAATCGGCAGGGCATTTTTGAAGAGCATCCACGGCGGTTGAAGAGCTTGCAGGGCGGTTGAAGAGTTTGCAGCGCGCTTGAAGACTTTGAGGAAAGGTTGAAGAGTATTCGGGGTGATTTAAGAGGTTGCAGGGCAGTTCAAGAGCTTGCATGCCATGATGAGTGTTTTCCAGAGCGGTGACGAGATTTTTCCAGAGCGTTTGGAGAGTTTTCCAGAGCGGTTGAAGAATTTCTATGGCGTTTGAAGAGCTTACGACGGAGCGGTTGAAAGACTTCTCAGGGCCGGTTAAGAATTCTCCAGGGCAGTTAAAGAGATTGCAGAGCGGTTGAAGAGCTTGAAGGGCGGTTGAAGAGTTTGCAGGCGTTTGAAGAGTTTGGAACATATCTGAAGGGTTTGGGACTTGCCTGTCGGCTTGTTGAAGTATGCCAATGTGTCCGAAATGTTGGCTGAGCGGTTGAAGAGTTTTCAAGGCGGTTCAAGAGTTTGCAGGGCGTTTTGAAGAGTTTCCAGAGCGGTTGAAGGGTTTGCGGTGCGGTTGAAGAGTTCTCAGGGCGATTGAAGATTTCTCGGGGCGGTTGAAGAGTTCTCGGGGCGGTTGAAGAGTTCTCAGGGCGATTGAAGAGCTTGCAGGGCGGTTGACGAGCTTTCAGAGTGTTTGAAGAGTATTCAGAGCGGTTCGAGAGTTTGCAGAGCGGTTGAAACGTTTCCTGGGCGGTTAAAAAGTCGATGGGGCATTTTGAAGAGCATCCACAGCGGTTGAAGAGCTTGCGGGGAGGTTGAAGGGTTTTTAGTTCTGGTGAAGAGTTTGCAGGGCGGTTGAAGAGTTTGGAACTTGCCTGAAGTGCTTTGGAACTTGGCTGTTGGCTTTGTGGCTGGTTGGTATTGGCAGTATGTTCGCTGAGGTGCTGTTACCTAAACGGTTTGCAAGGGCGGGTGAAGAGTTTCCAGGACGGTTGAAGATTTCTGAGTGCGGTTGAAGAATTTCCAGAGCGGTCGAAGAGTTCTCAGGGCGGTTGAAGAGTTTGCAGGGTGATTTAAGAGTTTGAAGGGCAGTTGAAGAGCTTCAGGGTTGAACATTTCTGAGTGCGGTTAAAGAGTTGGAAGAGCTGTTGAAGAGTTGGCAAGGTATTTAGAAGAGTTTTCAGGGCGGGTGAATTGTCTTCTGTGCGTTGTGAAGAGTTCGCAGTGCGTTTGAAAAGTTTCCAGAGTGTGTGAAGATTTCTAAGGGCGGTTGACGAATTTGCACGACGGTGTAAACGTTTCCAAGGCGGTCGAAGAGCTTGCAGAGCGGTTAAAGAGTTCTCAGGGCGGTTGAGGAGTTTGCAGGGCGGTTGAAGAGTTCTCAGGGCGGGTGAAGAGTTTGCACAGCGATTGAAGTGTTTGCAGGGCGGTTGACGAGTTTGTGGGGCTGTTGGAGCTTGGAAGGGTTTGGGACTTGCCTATTTCTTTTGTAGGCTTGTTGAAGTATTGCCAATGTGTCCGATATGTTCGCTGAGCGGTTGAAGAGTTTTCAAGGCGGTTGGAGAGTTTGCAGGGCGTTTTTAAGAGTTTCCAGAGCGGTTGAAGAGTTCTCAGGGCGGTTAAATAGTTCTCGGGGCGGTTGAAGATTTCTCGGGGCGGTTGAAGAGTTCTCGAGGCGGTTGAAGAGTTCTCAGGGCGGTTGAAGAGCTTGCATGGCGGTTGACGAGTTTTCAGGCGGTTGTAGAATTCTGAGTCTGCTAGAAGTGGTTGCAGGACGTTTTTAAGAGTTTCCACAGCGGTTGGAATGTTTCTAGTGCAATTGGAGTGTTTTCTGGGCGGTTGAAGAGCTTGCAGGGCCGTTGAAGAGTTTCCAGGGCGGTTGAAGAGTTTGCAGAGTGTTTGAAGAGTAGTTAGGGCGGTTGAAGAGTTTACAGGTCGGTTGAAGCGTTTGGAACATGTCTGAAGGGTTTGGGACTTGGCTGTGGGCGTTGAGGAGTTTGCAGGGCGGTAGAAGAGTTACCAGAGCGGTTGAAGAGTTTGCAAGTTGGTTGAAGAATTTCCGGGGCGGTTGAAGTGTTTGCAGGGCGGTTGAAGAGTTTACAGGACGTTTGAAGAGGTCGCAGAATGTTTGAAGATTGGTCAGAGCGATGTAACTCTTTGTAGAGCGGTTGAAGTGTTTCCAGGGCGGTTGAAGAATCGGCGGGGCATTTTTGAAGAGCATCCACGGCGGTTGAAGAGCTTGCAGGGCGGTTGAAGAGTTTGCAGCGCGCTTGAAGACTTTGAGGAAAGGTTGAAGAGTATTCGGGGTGATTTAAGAGGTTGCAGGGCAGTTCAAGAGCTTGCAGGCCGATGATGAGTTCCCAGAGCGGTTGAAGAGTTTCCAGAGCGTTTGGAGAGTTTCCAGAGCGGTTGAAGAATTTCTAGAGCGTTTGAAGAGCTTGCGCGGCGGTTGAAGAGTTCTCAGGGCGGTTAAAGAATTCTCAGGGCAGTTGAAGAGATTGCAGGCGGTTGAAGAGCTTGAAGGGCGGTTGAAGAGTTTGCAGGCGTTTGAAGAGTTTGGAACATATCTGAAGGGTTTGGGACTTGCCTGTCGGCTTGTTGAAGTATTGCCAATGTGTCCGAAATGTTGGCTGAGCGGTTGAAGAGTTTTCAAGGCGGTTCAAGAGTTTGCAGGGCGTTTTGAAGAGTTTCCAGAGCGGTTGAAGGGTTTGCGGTGCGGTTGAAGAGTTCTCAGGGCGATTGAAGAGTTTCTCGGGGCGGTTGAAGAGTTCTCGACGGGGTGCGGTTTTGAAGAGTTCTCAGAGGCGATTGAAAGAGCTTTGCAGGGCGGTTGACGAGCTTTTCATTTCAGAGTGTTTGAAGAGTATTCAGAGCGGTTGGAGAGTTTGCAGAGCGGTTGAAACGTTTCCTGGGCGGTTAAAAAGTCGATGGGGCATTTTGAGGAGCATCCACAGCGGTTGAAGAGCTTGCGGGGAGGTTGAAGGGTTTTTAGTTCTGGTGAAGAGTTGCAGGGCGGTTGAAGAGTTTGGAACTTGCCTGAAGTGCTTGGGACTTGGCTGTTGGCTTTGTGGCTGGTTGGTATTGGCAGTATGTTCGCTGAGGTGCTGTTACCTAAACGGTTTGCAAGGGCGGGTGAAGAGTTTCCAGGACGGTTGAAGATTTCTGAGTGCGGTTGAAGAGTTTGCAGACTGTTTAAAGAGTTTCCAGAGCGGTTGAAGATTTCTGAGTGCGGTTGAAGAGTTTCCAGAGCGGTTGAAGAGTTTGCCAAGGCATTTAGAAGATTTTCAGGGCGGGTGAATTGTCTTTTCTGGTGCGTTTGTGAAGAGTTCGCAGTGCGTTTGAAATGTTTCCAGAGTCTGTGAAGATTTCTAAGGGCGGTTGACGAATTTGCACGACGGTTTAAGAGTTTCCAGGGCAGTTGGCGAGCTTGCGGAGCGGTTAAAGAGTTCTCAGGGCGGTTAAGAAGTTTGCAGGGCGGTTGAAGAGTTTGTAGGGCGATTGAAGAGTTTGCAGCGCGTTTGAAGACTTTGAAGAAAGGTTGAAGAATTCTCAGGCGGTTAATAATAATATATTTTATTGCCATTACACATAAGTGCAACTAGATTTGATTGAGGAGTTCTCAGGCCGGTTGAAGAGATTGCGGGGCATTTTGAAGAATTTGAAGGGCGGTTGAAGAATTTTCGTGGGCGGTTGAGGCTGTTGAAGAATTTGGAACATATCTGAAGGGTTTGGGACTTACCTGTTGCTTTGTCGGCTTGTTGACGTATTGCCAATGAGTCCGATATGTTCGCTGAGCGGTTGAAGATTTTTCAAGGCGGTTGAGGAGTTTGCAGGGCGTTTTGAAGAGTTTGCTGAGCGGTTGAAGTGTTTCCAGAGCGGTTGAAGAGCTTGCGGTGCAGCTGAAGAGTTCTCGGGGCGGTTGAAGAGTTCTCAGGGCGGTTGAAGAATTCTCAGGGCGGTTGAAGAGTTCTCAGGGCGGTTGAAGAGTTCTCAGGGCGGTTGAAGAGTTCTCAGGGCGGTTGAAGAGTTCTCAGGGCGGTTGAAGAGTTCTCAGGGCGGTTGACGGGTTTTCAGGCGGTTGTAGAATTCTGAGTCTGGTAGAAGTGGTTTTTGGGACGTTTTTAAGTTTTCACAGCGGTTGAAGTGTTTCTAGTGCAATTGGAGTGTTTTCTGGGCGGTTGAAAAGCCTTGCAGGGCCCGTTTTTGTTTGAAGTGTTTTCCAGAGGCGGTTTAAGGAGTTAGAGGTGTTTTCGAAGAGTATTCATAGCGGTTTGAAATATTTTGGCATGAGCGTTTGAAACGTTTCGTGGTGCGGTTAAAGAGTCGTGGGGCATTTTGAAGAGCATCCACAGCAGTTGAAGAGCTTACAGAGCGGTTGAAATGTTTGGAACATGTCGGAAGGGTTTGGGACTTGGCTGTTCGCTTTGTGGCAGGTTGGTATTGGCAGTGTGTCCGATATGTTCGCTGCGTTGCTGTGTTTGTGGGATACCTAAACGGTTTGCAGGGCAGTTGACGAGTTGCCAGGGCGGTTGAAGAGTTGGCACTGCGCTTGAAGAGCTTGCAGACTGTTTGAAGAGTTCCCAGGGCGTTTGAAGATTTTACCAGAGCGGTTGAAGAGTTCACAGGACGGTTGAAGACTTTGCACTGCGCTTGAAGAGTTTGCAGAGTGTTTGCAGAGTACTTAGGGCGGTTGAAGAGTTTCCAGGGCGGTTGGGGCTTGGCTGTGGGCGTTGTGACTGGTTGGTATTGGCAGTGTGTCCGATATGTTCGCTGCGTTGCTGTGTTGAAGAGTTTTCAGCGTGATTGAAGAGTTTACCGATCGGCTCAAGAGTTTCAAGTGCCGTTGAAATGTTTGCAGGGCGGCTGAATAGTTTGCAGGGCGTTTTGAAATGTTTCCAGAGCGGTTGGAGAGTTTGCAGGGCGGTTGAAGATTTCTGAGTGCAGTTGGAGAGTTCTCAGGGCAGTTGAAGAGTTTCCAGGGCGGTGGAAGAGTTTGCAGGGCGTTTAGAAGAGTTTCCAGGGAGGTTGAAGAGCTTTCAGAGCGGTTGAAGGGATTGGAACATGTCTGAAGGGTTTGGGACTTGGCTGTTGGCTTTGTGGCCGGTTGGTATTGGCAGTGTGTCCGATATGTTTCGCTGAGTTGCTGTGATTTTGTGGATTACCTAAACGGATAAGAAGAGCAGTTTTGACGAGTATTGCCGAAGGCGGTTGAAGCAGTTCGCACTGCGCTTGAAGAGCTTGCAGACTGTTTGAAGAGTTCCCAGGGCGTTTAAAGATTTTCCAGAGTGGTTGAAGAATTTTCAGGGCGGTTGAAGAGTTTGCAGAGCGATTCAAGAGATTTCAATGCGATTTAAGTTTTTCAGGGCGTTTTGAAGATTGTCCAGAGCGGTTGAAGAGTTTACAGGGCGGTTGAAAATTTCTGAGTGCAGTTGAAGAGTTCTCAGGGCAGTTGAAGAGTTTCCAGGGCATTGACTTCTCTCATTTCAGATAGTCCCTACTTTTTCCTCCCCTTCTCAGCTCTCCCTGAACCCACCGGCTCCTCCTCTTCCTTTCTTCTTCCCGGCTCCCCCCCCCCCCCCCCCCCCCCCAACCCACCCTCACATCAGTCTGAAAAAACGTTGCCTATTTCCTTCGCTCCATAGATGCTGCCTCACCCGCTGAGTTTCCCCAGCATTTTTGTCTACCCTGAAGAGTTTCCAGGGCGGTTGAAGAGTTTGCAAGGCGGTTGAAGAGTTTTTAAGGCAGTTGAAGAGTTTGCAGAGCGTTTTGAAGAGTTTCCGGAACGGGTGAAGAGTTTTCACGGCGGTTGAAGAGTTTGCAAGACAGTTGGAGAGTTTTCTGGGCGGTTGAAGATTTTCCAGAGCGGTTGAAGAGCTTGCAGGGCGGTTGAAGAGTTTGCAGGGTGTTTCGAAGAATTTCCAGGATGGTTGAAGAGTTTCCAGAGCGGTTGAAGAGCTTGCAGTGCGTTTCAGGAGTTCTCGTGGCGGCTAAAGTGTTGTCAGGGCGCTTGGAGAGTTTGCAGTGCGGTTGAAGTGTTTTCAGAGCAGCTGAAGAATTTCTACAGCGGTTAAAGAGTTTTCCTGTCGTTTTGAAGAGTTTGCAGGGCGGTTGAAGAGTTTACAGGGCAATTGAAGAGTTTGCAGGGCGGTTGAAGAGCTCTCCGGGCAGTTCAAGAATTTGCAGAGTGTTTGACGTGTTCCCAGTGTGGTTGGAGAGTTTAGAGGGCGGTTGAAGAATTCTGAGTGCGCTTAAGTGTTGGAAGGGCTTTTGACGAGTTGGCAAGTCATTTGAAGAGTTTGCAGAGCGGTTGAATAATTTGCAGAGCGGTTGAAGAGATTTCAAGGCGGTTTAAGTTTTTTCAGGGCGTTTTGAAGATTGTCCAGAGCAGTTGAAGAGTTTGCAGGGCATTGACCTCTAATTTCAAATAGTCCCTACTTTTTCCCTCACCATTCTCAGCTCTCCTCCCCAACCCATTGGCTCCTCTTCTTTATTTCTTTCTTCCGACTCCCACCCCACAACGCCCCCCCCCCCCCCCCCCCCCCCCCCCCCCCCCCAACACCCGCCCCCCCCCCCTCCCTCCCCCCCCCCCCCACCCTCACATCACTCTGAAAATCTTGCCACTTTCCTGTCGCTCCATAGATGCTGCTCACCCCGTTGAGTTTCATCCAGCATTTTTGTCTACCCTGAAGACTTTCCAGGGCCGTGTTGAAGAGTTTGCAAGGCGGTTTAAGAGTTGTTAAGGCAGCTGAAGAGTTTCCAGAGCGTTTTGAAGATTCCAGAGCGGGTGAAGAGTTTTTCACGGCGGTTGAAGAGTTTGCAAGACAGTTGGAGAGTTTTCAGGGCGGCTGAAGAGTTTCCAGAGGGGCTGAAGAACTTACCTGGTGGTTGAACAGTTTGCAGGGCATTTTCAAGAGTTTATAGGACTGTTGAAGAGTTTCCAGAGCGGTTGAAGAGCTTTCAGTGTGTGTCAAGTGTTCTCGGGGCGATAGAAGTGTTTTCAGGGCGGTTGAAGAGCTTGCAGGGCGGTTGAAGAGTTCTTAGGACGGTTGCCGAGTTTGCAGTGTGTTTGAAGAGTACTTAGGGCGGTTGGAGGGTTTGGAACATGTCGGAAGGGTTTGGGACTTGGCTGTTGGCTTTGTGGCTGGTTGGTATTGGCAGTGTGTCCGATATGTTCGCTGCGTTGCTGTGTTTGTGGGTTACCTAAACGGTGTGCAGGGCAGTTGACGAGTTACCAGGGCGGTTGAAGAGTAGGCACTGCGCTTGAAGAGTTTGCAGACTGTTTGAAGAGTTCCCAGGGCTGTTGAAGATTTTACAGAGCGGTTTACAGGGCGGTTGAAGATTATCTAGAGCAGTTGAAGAGTTTTCAAGTCGTTTTGAAGAGTTTTCCAGGCGTTTGAAGAGTTCTCGGTTAGCAGTTGAAAAATCTGCACGGCAGGTTGAATATTTCCGAGTGCGCCTAAAGAGTTTGAACGGCTGTTGATCAATTGCCAAGTCATTTTGAAGAGTTTTCAGCGCGGTTGAAATTTGCAGAGCGGTTGAAGATATTTCAGGGCGATTTCAGAGTTTTTTCAGGGCGTTTTGAAGATTTTCCAGAGCGGGCGAAGAGTGTGCAGGGCGGTTAAAGAGCTTTCAGGACTATTGAAGGGATCGGAACATGTCTGAAGGATTTCTGAGTGCAGTTGAAGAGTTCTCAGGGCAGTTGAGAGTTTCCAGGGCATTGACTTCTCTTATTTCAGATAGTCCCTACTTTCTCCTCCCCTTCTCAGCTCTCCCTCAGCCCACCGGCTCCGCCTCTTCCTTTCTTCTTCCCGGCCCCCCACCCTCACATCAGTCTGAAACAGGGTTTGAACCCGAGACGTTGCCTATTCCTTCGCTCCATAGATGCTGCCACACCCGCTGAGTTTCTCCAGCATGCTTATCTACCCTGAAGAGTTTCCAGGGCGGTTCAAGAGTTTGCAGGGCGTTTTAGAGAGTTACCTGAGCGGTTGAAGAGCTTGCAGTGTGTTCCCAGAGTCGAAGAGTTTGGAACATGTCGGAAGGGTTGGATGAGGATGGCGCTGAGTTTCTCCAGCATTTCTGTCTGCGCTGAAGAGTTTCCAGAGCGTTGAAGGGTTTGCAAGGCCGTTGAAAAGTTTGCAAGGCCGTTGAAGAGTTTGCAAGGCGGTTGAAGAGTTTGCAAGGCGGTTGAAGAGTTTGCAAGGCGGTTGAAGAGTTTCCTGAGCGGTTGATGAGTTTTAACGGCGGTTGAAGCGTTGGAAGACAGTTGAGGAGTTTGCAGGGCGTTTTGAAGAGTTGCCAGAACGGCGGATGAGCTTGCAGTGTGTTGCAAGAGTTCTCGGGGCGGTTAAAGAGTTTTCAGGGCGGTTGAAGAGTTTTCAGGGCGGTTGAAGGGTTTCCAGGGCAGTTGAAGAGTTTTCAGGGCAGTTGAAGAGTTTACAGGGCTGTCGAACATTTCTGAGTGCGCTGAAAGAGTTTGAACGGCTGTTGTTGAGTTGGCAAGTCATTTCGAAGAACTTACAGGGCGGTTGAGAGTTTGTAGAGCAGTTGAAAAGAGAATTCAGGGCGATTTAAGCGATTGGAATATGGTCGGGAAGGGTTTGAGACTTGGCTGTTCGGATTTGTTCGGCTGGTGGTATTGAGTGTGTCCGATATGTTCGCTGAGTTGCTGGGTTTGTTGGGTTACTAAACGGTTTTCAGGGCAGTTGGACGAGCTGCCAGGGGCCGGCTAACGAGTTGCCAAGACTGTTGAAGAGTAGGCCTGCGCTGAAGGTTTGTAGACTGTTTGAACGAGTTCCCAGGACCGTTGGAAGATTTACAGAGCGGTTGAAGAGTTTGCAGGTGGTTGATGATTGTCTAGTGCAGGTGAAGCGTTTTTGTCGTTTGAAGAGTTTTCAAGGGCGTTTGAAGAGTTCTCGGGGCAGTTGAAGAGTCAGCAGGGCAGGTTGAATATTCCGAGTGCGCCTAAAGCCGTTTTGAAGAGCTGTCGATCAATTGGCAAGTCATTTTGGAAGAGTTTTCAGCGCGGTTTTGAAGAGTTTGCAGAGGTTTTTGAAGATATTTCAGGGCGATTTCAAGAGTTTTTTCCAGGGCGTTTTGAAGATTGGTCAGAGCGGTTGAAGGGAGTGTGCAGGGCCGGTTGAAGATTTCTGAGTGCAGTTCGAAGAGTTCTCAGGGGGCAGGTGAAGAGTTTCCGGGGCATTGACTTCTCTAATTTCGGATAGAGCGCCCTACTTTCCCTCCTCCCATTCCAGCTCTCCCTCATCCCATTGGCTCCTCCTCTTCCTTTCTTTTTCCCGGCCCCCCACGCCCTCACATCAGTCTGAAACAGGGTTTGGGGCCCGAGACGTTGCCTATTTCCTTCGCTCCATAGATGCTGCCTCACCCGCTGAGTTTTCTCCAGCATTCTTGGAGAAATAGTTTCCAAGTCTACCCTGAATAATTTCCAAGGCGATTGAAGAGTTTGCAGGGGCGTTCCAAAAGAGATCTCGGTCAGTTGAGGAGTTTGCAGGGCGATTGAAAATTTGCAGGGCGGTTGATGAATCGGCAAGTAATTTTAGAAGAGTTTTCAGGCGGTTGAAGAGTCTCCAGCACAGTTGAAGAGTTTCCAGAGCGGTCGAAAGAGCTTGGCAGTGTGTTTCAAGAGTTCTCGGGGCGTTTGTTGAAGAGTTTTTCAAGGCGGTTTGAAGAGTTTTACAGGGCGGTTGAATATTTCTGAGTGCGCTTAAAGAGTTTGAAGCGCTGTTGATGACTTGGCAAGTCGAAAGGTTTAACAGGGCTGTTGAAGTGTTTTGCAGAGCAGTTTGAAGAGGTTTCATGGCGATTTAAGAGTTTGGAACATGTCGGAAGGGTTTGGACTTGGCTGTTGGCGTTAGTGGCTGATTGGTATTCTCAGTATGTCCGATATGTTCGCTGAGTTGGCTGTGTTTGTGGGTTACCTAAACGGTTTGCAGAGCAGCCAGTTTGAACAAGTTGCCAGGGCGGCTGACCAGTTTGCCAGGCGGTTGAAGGAGTAGGCACTGCGCTTGAAAAGTTTGCAGACTGTTTGAAGAGTTCCCTGGGCGTTTGAAGATTTTCCAGAGCGGATGAAGAGTTTCCCAGGACGTTTTGAAGATTTTCCAGAGCGCTTGAAGAGTTCTCAGGGCGGTTGAACGTTTGCAGAGTGTTTGAAGAGTTCTCATGTGGTTGAAGAGTTTGCAAGGCAGTTGAAGAGTTTGCAGGCGGTTGTAGGGTTTGCAAGGCGGTTGAAGATTTTTCTGACCGGTTGATGAGTTTTCACGGCGGTTGAAGAGTTTTCAGGCGTTATGTAGAGTTGTCAGAACGGCTGAAGAGCTTGCAGTGTGTTTCAAAGAGTTTCTGGGGCGGTTAAAGAGTTTTTTCAGGGCGGTTGAAGAGTATTACAGGGCGGTTAAAATTTTCTGAGGTGCGCTTTAAGAGATGAAGGGCTTTTGATGAGTTTGGCAAGTCATTTCGAAGAACTTACCAGGGGCGGTTGAAGAGTTTGCAGAGCGGTTGCAGTGAATTCAGGGCGATTGGAACATGTCGGAAGGGTTTTGGGACTTGGCTGTTGGATTTGTCGGCTGGTTGGTTGGCAGTGTTGTCCGATATGTTCGCTGAGATTGCTGTGTTTGTGGGATACCTAAACGCGTTTTGCAGGGCAGTTGACGTGTTTCCGGGCGGTTGACGAGTTGCCAGGGCGATTGAAGAGTTGGCACTGCGCCTGAAGAGTTTTTGCACACTGTTTGAAGAGTTCCCAGGGCGTTTGAAGAGTGTACAGGGCGGTTGAAGAAGTTTTCGGGCCGATGTTCGCTGAGTTGCTGTGTTTGTGAGTACCTAAATTGATTGCAGTGCAGTTGACGACTTGCCAGGGCGACTGACGAGTTGCCAGGACGTTGAAGTGTAGGCACTGCGCTTGAAGAGTTTGCAGACTGAATGTCGAGTCCCCAGGTCCTTTTGAATAGTTTGCAGGGCGGTTGAAGAGTCAACAGGCGATTGAAGATATTGCAGGGCGTTTGAAAGAGTTTTCAGGGCTATTGAATAGTCTACAGTGTGCTTGAAGAGTTCTCAGTGTGGTTTGGAACGTTTGCAGGGCGGTTGAAGCTTTCGAAAGGATCTTGGTGAGTTGGCAAGTCATTTTCAAAAGGTTTCAGGGCGGTTGAAAAGTTGCAGGCGGTCGAAGTGGTTTCAGCGATTTAAGAGTTTGCCGGGCGTTTTGAAGATTGTCCTGACGGTTGAAGAGTTTGCAGGGCGGTTGAAGATTACTGAGTGCAGTTGAAGAGTTTGTCAGGGCAGTTGAAGAGTTTCCAGGGCATTGACTTCTCTAATTTCAGATAGTTCCCTACTTTCTCCTCCCTTCTCAGCTCCCCGTCCCTCATCCCATTGGGCTCCTCCTCCTCTTCCTTTCCTCCTCCCCCCCCCCCCCCCCCCCCCCCCCTTGCGGGGAGTTTTGAAGAGTTTCCAGGACGGTTGAAGCGTTTCCAGAGCGGTTGAAGAGCTTGCAGTGTGTTTCCAGAATTCTCGGGGCGGTTAAAGAGTTTGCGGGCGGTTAAGGAGTTTGCAGTGCACTTGAAGAATTTGCAGGGTAGTTGAAGATTTCTGAGTGCGGGTGAAGAGTTTTCAGCGCGGTTGAAGAGTTTTCAGGGTGGTTGAAGTTTGCAGGGCGGCTGAAGAGAATTCAGGGAGGTTGAAGAGTTTGCAACATGTCGGGAGGGTTTGCTGAGCATGTCGCTGAGTTTCTCCGGCATTTCTGTCTGCCCTAAAGAGTTTTCTGGGCGCTTGAAGAGTTTGCAAGGCAGTTGATGACTTTTCAAGGCGGTTGAAGAATTTCATGAGCGGTTGATGAGTTTTAACGGCGGTTGAAGAGTTTGCAAGACTGTTAGAGTTTTCAGAGCAGTTGAAGAGTTTTTTCAGGGCAGTTGAAGAGTTTTACAGGGCTGTCGAACATTTCTGAGTGCGCTGAAAGAGTTTGAACGGCTGTTGTTGAGTTGGCAAGTCATTTCGAAGAACTTACAGGGCGGTTGAAGAGTTTGCAGAGCGGTTGAAGAGAATTCAGGGCGATTTAAGCGATTGGAACATGTCGGAAGGGTTTGGGACTTGGATTTGTCGGCTGGTAGGTATTGGCAGTGTGTCCGATATGTTCGCCGAGTTGCTGTGTTTGTGGGTTACCTAAACGGTTTGCAGGGCAGTTGACGTGTTTCCAGGGCGGTTGACGAGTTGCCAGGGCGGTTGAAGAGTTGGCACTGCGCCTAAAGAGTTTGCACACTGTTTGAAGAGTTCCCAGTGCGTTTGAAGAGTGTACAGGGCGGTTCAAGAGTTTTCAGGCCGATATGTTGGCTGAGTTGCTGTGTTTGTGGATTACCTAAATGGATTGCAGGGCAGTTGACGCGTTGCCAGGGCGGTTGAAGAGTTCCCAGGGCGGTTGAAGAGTTTGCAGACTGTTTGAAGAGTTCTCAGTGTGCTTGGAGAGTTTACAGGGCGGTTGAAAATTTCTGAGTGCGCTTAAAGCGTTTGAAAGACTCTTGATGGGTTGTCAAGTCATTTTGAGTTTTCAGGGCGGTTGAAGAGTTTGCAAGGCGGTTGAAGAGTTTGCAAGGCGGTTGAATAGTTTGCAGGGCGTTTGAAAGAGTTTCCAGAGCGGTTGCGGAGTTCTCTGGGCGTTTGAAGATTTTTCAGGTCGGTTGAAGAGTTTCCAGAGCGGTTGAAGAGCTTGCAGTGTGTTTCAAAGAGTTCTCGTGGCCGGTTGAAGAGTTTTCAGGGCGGTTGAATAGTTTAGAACATGTCGGAGGGGATTGCTAAGCATGTCGCTGAGTTTCTCCAGCATTTATGTCTGCCCTGAAGAGTTTTCAGGGCGGTTGAAGAGTTTGCAGGGCGGTTGAAGAGTTTGCAAGGCAGTTGAAGAGTTTCCTGAGCGGTTGAAGAGTTTGCAAGGCGGTTTTTGAAGAGTTTTCTGAGCGGTGGATGAGTTTTCACGGCGGTTTTTGAAGTGTTGCAGGGCGTTTTGAAGAGTTGCCAGAACGGCTGAAGAGCTTGCAGTGTGTTTCACGAGTTCTCGGGGCGGTTGAAGAGTTTTCAGGGCGGTTGAAGTGTTTTCAGGGCAGTTGAAGAGTTTACAGGGTGGGTTGAAAATTTCTGAGTGCGCTTAGAGTTTAAAGGGCTGTTCATGAGTTGGCAAGTCATTTCGAAGAGTTTACAGGGCGGTTGAAGAGTTTGCAGAGCGTTTGAAGAGAATTCAGAGCGATTTAAGAGTTGGAACATGTCGGAAGGGTTTGGGACTTGGCTGTTGGCTTTGTGGCTGGTTGGTATTGCCAGTGTGTCCGATATGTTCGCTGAGTTGCTGTGTTTGTGGGTTACCTAAACGGTTTGCAGGGCAGTTGACGAGTTGCCAGGACGGTTGAAGAGTAGGCACTGCGCTTGAAGAGTTTGCAGACTGTTTGAAGAGTTCCCAGGGCGGTTGAAGATTTTACAGAGCGGTTGCCGAGTTTCCTGGACGGTTGAAGATTGTCTAGAGCAAGTGAAGAGTTTTCAGGTCGCTTTGAAGAGTTTTTAGGGCGTTTGAAGAGTTCTTGGGGCAGTTGAAGAGTCTGCATGGCTGGTTGAATATTTCCGAGTGCGCTTAAAGTGTTTGAAGGGCTGTTGATTAATTGACAAGTCATTTTGAAGAGTTTTCAGCGCGGTTGAAGAGTTTGCAGAGCGGTTGAAGATATTTCAGGGCGATTTCAGAGTTTTTTCAGGGCGTTTTGAAGATAGTCCAGAGCGGTTGAAGAGTGTGCAGGGCGGTTGAACATTTCTGAGTGCAGTTGAAGAGTTCTCAGGGCAGTTGAAGAGTTTCCAGGGCATTGACTTCTATAATTTCAGATAGTCCCTACTTTCTCCTCCCATTCTCAGCTCTCCCTCAGCCCACTGGCTCCTCTCCTTCCTTTCTTCTTCCCGGCCCCCCACCCTCACATCAGTCTGAGCTCTCGGGGCGGTTTGCGCCCGAGACGTGGCCTATTTCCTTCGCTCCGTAGATGCTGCCTCACCCGCTGAGTTTCTCCTGCCTTCTTGTCTACCCTGAAGTGTTTCCAGGGCGGTTGAAGAGTTTGCAGGGCGTTTTGGAGAGTTACCTGAGCGGTTGAAGAGCTTGCAGTGTGTTCTCAGAGCTCTCGGGGCGGTTGAAGAGTTTGCAGGACGATTGAAAATTTGCAGGGTGGTTGATGAATCGACAAGTAATTTTGATTAGTTTCCAGAGCGGTTGAAGAGTTTGCAAGGCGGTTGAAGAGTTTTCAAGGCGGTTGAAGAGTTTCCTGAGCGGTTGATGAGTTTTCACGGCGGTTGAAGAGTTGCAAGACAGTTGAGGAGTTTGCAGGGCGTTTTGAAGAGTTTACAGGATGGTTGAAGAATTTGCAGAGCGGTTGAAGAGAATTCAGGGCGATTTAAGAGTATGGAACATGTCGGAAGTGTTTGGGACTTGGCTGTTGGCTTTGTGGCTGGTTGGTATTGGCAGTATGTCCGATATGTTCGCTGAGTTGCTGTGTTTGTGGGTTACCTAAACGGTTTGCAGGGCAGTTGACGAGTTACCCGGGCGGCTGACGAGTTGCCAGGACGGTTGAAGAGTAGGCACTGCGCTTGAAGAGTTTGCAGACTGTTTGAAGAGTTCCCAGGGCGTTGAGGATTTTACAGAGCGGTTGAAGTGTTTGCAGGGCGATTGAAGATTGTCTAGAACAGGTGAAGAGTTTTCATGTCGTTTTGAAGAGTTTGCAAGGCGGTTGAAGAGTTTGCAAGGCGGTTGAAGAGTTTCCTGAGTGTATTGATGAGTTTTCACGGCGGTTGAAGAGTTGCAAGACAGTTGGGGAGTTTGCAGGGCGTTTTGAAGAGTTACCAGAACGGCTGAAGTGCTTGCTGTGTGTTTCAAGAGTTCTCGGGGCGGTTGAAGAGTTTTCAGGGCGGTTGAAGAGTTTGGAACATGTTGGAAGGGTTTGCTGAGCATGTCGCTCAGTTTCCCCAGCATTTTTGTCTGCCCTGAAGAGTTTCCAGGGCGGTTGAAGAGTTTGCAAGGAAGTTGAAGAGTTTGCAAGGCGGTTGAAGAGTTTGCAAGGCGGTTGAAGAGTTTCCTGAGCGGTTGATGAGTTTTCACGGCGGTTGAAGAGTTGCAAGACAGTTGAGGAGTTTGCAGGGCGTTTTGAAGAGTTACCAGAACAGCTGATGAGCTTGCAGTGTGTTTCAAGAGTTCTCGGGACGGTTGAAGAGTTTTCAGGGCGTTGAAGAGTTTTCAGGGCGGTTGAAGAGTTTTCAGGGCATTTGAAGAGTTTACAGAGCGGTTGAAAATTTCTGAGTGCGCTTAAAGAGTTTGAATGGCTGTTCATGAGTTGGCAAGTCATTTCGAAGAGTTTACAGGGCGGTTGAATAGCTTGCAGAGCGGTTGAAGAGAATTCGGGGCGTTTGAAGAGTTTGGAACATGTCGGAAGGGTTTGGGACTTGGCTGTTGGCTTTGTGGTTGGTTGGTACTGGCAGTGTGTCCGATTTGTTCGCTGAGGTGCGGGTGAAAAGTTTGCATGCCGGTTGAAGAGCTTCCATGGCGGCTGAAGAGTTTCCAGAGCGGTTGAAGAGTTTGCTGGGCGCTTTGAAGTATTTCCAGGACGGGTGAAGAGTTTCCAGAGCGGTTGAAGAGCTTGCCGTGTGCTTCAAGTGTTCTCGGTGCGGTGGAAGAGTTTGCAGGGCGGTTGAAGACTTTACAGGGCGGTTGAAGAGTCTTCAGATTGAACATTTCTGAGTGAGCTTAAAGAGTTTGAAAGGCTGTTGTTGAGTAGGCAAGTCATGTTGAAGAGTTTGCAGCGCGGTTGAAGTGTTTGCTGAGCGGTTGAAGAGAATTCAGGTCGATCTCATAGTTTGCAGGGCGTTTTGAAGATTGTCCAGAACGGTTGAAGAGCTTGCAGGGCGTTTCAAACTGGTTGAAGATTTCTGAGTGCAATTGAAGAGTTCTCAGGGCAGGTGAAGAGTTTCCAGGGCATTGACTTCTCTAACTTCAGATAGACCCTACTTTCTCCTCCCCTTCTCAGCTCTCCCTCAACCCACTGGCTCTTCCTCTTCCTTTCTTACTCCCGACCCCCAACCCTCACATCAGCCTGAAGAAGGGTCTCGACCCAAGACGTTGCCTATTTCCTTCGCTCCACAGATGCTGCCTCGCCCGCTGATTTTCTCCAGCATTTGTGTCTACCCTGAAGAGTTTCCAGGGCGGTTGAAGAGTTTGCAGTGTGTTTCCAGCGTTCTGGGGCGGAAGAGGCCTACGCATGCCGGTTGAAGAGTTTACAGGGCGGCTGAAGAGTTTCCAGAGGGGTTGAAGAGCTTACCTGGCGGTTGAACAGTTTGCAGGGCGCTTTCAATAGTTTATAGGACTGTTGAAGAGTTTCCACAGCGGTTGAAGAGCTTGCAGTGTGTTTCAAACGTTCTCGGGGCGATTGATGAGTTTTCACGGCGGTTGAAGAATTCGCAAGGCAGTTGAAGGGTTTGGAGAGCGTTTTGAAGAGTTTCCAGACGGTTGAAGATTTCTGAGTGCAGTTGAAGAGTTTTCAGGGCAGTTGAAGAGTTTCCAGAGCGTTGACTTCTCTAATTTCAGATAGTCCCTACTTTCTCCTCCCCTTCTCAGCTCTCCCTCAACCCACTGGCTCTTCCTCTTCCTTTCTCCCCCCCCCCCCCCCCCCCCCCCTCACATCAGTCTGAAGAAGGGTTTTGACCGGAAACGTTGCCTATTTCCTTCGCTCCACAGATGCTGCCTCACCCGCTGAATTTCCCCAGCATTCTTGTCTACCCTGAAGAGTTTCCTTGGCGGTTGAAGAGTTTGCAAGGCGGTTGAAGGGTTTATAAGGTAGTTGAAGAATTTGCAGAGCGTTTTGAACAGTTTGCAGAGCGTTTTGAAGAGTTTCCAGAACGGGTGAAGAGTTTTCACGGCGATTGAAGAGTTTGCAAGACCGTTGGAGAGTTTTCTGGGCGTTTGAAGAGTGTCCAGAGCGGTTGAAGAGCTTGCAGGGCGTTTTGAAGAATTCTCCAGGACGGTTGAAGTGTTTCCAGAGCGGTTGAAGAGCTTGCAGTGTGTTTCAAGAGGTCTCGGGGCGGCTGAAGAGTTTTCAGGGCGGTTGAAGAGTTTGATGAGTGTTTGAAGAGTATTTAGGGCGGTTAATGAGTTTGCAGGGCGGTTGAAGAGTTCTTAGGACGGTTGAAGAGTTTTCAGAACAGTTGAAGAGTTTGGAACATGTCGGAACGGTTGAAGATTTTCTAGAGCGGTTGAATAATTTTCGTGCCGTTTTGAAGAGTGTCCAGGGCGGTTGAAGTGTTCGCAGGGCAATTGAAGAGTTTGCAGGGCGGTTGAAGAGATCTCAGGGCAATTGAAGAGTTTGCAGTGCAGTTGAAGCGTCTACAGGGCGATTGAAGAGATTGCAGGGAGGTTGAAGAGCTCTCAGGGCAGTTGAAGAATTTGCAGAGTGTTTGAAGATTTCTCAGTGTGGTTGGAGAGTTTACAGGGCGGTTGATGAATTCTGAGTGCGCTTAAGTGTTTGAAGGGCTGTATTATAGGTCTGTTTATAAGATTGGTGAAGAGTTTTCAGAGCGGTTCAAGAGCTTGCAGTGTCTTTCAAGAGTTCTCGGGGCGATTGAAGAGTTTTCAGGGCGGTTGAAGAGCTTGCAGGGCGGTTGAAGAGTTCTTAGGACGGTTGAAGAGTGTGCAGTGCGCTTCAAGAGTTTGCAGGGCAGTTGAAGATTTCTGAGTGCGGGTGAAGAGTTTGCAGGGCTGTTTGAGGGTTGACAAGGCATTTTGAAGCGTTTTCAGGGCGGTTAAAGAGCTTGCATGGCGATGGAAGAGTTTCCAGAGCGATTGAAGACTTTGCACATCGTTTTGAGTAGTTTACAGGGCGTTTGAATAGCTAGCAACGCGCCAGAAGAATTTACAGAGTGCCTGAAGAAAACTTAGAGCGGTTGAAGAGTTTACAGGGCGGGGGTAAAGAGGTTGCAAGGTATTTTGAGGAGTTTTCCAGAGCGGTTGCAGAGTTTGCAGTGCGTTTTGAAGGGTTTGCAGGGCGGTTGAACAGTTTCCCGGGTGGTTGAAGAATTGGCACTGCGCCTGAAGAGTTTGCGGAGTGTTTGAGGAGTTCTCCGGGCGGTTGAAGAGTTTCCAGGCCGGTGAGGAGCTTGCAGGCTGGTGAAGAGTTTGCAGTGCTTGTGAAGAGTTGGCAGGCTGGTTTGAAGAGTTTTCAGGGCAGTTGAAGAGTGTGCAGGGCGGTTGATGTTTCTGAGTGCAGTTGAAGACTTATCAGGGCAGTTTTCTAAGTGTCCGAAGAAAACCTAGGACAATTGAAGAGTTTACAGGGCTGTAGAAATTTCTGAGTGCGCTGAAAGAGTTTGAAGGGCAGTTGAGGAGTTTGCAGGGCGTTTTGAAGAGTTTACAGGGCGGTTGAAGAGTTTGCAGAGCGGTTGAAGAGAATTCAGGGCGATTTAAGAGTTTGGAACATGTCGGAAGGGTTTGGGACTTGGCTGTTGGCTTTGTGGCAGGTTGGTATTGGCAGTGTGTCCGATATGTTCGCTGAGTTGCTGTGTTTGTGGGTTACCTAAACGGTTTGCAGGGCAGTTGACCAGTTACCCGGGCGGCTGACGAGTTGCCAGGACGGGTGAAGAGTTTCCAGAGCGGTTGAAGAGCTTGCGCTGTGTTTCAAGAGTTCTCGGGGCGGTTAAAGAGTTTTCATGGCGCTTAAGGAGATTGCAGGGCGGTTGAAGAGTTCTTACGACGGTCGAAGAGTTTGCAGTGTGTTTGAAGAGTTTTCAGGGCAGTTGAGATTTCTGAGGGCGGGCGAAGAGTTTTTTCCAGGGCGATTGAAGAGTTTGCAGAGTGTTTGAAGAGAACTTAGGGCGGTTGTAGAGTTTACAGGGCAGATGATGAGTTTGTAAAGGTAATTTGGGGAGTTTCCAGAGCGGTTGTAGAGTTTGCGGGGGCGGTTTGCAGAGCGTTTTGAACAGTTTGCCGAGCGTTTTGAAGAGTTTCCAGAACGGGTGAAGAGTTTTCACGGCGGTTGAAGAGTTTGCAGGACAGTTGTAGAGTTTCCAGAGCGGTTGAAGAGCTTGTAGTGTGTTTCGAGAGTTCTCGGGGTGATTGAAGAGTTTTCAGGGCGGTTGAAGAGCTTGCAGCACGGTTGAAGAGTTCGTAGGACGGTTAAAGAGTTTGCAGTGCGCTTGAAGAGGTTGCAGGGCAGTTGAAGATTTGGCAAGGCATTTTGAAGAGTTTCCTTGGCGGTTTGCAAGGCGGTTGAAGAGTTTATAAGATAGTTGAAGAATTTGCAGAGCTTTTTGAACAGTTTGCAGAGCGTTTTGAAGAGTTTCCAGAACGGGGGAAGAGTTTTCACGGCGGTTGAAGAGTTTGCAAGACAGTTGTAGAGTTTTCTGGGCGTTTGAAGAGTGTCCAGAGCGGTTGAAGAGCTTGCAGGGCGTTTTGTAGAATTTCCAGGACGGTTGAAGTGTTTCCAGAGCGGTTGAAGAGCTTGCAGTGTGTTTCAAGAGGTCTCGGGGCGGCTGAAGAGTTTTCAGGGCGCTTGGAGAGTTTGCAGTGCGGTTGAAGAGTTTGAAGAGTGTTTGAAGAGTATTTAGGGCGGTTAATGAGTTTGCAGGGCGGTTGAAGAGTTCTTAGGACGTTTGAAGAGTGTCCAGGGCGGTTGAAAGCATCTACAGGGCGATTGAAGAGATTGCAGGGAGGTTGAAGGGTTCTCAGGGCAGTTGAAGAATTTGCAGAGTGTTTGAGGATTTCTCAATGTGGTTGGAGGAGTTTGCAGTGCGTTGAACAATTCTGAGTGTGCTTAAGTGTTTGAAGGGCTGTATCAACACCTCCCTCAACACCTCCAAGCTGGTCAAAAAGGCGCAGCAGCGCCTTTATTTCCTGAGGAGGCTCAAAAAAGCCCACCTGTCCCCCCAGATCCTGACACAACTTTCTACGATGTACCATTGAAAGCATCCTGACCACCTGCTTTACGGTATGGTACAGCAGTTGCACCGTAGCAGACAGGAAGGCACTACAACGGGTGGTGAAAAACCGCCCAGCACATCATCGGTGCCCCGCTCCCTGCCATGGATGCCCTCCACCGAAAACGGTGTCTGAGACGGGCTGGGAAGATCATCAAGGACCCCTCCCACCCTAACCATGGACTGTTTGCCCTCCTACCATCGGGGAGGCGGTACAGGAGCCTCAGGTCCCGCACCAGCAGGATGAGGAGTAGCTTCTACAATAACACCATCGCCACTGCTGAACTCGGAGTCCGCCAATAGATTCCCACATCTGTATTTATTTATCTGTATTTATCTAAACATTGCTATCACTACGTACTGACACTAAACTGCATTTCGTTGTACCCATACTTGTATCTGTGCAATGACATTAAATTTGAATTGAATTGAATTGAATTGAATTATAGGTCTGTTTATAGGATTGGTGAAGAGTTTTCAGAGCGGTTCAAGAGCTTGCAGTGTGTTTCAAGAGTTCTCGGGGCGATTGAAGAGTTTTCAGGGCGGTTGAAGAGCTTGCAGGGCGGTTGAAGAGTTCTTAGGACGGTTGAAGAGTTTGCAGTGCGCTTGAAGAGTTTGCAGGGCAGTTGAAGATTTCTGAGTGCGGGTGAAGAGTTTACAGGGCTGTTGAAGAGTTGGCAAGGAATTTTGAAGCGTTTTCAGAGCGGTCAAAGCGCTTGCAGGGCGGTTGAAGAGTTTCCAGAGCTAGCAAGAAGAATTTACAGAGTGTCTGAAGAAAAACTAAGGGCGGTTGAAGAGTTACAGGCGGTTAAAGAGGTGCAAAATTATTTTTGAGCAGTTTCCAGAGCGGTTGTAGAGTTCGCAGGGCGTTTTGAAGGTTTGCAGGGCGGTTCAACAGTTTCCCGGGTGGTTGAAGAATATGGCACTGCGCTTGAAGAGTTTTGCGAAGTGTTTTTGACGAGTTTATCCGGGCGGTTGTAGAATCTCCAGGCCGGTGAGGAGCTTGCAGGCTGGTTGAAGAGTTTCCAGTGCTTGGTGAAGAGTTGGCAGGCTGGTTGAAGAGTTTTCAGGGCAGTTGAAGAGTTTGCAAGGCGGTTGAAGAGTTTTCAGGGCAGTTGAAGAGTGTGCAGGGCGGTTGAAGATTTCTGAGTGCTGTTGAAGAGTTATCTGGGCAGTTGAAGCGTTTTCCCAGAGCGGTTTTTTTTGAAGAGTTTGCAGGGCGTTTTGGAGAGTTTCCTGCGCGGTTGCAGGGGTTTCAAGGTGGTTGAAGAGTTTGCAGGCCGTTTTGATGATTTCCCAGACCTGTTGAAGAGTTTTCTGGACGGATGAAGAGTTTACAGGGCAGTTGAAGATTTCTGAGTGCAGGTGAAGAATTTGCAGCGTTGTTGAAGAGTTGGCAAGGGCATTTTTAAGAGTTTTCTGGGCCACTTGAAGAGTTTGCGGGGCGGTTGAAGAGTTGGCACACTGTTTGAAGAGTTTTTCAGGACAGTTGAAGAGTTGGCAGGGCGATTGAAGAGTTTCCAGAGCGGTTGAAGAGTTTGCAGGTCGTTGTGAAGAGTTTGCCGGTGGTTAAAGAGTTTGCGGGGTATTTTGACGAGTTTCCAGAAGCGGTTGAAGAGTTTGCAGGGCGGTTGAAGAGTTGGATGGCTGGTTGAAAATGTTTTCAGGACAATTGAAGAGTTGGCAGGACGATTGAAGAGTTTCCAGGGCGGTTGATAGTGTTTCAAGAGTGGTTGAAGAGTTGCCAGGGCATTTGAAGAGTTTACGGAGTGTTTTCAGAGTTTTCCCAGGGCGGTTGAAGAGTTTCCAGGACGGTTGAAGAGTTTTCCAGTGCTTTTGAAGAGTTGGCGGGGCGTTTGAAGATTTCTCAGGACAGTTAAATTGAGGTTGGCAGGGCGAATGCAGAGTTTCCCAGAGCGATTGAAGAGTTTGCAGGGCGTTTTGGAGAGTTTCCTGAGCGGTTGAAGGGTTTTCAAGGCGATTGAAGAGTTTTTCAGGGCGTTTTGGAGAGTTTCCTGAGCGGTTTGAAGGGTTTTTAAGGCGGTTGAAGAGTTTTCAGGGCGTTTTGATGATTTCCAAGACCTGTTGAAGAGTTTTTCTGGGCGGATGAAGAGTTTTCAGGGCAGTTGAAGAGCTTGCAGGGCGTTTGAAGAGTTTACAGGGCGCTTGAAGTTTTCTGAGTGCAGGTTGAAGAATTTGCAGGGGTCGTTGAAGAGTTGTCAAGGCATTTTGAAGAGTTTTCTGCGCACTTTGAAGAGTTTGCGGGGCGGTTGAAGAGTGTCCAGAGCGGTTGAAGAGCTTGCTGGGCGTTTTGAAGAATTTCCAGGACGGTTGAAGAGTTTCCAGAGCGGTTGAAGAGCTTGCAGTGTGTATCAAGAGGTCTCGGGGCGGCTGAAGAGTTTTCAGGGCGGTTGAAGAGTTTGATGAGTGTTTGAAGAGTATTTAGGGCAGCTAATGAGTTTGCAGGGCGGTTGAAGAGTTCTTAGGACGATTGAAGAGTTTTCATAGCAGTTGAAGAGTTTGGAACATGTCGGAACGGTTGAAGATTTTCTAGAGCGGTTGAAGAGATTTCCTGTCGTTTGAAGAGTGTCCAGGGCGGTTGAAGCGTCTACAGGGCGATTGAAGAGATTGCAGGGCGGTTGAAGAGCTCTCAGGGCAGTTGAAGAACTTGCAGAGTGTTTGAAGATTTCTCAGTGTGGTTGGAGAGTTTACAGGGCGATTGATAAATTCTGAGTGCGCTTAAGTGTTTGAAGGGCTGTATTATAGGTCTGTTTATAGGATTGGTGAAGAGTTTTCAGAGCGGTTCAAGAGCTTGCAGTGTGTTTCAAGAGTTCTCGGGGCGATTGAAGAGTTTTCAGGGCGGTTGAAGAGTTCTTAGGACGGTTGAAGAGTTTGCAGTGCGCTTGAAGAGTTTGCAGGGCAGTTGAAGATTTCTGAGTGCGGGTGAAGAGTTTACAGGGCTGTTGAAGAGTTGGCAAGGAATTTTGAAGCGTTTTCAGGGCGGTCAAAGCGCTTGCAGGGCGGTTGAAGAGTTTCCAGAGCTAGCAAGAAGAATTTACAGAGTGTCTGAAGAAAACTAAGGGCGGTTGAAGAGTTTACAGGGCGGTTAAAGAGGTTGCAAATTATTTTGAGGAGTTTCCAGAGCGGTTGCAGAGTTTGCAGTGGGGGGGGGCGTTTTGAAGGGTTTGCAGGGCGGTTGAACAGTGTCCAGGGCGGTTGAAGAATTGGCACTGCGCTTGAAGATTTTGCGAAGTGTTTGACGAGTTATCCGGGCGGTTGTAGAATCTCCAGGCCGGTGAGGAGCTTGCAGGCTGGTTGAAGAGTTTCCAGTGCTTGTGAAGAGTTGGCAGGCTGGTTGAAGAGTTTTCAGGGCAGTTGAAGAGTTTGCAAGGCGGTTGAAGACTTTTCAGGGCAGTTGAAGAGTGTGCAGGGCGGTTGAAGATTTCTGAGTGCTGTTGAAGAGTTATCTGGGCAGTTGAAGAGTTTCCAGTACGGTTGAGGAGTTTGCAGGGCGTTTTGGAGAGTTTCCTGCGCGGTTGCAGGGTTTTCAAGGCGGTTGAAGCGATTTGCAGGGCGTTTTGATGATTTCCCAGACCTGTTGAAGAGTTTTCTGGGCGGATGAGGAGTTTACAGGGCAGTTGAAGATTTCTGAGTGCAGGTGAAGAATTTGCAGCGTTGTTAAATAGTTGGCAAGGCATTTTTAAGAGTTTTCTGGGCACTTGAAGAGTTTGCGGGGCGGTTGAAGAGTTTCCAGAGCGGTTGAAGAGTTTGCAGGTCATTTCGAATAGTTTGCATGGCGGTTGACGAGTTTGCAACGCGCTTGAAGAGTTTGCAGAGTGTTTTAAGAGTACTTAGGGCGTTTTAAAAGTTTACAATGCGGTTGAAGAGTTTTCAGGGTATTTTGAGGAGTTTCCAGAGCGCTTGCAGGGTTTGCAAGGTGTTTTGAAGAGTTTCCAGAGCGGTTGAAGAATTTTCAGGGCGGTTTGAAGAGTTTTCCAGAATCAGTACCCTGTTTCCTCTATTTCTCCCCCATATCCCTTGAATCCATTTACCCTAAGAGCCATATCTAACTCTTGAAGAGTTTGCAGAGTGCTTGAAGATGTTCTCAGGGGGGTTGAAGAGTTTGCAGGACGGTTGAAGAGTTGGGGGGGGGGTGGCTGAAGAGTTTTTCAAGACAGTTGATCAGTTGGCAGGGCGATTTGAAGAGTTTCCAGAGTGGTTGAAGTTTTTCAAGAGCGGTTGAAGTTTTTCAAGAGCGGTTGAAGAGTTTGCAGGGCATTTGAAGAGTTTGCGGAGTGTTTGAAGAGTTCTCCGTGCTCCAGGTGGTTGAAGAGTTTCCAGGACGGTTGAGGAATTTTCAGGCTGGTTGAAGAGTTTCCAGTGCTTTTGAAGAGTTGGCACGGCGTTTGAAGATTTCTCAGGACAGTTGACGAGTTGGGGGGGGTGGCTGAAGAGTTTTCAAGACAGTTGATCAGTTGGCAGGGTGATTGAAGAGTTTCCAGAGTGGTTGAAGTTTTTCAAGAGCGGTTTGAAGTTTTTCAAAGAGCGGTTGAAGAGTTCGCAGGGCGAATGAAGAGTTTGCAGAATGTTTGAAGAGTACTTAGGGTGGTTGAAGAGTTTACAGTGCGGTTGAAGAGTTTGCAGGGTCGTTTCCAGGGCGTTTGAAGGGTTTCCAGAATCAGTACCCGGTTTCTACTTTCTCCCCATATCCCTTGAATCCATTAATCCTAAGAGCCATATCTAACTATTGGAGAGTTTGCAGAGTGCTTGAAGAGATCTCAGGGGGGTTGAAGAGTTTTCAGGGCAGTTGAAGAGTTTCCACAGCGGTTGAAGAGTTGGCAGGTCATTTTGAAGAGTTTGCAAGGCGGTTGTAGAGTTTTCAGGGTATTTCGAGGAGTTTCCAGAGCGGTTGAAGTTTGCAGAGTTGTTGAAGAGTTGGATGACTGGTTGAACAGTTTTCAGGACAGTTGAAGAGTTGGCAGGGCGATTGAAGAGTTTCCAGAGCGGTTGAAGAGTTTGCAGGTCGTTGTGAAGAGTTTGCCGGTGGTTAAAGAGTTTGCGGGGTATTTTGACGAGTTTCCAGAGCGGTTGAAGAGTTTGCAGGGCGGTTGAAGAGTTGGATGGCTGGTTGAAGAGTTTTCAGGACAGTTGAAGAGTTGGCAGGACGATTGAAGAGTTTCCAGGGCGGTTGAAGGGTTTCAAGAGTGGTTGAAGAGTTGGCAGGGCATTTGAAGAGTTTGTGGAGTGTTTTCAGAGTTTTCCAGGCGGTTGAAGAGTTTCCAGGAGGGCTGAAGAGTCTCCAGTGCTTTTGAAGAGTTGGCAGGGCGTTTGAAGATTTCTCAGGACAGTTGAAGTTGGCAGGGCGAATGAAGAGTTTCCAGAGCGATTGAAGAGTTTGCAGGGCGTTTTGGAGAGTTTCCTGAGCGGTTGAAGGGTTTTCAAGGCGGTTGAAGAGTTTGCAGGGCGTTTTGATGATTTCCCAGACCTGTTGAAGAGTTTTCTGGGCGGATGAAGAGTTTTAAGGGCAGTTGAAGAGCTTGCAGAGTGTTTGAAAAGTTCTCAGGGCGTTTGAAGAGTTTACAGGGCGCTTGAAGTTTTCTGAGTGCAAGTGAACCATTTGCAGGGTTGTTGAAGAGTTGTCAAGGCATTTTGAAGAGTTTTCTGGGCACTTGAAGAGTTTGCGGGGCGGTTGAAGGGTTTCAAGAGTGGTTGAAGAGTTGGTAGGGCATTTGAAGAGTTTGTGGAGTGTTTTCAGAGTTTTCCAGGCGGTTGAAGAGTTTCCAGGACGGTTGTAGAGTTTCCACTGCTTTTGAAGAGTTGGCAGGGCGTTTGAAGATTTCTCAGGACAGTTGAAGTTGGCAGGGCGAATGAAGAGTTTCCAGAGCGATTGAAGAGTTTGCAGGGCGTTTTGGAGAGTTTCCTGAGCGGTTGAAGGGTTTTCAAGGCGGTTGAAGAGTTTGCAGGGTGTTTTGATGATTTCCCAGACCTGTTGAAGAGTTTTCTGGGCGGATGAAGAGTTTTCAGGGCAGTTGAAGAGCTTGCAGAGTGTTTGAAAAGTTCTCAGGGCGTTTGAAGAGTTTACAGGGCGCTTGAAGTTTTCTGAGTGCAGGTGAAGAATTTGCAGGGTCGTTGAAGAGTTGTCAAGGCATTTTGAAGAGTTTTCTGCGCACTTGAAGAGTTTGCGGGGCGGTTGAAGAGCTTCCAGAGCGGTTGAAGAGTTTGCAGGTCATTTCGAATAGTTTGCATGGCGGTTGACGAGTTTGCAACGCGCTTGAAGAGTTTTCAGAATGTTTTATAGAGTACTTAGGGCGGTTGAAAAGTTTACAATGCGGTTGAAGAGTTTCCAGGGTATTTTGAGGAGTTTCCAGAGCGGTTGAAGAGTTTGCAGGGCGTTTTGAAGAGTTTCCAGAGCAGTTGAAAAATTTTCAGGGCGGTTGAAGAGTTTCCAGAATCAGTACCCTGTTCCTCTCTTTCTCCCCATATCCCTTGAATCCATTTGTCCTAAGAGCGATATCTTACTCTAGAAGTGTTTGCAGAGTGTTTGAAGAGTTCTCAGGTGGGTTGAAGGGTTTCCAGGACGGTTTAAGAGTTGGGGGGCTGGTTGAAGAGTTTTCAAGGCAGTTGATCAGTTGGCAGGGCGATTGAAGAGTTTCCAGAGCGGTTGAAGTTTTTCAAGAGTGGTTGAAGAGTTCGCAGGGCATTTGAAGAGTTTGCGGAGTGTTTGAAGAGTTCCCCGGGCGGTTGAAGAGTTTCCAGGACGGTTGAGGAGTTTGCAGGCTGGTTGAAGAGTTTCCAGTGCTTTTGAAGAGTTGGCAGGGCGTTTGAAGATTTCTCAGGACAGTTGAAGAGTTGCCAGGGCGAATGAATAATTTTCAGAGTATTTGAAGAGTACTTAGGGCGGTTGAAGAGTTTACAGTGCGTTTGAAGAGTTTGCAGGGTAGTTTCCAGGGCGTTTGAAGGGTTTCCAGAATCAGTACCCGGTTCTTCCTTTCTCCCCATATCCCTTGAATCCATTAATCCTAAGAGCCATATCTAACTATTGAAGAGTTTGCAGAGTGCTTAAAGAGATCTCGGGGGGTTGAAGAGTTTTCAGGGCAGTTGAAGAGCTTCCAGAGCGGTTGAAGAGTTGGCAGGTCGTTTTGAAGAGTTTGCAAGGTGGTTGAAGAGTTTTCAGGGTATTTTGAGGAGTTTCCAGAGCGGTTGAAGAGTTTGCAGGGCGGTTGAAGAGTTTGTAGGACGTGTTGAAGAGTTTCCAGAGCGGTTGAAGAGTTGGCAGCCCTGTTTGAGGGGTTTTCAGGAGGGTTGAAGAGTTGGCAGGGCGATTTGAAGACTTTCCAGAGTGGTTGAAGAGTTTGCAGGTCATTGTGCAGAGTTTGCCAGTGTTAAAAGAGTTTGTGGGGTATTTTGATGAGTTTCCAGAGCGGTTGAAGAGTTTGCAGGGCGGTTGAAGAGTTAGTATGACGTTTTGAAGAGTTTTCCAGAGTGGTTGAAGAGTTTCCAGAGCGGTGAAGAGTTGGATGGCTGGTTGAAGAGTTTTCAGGACAGTTGAAGAGTTGGCAGGGCGATTGAAGAGTTTTCCAGGCGGTTGAAGAGTTTCCAGGACGGTTGACGAGTTTCAGTGCTTTTGAAGAGTTGGCAGGGCGATTGAAGACTTTCTCAGGACAGTTGAAGAGTTGGCAGGGCGAATGAAGAGTTTCCAGAGCGTTTGAAGAGTTTCCAGAATCAGTACCCTGTTCCTCCTTTCTCCCCATATCCCTTGTATCCATTAGCCCAAGAGCCATATCTAACTCTCTCTTGAAAAACACTCGGTGAATTGGCCTCCACTGCCTTCTGTGGCAGAGAATTCCACAGATTCATAACTCTCTGGGAGGAAAAGGTTTTTCCTCATCCCAGTCCCAAATGGCCTTAGTTTAGAGATACTGCACAAAAATTGGCCCTATGTTCCAACTTGCCCATGCCGGCCAACATGCCCCATCTGTAATAGTCCCACCTGCCTGCATTTGGTCCATATCCCTCCAAACCTGTCCTATCCATGTACCTGTCAAACATTTTCTTAAACGTTGGGATAGTCCCTGCCTCGACTACCTCTTCCGGCAGCTCGTTCCATACACCCACTGTCTTTTCTGTTTATAATTTTTTGATCTTTTTTTTTATTTTTTTTTTTTTTGTTTTTTTTTTATTTTTTCCTAATAAATCATTTTCCCCTTCACCTTAAACCTGTGCCCACTGGTTCTTGATTCCCCTACTCTGGGCCAAAGACCCCGAGCTGACTTCAACCTTAGAAAGATACTTGGACAGGAACTAGGGCGGGCAAAGATTTAGATGGATATGTGGGGCCAAATGTGGGCAGGTGGGACTGGCGTAGATGGGACATCTTGGTTGGCTTGGATGTTGGGCTGAAGGCTCTTGTTTCCACACTATGACTCTGGGGCTTATGAGAGGAACAGATCGGGAAAGATGCACAGAGTCTCTTGCCCAGAGTAGGGGAATCGAGAAGCAGAGGACACAGGTTCAAGGTGAAGGGGAAAAGATTTTAACAGGAATCTAAGGGGCAACTTTTCCACACAGAGGGTGGTGGGTGTATGGAAGAAGCTGCGGAAGGAGGAAGTTGATGCTGGGATTATCCCAAAACATGGGTTAAGAAAAACAGTGGGACAAGTACCATGGATAGCACAGGTTTGGAGTGGTATGGACCCAAACGCAGGAGGTGCACCCGGACTAGTGTAGAATGGGCATGTTGGGCCGGCGATGGGCAACAAGTTTTAGGAAAACATAGAAAACATAGAAAGCGGTGCAGGAGGAGGCCATCGGCCCCTTCGAGCCAGCACCGCCATCATTGTGATCATGGCTGATCCGTCCCCTATCCAATAACCCGTGCATGACCTTCTCCCCATATCCCTTGATTCCACTAGCCCTAGAGTTCTTATCTAACTCTCTCTTAAATCCATCCAGTGCTTTGGCCTCCATGCCCTCTGTGCAGGGAATTCCACAATCTTCACAAACTATTGGGTGAAAAGGCGTTTCTCACCTACAGTCTTAAATGACCTCCCTTTATTCTAAGACTGTGGTCCCTGGTTCTGGACTCGTCCAACATTAGGAACATTTTTCCTGCACTAGCTTAGTCCAGTCCTTTTATAATTTTATAGTTTTCTCTAAGATCCCCCACTCATCCTTCTAAACTCCAGTGAATACAAGCCTCGTCTTTTCAATCTTTCCTCATATGACAGTCATTCATATGACAAAAGTCTACACTGTTTCTACACTGTATCATGTTGGGCCCGTGTGGGCAAATTGGGCTGAAGGCTCCTGTTTCTTACCACGTAATTGTGTTGGCCGGGTGGGCAGTTGGGCTGAAGTCTCCTGTTTCCACACTGTATCACTCTATGACTTGGGACTCTGTAAATCTTGCCCGGGGCGGGTAACGAATCCGGGAAACCTTGCCACCCGCATTCAACCAAGGGCAATCCCCACCTTGTTGGTGGATCTGGCCCGGACATTTTTCACTTGCCCAGGCTGGGGCCGGAGGGGTGGATTTTGGACGTGGGGGGAAATTCTCAAGTCACCTTGGACTGCATTTTTTTTTTATTTAGTGATGTGCAGAGTAGGCCCGAGTTGTTTTCTTTCCGTCGCTCGCTCGCAGTGGGTAGAGCTCTCCGGGGGAATTTTCATCATCGCTAGAAACAGGTTTTGGCCGCTTGCCAGACGAGACCAGGAGTGAAGGTTAAGCTAGATCCAGTTAGGATGCAAGCAAGCGTGAGGTTATTGTGTATTGGGTCCCCTCATGCGTGAAGCGGACTTAACCTCTCAGTTGCCAGTTCCCAGTGAATTTTTTTTTTAACCTGATATTGCTGAGTCATCGTGATACAGCGTGGGAACAGGTCTGGACTTGCCCACAGCGGCCAACATACACCACAAGCCCGTTTATTTCAAATACTAGTAACTGATAATTTATAATAAATACAATAACTAAAAAACTCCAAATTTGTGAAAAACATACATCTTCCTCCTTTAAAATGTGGATCACAAATGTGTTTGAGACACTGCATCTTATAACAAGTATAACCATACAAAATTACAGCACGGGAAACAGGCAGCTCGGCCCTTCTAGTCTGTGCCAAAACACTTACTCTCACTAGTCCCATCTACATTATTCTCACCTATTCCATACACCGGTCATTGAAAGTGGCAGATGCAGTATAATGTGGACTAAATGTGAGGTTATCCACTTGGTGCAAAAACAGGAGGGTATGATATATCTGAGTTGGGTGACTGATTAGGAAAATGGGGAGATGCAACAAGACCTGGGTGTCATGGTACACCCAGTCATTGAAAGTAGGCGTGCAAGGTGCTGCAGGCAGTGAAGAAAGTTGATGGTATGTTGGCATTCATAGCGAAAGGATTTGAGTACCAAGAGAGGGAGGTTCTACTGTTGGTGAGACCACACCTGGAGTTATTGCATACAGTTTTGCTTCTTCCTATTCTGAGGAAGACATTCTTGCCATAGAAGGTGGGTACAGAGATGGTTAAAACTGATTCATTGGGATGGGCTGGACTTCCATATGAAGAAAGCCGGGATAGACTCGGCTTGTTACTCGCTAGAAATTTAGAAGATTCAGGGGGAATCTTATGGAAACTTACTAAGTTCTTAAGGGGTTGGACAGGCTAGCATGCAGGAAGATTGTTCCCGATGTTTGGGGAAGTCCAGAACAAGGGGTCACAGTTTTAAGGATAATGGGGAAGTCTTTTAGGACCGCGATGAGGAAAAACATTTTTCACACAGGAGTGGTGAATCTGTGGAATTCTCTGCCACAGAAAGTAGTTGAGGCCAGGTCATTGGCTATATTTAAGAGGGTGAGTTAGATGTGGCCCTTGTGGCCTAAAGGGATCAGGGGGTATGGAGAGAAGGCAGGTACAGGATACTGAGTTGCGATGATCATTCATTATCATATTGAATGGGGTGCAGGCTGGAAGGGCCAAATGGCCTCCTCCTGCACCTATTTTTCTATGTTTCTGTTTTCTATGATTACAGTGTAGAAACAGGGGCCTTCAGACCAACTTGCGGCACACCGACCAACATATTAAAAAAAAATAAAAGGATCTGTTCTACAAAAAATTGGATTCATTGAAAAGGGCCACCACTTAATGAGCCTACAAGGCCGCAGGCTCTCATGGCTGCATGGTGAGCCTAGTAGGCCGCATGTGGCCTTAAGGCCGCAGTGGTTCCCCACCCTGGTTTATATGAGACGTAAAGATGAAAGATTGAATAGGAACCCTGAGGGACAAACTTTTCCACACGGAGGGTGGTCGGGGTGTATGGAACGTGCTGCCGGAGGAGGTAGTTGAGGCAGGGACTGTCACAACACTGGGACAGGTACATGGATTGGACAGGTTTGGAGGGATATGGGCCAAAAATGCGGGCAGCAGGTGGGACTAGTGGGCGATGGGACATTCGGCCCACTTGCCCATGCATGCACAACATGCCCCATCTACACTAGTCCCACCCGACCCTCAGGCCCACATCTACACTAGTCCCACCTACTGACCAAACATGCCCCATTCTACATTAGTCCCCCACCCAGACCAACATGCCCCAATTACACTAGTACCACCCCGACCAACATGCCCCATCTACACTAGTCCCACCCCGACCAACATGCCCCGTCTACACTAGTCCCACCCCGACCAACATGCCCCATCTACACTAGTCCCACCCCGACCAACATGCCCATCTACACTAGTCCCACCCCGACCAACATGCCCCATCTAACACTAGTCCCACCCCCGAACCAACACGGACCCGTCTACACTAGTCCCACCACGACCAACATGCCCCGTCTTACACTTGTCCACCCCGACCAACATGGCCCGTTACACTAGTCCCACCCCTGACAAACATGGCCCGTTACACTGGTCCCACCCCGACCAACATGCCCAGTCTTACACTAGTCCCACCCCGGACCAAAAAATGCCCATCTACCACTAGTCCCACCCCGACCAACATGCCCCGTCTACACTAGTCCCCACCACGTCCAACATGCCCCATCTACAATAGTCCCACCGCGACCAAACATGACAGGCGTACTCCTAGTCACACCCCGACCAAGATGCGCAAATTCTTCTAGAGTCACTACACTTCCTTATGGCGAAAATCTACACTAGTCCCAACCCGACCAATCATGCCCCATCATACACTAGTCCCACCCCGACCAACAGCCCCATCTACACTAGTCCCACCCCGACCAACATGCCCCGTTACTATAGTCCCACCCCGACCAACATGCCCCATCTACACTAGTTCCCACGCCGACCAACATGCCCCATCTACATAGTCCCAACCCCGACCAACATGACCCATCTACACTAGTCCCACCCGACCAACATGCCCCATTGACACTTGTCCCACCGCGACCATACATGGCCCCGTCTTACACATAGTCCCACCCCGACCCTCATGCCCCATCTACATTGTTCCCACCCTTGACCAACATGCCCCATCTACACTAGCCCACCCACGACCAACATGCCCCATCTACACTAGTCCCACCCCGACCAACATGCCCCATTCTACACTAGTACCAATCGAACTACATGCCCGTCTACACTAGTCACCACCCCGACCAAACATGCCCCGTTACACTAGGTCCCACCCCGACCAAATTGCCCCAGCCTACACTAGTCCCACCCCAACCAACATGTCCCATCTTCACTAGTCCCACCCCGGACCAACATGCCCATCTACACTAGTCCCACCCGGACCCAACATGCCCCATTAACTAGTCCCACCCCGACCAACATGCACATCCTGTACTATCCCCACCTGACCCGGGGTGGTGTGTTGGTTGTTTGGCCCCATATTCCCTCCAAAACTGTCATAATTCATTGTCACTGTCAAACATTTTCTTAAACGATGGGATAGTCTCATGCCTCGACTTACCTCTTTCCGGCAGCGCGTGCATACACCCACTGCTTTTCTGTTGGTTCCTAATAAACATATTTTCCCATTCACCTTAAACCTGTGCCCACTGGTTCTTGATTCCCCTACTCTGGGCCAAAAGACCCCGAGCTGACTTTCAACTTAGAGATACTTGGAAGGAACAAGGGGGGGCAAGATTTAGAGGATATGTGGGGCCAAATGTGGGCAGGTGGGACTGGCGTAGCATGGGACATCTTGGTTGGCTTGGTTGTTGGGCTGAAGGCTCTTGTTTCCACACATAAAGACTCTGGGGCTTATGAGAGGAAACAGATCGGGTAGATGCACAGGTCTCTTGCCTCAGAGTAGGGGAATCGAGAAGCAGAGGACACAGGTTCAAGGTGAGGAGGAAAAGAGTTTAACAGGAATCTAAGGCAACTTTTCCACACAGAGGGTGTGTGGGTGTATGAACAGCTGCCGGAGGAGGAAGTTGAGGCTGGGATTATCCCAACCAGTTAAGAAAAAGTTGGAAAGTACATGGATAGCACAGGTTTGGAGTGGTTATGGACCCAAACGGCAGGCAGGTGAGACTAGTGTAGATGGGACATGTTGGCCGGCGTGGGCAAGTTAGAAAACATAGAAAACTTAGATAGCAGGTGCAGGAGGAGGCCATTCGGCCCTGTTGATAGTCCCCAGCATCAATTACCTCTCCGGCTAGCTCGTCCATACACCCAACTACCTCGGTGTGGAACTATATTGTCCCTCAGCTTCCTGTGAAATCTTTCCTCTCTCATATTATAAAAAATCTTCTCTGGTTCATGATTCCACAAACTATGGCCAAAGGACAAAGGAGCATCTACTCCGATCTTTGTCCCCTCAAGATAACCTATTAACCATATAGCATATAACAATTACAGCATGGAAAACAGGCCCTCTCGGCCCTTCCAGTCCGTGCCGACATTTGTTTTCCCCTAGTTCCATCTACTCTTGCACTCAGGACCATACCCTCCTATTCCCTTCACGTCCATATTCCTATCCACTTTACTCTTAAATGTTAAAATCGATCTGCCTCCACCATCTTCGCTGGAAGCTGATTCCACACAGCCACCACCCTATGAGTAAAAGAAGCTAACCCACCTCACGTTACCCGAAACCTCTGTCCCTTTAATTCTCATGTCAGGTGGTACAGAGAAGGTTCACCTGACTGATTCCTGTGATGGCAGGACTTCCATTTGAAGAAAGACTGGATAGTCCCGGCTTGTACTCGCTAGAATTTAGAAGATTCAGGGGGATCTTATAGAAAACTTACAAAATTCTTAAGGGGTTGAACAGGCAGATGCAGGAAGAATGTTCCCGATGTTGGGAGAAGTCCGAACAAGGGGTCACGGTTAAGGATAAGGGGAAGTCTTTAGGACCGAGATGAGAAAAACATTTTTCACACAGAGAGTGGTGAATCTGTGGAATTGGTCTGCCACAGAAAGTAGTTGAGGCCAGTTCATTGGTTATATTTAAGAGGGAGTTAAGATGTGGCCCTTGTGGCTAAAGGGATCAGGGGGTATGGAGAGAAGGCAGGTACAGGATACTGGTTGGTTGATCAACCATTATCATATTGAATGGCGGTGAGGTTGGAAGGGCCAAATGGCCTACTCCTGCACCTATTTTCTATGTTTCTATGTTTCTATGATACAGTGTAGAAACAGGGGCCTTCAGCCCAACTTGCCCACACCGACCAAATGTCCCATCTACTCTAGTCCCACCACAACCAACATGCCCATCTATACTAGTCCCACCCGCCCTCATGCCCCATCCTAACTAGTCCCACCCCGACCAACATGCCATCTATACTAGTCCCACCCAGACCCTCATGGCCCATCTACATAGTCCCACCCCGACCAACATGCCCCATCTTTTTACCACTTAGTCCAACCACCGACCCAACATGCCCCATCTATACTAGTCCCACCTGCCCGCGTTTGGCCCTTATCCCTCCAAACTGTCCTATCCATGTACATGTCAAACATTTTCTTAAACGTTGGGTTAGTACCTGCCTCGACTACCTCTTCCGGCAGCTCGTTTCCATACCACCACTGTCTTTTCGTTGGTTCCTAATAAATCATTTTCCCCTTTACCTTAAAACCTGTGCCCACTGGTTCTTCGATTCCCCTACTTGGGCCAAAGGACCGAGCTGACTTCAACTTAGAAGTTACTTGGGACCAGGAAAACAAGGGCGGGCAAGATTTAGATTGGATATGTGGGGCCAATTATGGGCAGGTGGGACTGCGTAGATGGGACATCTTGGTTGGCTTGGATGTTGGGCTGAAGGCTCTTGTTTCCACCACTAAGACCTCTGGGGCTTATGAGAGAAAAGGATCGGGTAGTAGATGCACAGAGTCTCTTGCCCCGAGTAGGGGAAATCGAGAAGCAGAGGACACAGGTTCAAGGTGAAGGGGAAAAAAGATTTTACAGGTAATCTAAGGGGCAACTTCTTTCCACCACTGAGGGGTAGGGTGGGTGTATGGAACAAGCTGCCGGTGGAGGGAAGTTGAGGCTGGGATTATCCCAAAAACAGTAAGAAAACAGTTGGAACAAAGTACATGGATTCGCACAGGTTTGGGAGTACGGTATGGACCAACGAGGCAGGCTGAGGGGACTAGTGTAGATGGGAATGTTGGCCGGCGTGGGCAAGTTAGAAACATAGAAAACATAGAATCAGGTGCAGGAGGAGGCATTCGGCCCTGTGATAGTCCCAGCCTCAAGTACAAAGGACAAAAGGGCATTACTCCGATCTATTCCTCATGATAACCATATAACCATATAACCATATAACAATTACAGCACGGAAACAGGCTCCTCTCGGGCCCTTCCTGTCCGTTGCCGACCCATTTGTTTTCCCCGAGGTCCCATCTACTGCACTCAGGACCATACCCCTTCATTTCCTTCACGTCCATATACCTATCCACTTTACTCTTTAAATGGTTAAATTCGATTCCTGCCTCCACCACTTCTGCTGGAAGGCTGATTCCACACAGCCACCCACCTCTGAGTAAAGGAAGTTCCCCATCACGTTACCCCGAAACCTATGTCCCTTAATTCTCATGTATGCCATCTTGTTTGAATCTTCCCTACCCTTCAATGGGAAAAAACGTATTCCACGTCAACTCTGTTCTATCCCTTTCATCAGTTTAAAGACCTCAATCAAGTCCCCTTAACCTTCTGCGCTCCAAAGAATAAAGACCTAAAACTTGTTCAACCTTTATCTGTACATAGGTTGCATTACTATCTCTCTATG
>CM069170.1:365288-423218 GCA_035221665.1 Okamejei kenojei | reverse complement strand
CCCCCCCCCCCCCCCCCCCCCCCCCCCCCCCCCCCCACACCTTTGCATGGAGTTTTGACAGTGTTTCCTGGAGGGCGTTATAAGAGTTTGCAGAGCGGTTGAAGAGCTTGCGCTGTGTTTCAAGAGGTCTCGGAGCGGTTAAAGAGTTTTCATGGCAGTTAAAGAGCTTGCAGGGCGGTTGAAGAGTTCTTACGACGGTCAAAGAGTTTGCAGTGTGTTTGAAGAGTTTGCAAGGCAGTTGAGATTTCTGAGTGCGGGTGAAGAGTTTTCAGGGCGGGTGAAGAGTTTGCAGGGCGATTGAAGAGTTTGCAGAGTGTTTGAAGAGAACTTAGGGCGGTTGTAGAGTTTACAGGGCAGATGATGAGTTTACATGTTCACACCTGGAGTATTGCGTACAGTTTTGTTCTCCTAATCTGAGGAAATACATTCTTGCCATAGAGGGAGTACAGAGAAGGTTCACCAGACTGATTCCTGGGATGGCACGACTTGCATATGAAGAAAGACTGGATAGACTCGGCTTGTACTCGCTGGAATTTAGAAGATTGAGGGGTGATTTAGAGACTTAAAAATTCTTAATAGGGTTGGAAGGCTAGAACGCAGAGAAGATTGTTCCCGATGTTGGGGAAGTTCAGGACAGGGGTCACAGTTTAAGGATAAGGGGGAAGTCTTTTAGGACCGAGATTAGAAAATCGTTTTTCACACAGAGAGATGGTGAATCTGTGGAATTCTTCTGCCACAGAAGGTAATTGAGGCCAGTTCGATTGGCAATATTTAAGGGGTGTTGGAGTGGCCTTGTGGCTTGAAGGGATCAGGGGCTATGGAGAGATTTTCAAAATCTACGAGAGAATGGGGCATTTGGAAAAGGGGCTGAAAGATGGCAGATGGAGTTTAATGCTGATAAGTGTGAAGTGCTACTTCTTGGCAGGACAAATTCAAAATAGGAGAACATGGTAAATGGTAGTGGAATTGAGGAATGATGGGGAACAGGGGATTCTAGGAATAACTGTGCATAGTTCCTGAATATGGAATCGCATGTAGATAGGGTGGTAAAGAAAGCCTTGAGTGTGTGGCCTTTATAAATCAGGCATTGAATATCGGAGTAGGGAGAGTAATGTTAAAATTGTACAGGAATTGGTCAGACCACTTCTGGAGTATGGTGTACAATTTTGGTCGCCTTAGTTATAGGAAGGATGTCCACAAAATAGAGAGAGTAAGAGGAGTTTACTAGAATGTTGCATGGGTTCAGCAACTATGTTACAGAGGAATGTTGAAAAGTTAGGTCTTTATTCTTTGGGAGCGCAGAAGGTTAGGGGGCGGGACTTGATTGAGGTCTTTAAAATGATCAAAGGGATAGACAGAGTTGACGTGGATTACGTTTTTCCATTGAGGGTTGGAAGATTCAAACAAGAGGGCATGACATGAGTATTAAGGGACAGGGGGTTCGGGGTAACGTGAGGGGGAATTCTTTACTCAGAGGGTGGTGGCGTGTTGGAATCAGCTTCAGCAGAAGTGTGGAGGCAGGATCGATTTTAACATTTATAGAGTTAAAGTGGATTGTATTGGACGTGAAGGAATGGATGGGTTATTGGTCTGAGTGCAGGTAGAAGGGCTAGGGGAAAACAAATGGTCGGCACGGACTGGAAGGGCGAGAGAGGGCCTGTTTCCGTGCTGTATTGTTTATATGGTTTTTTATTGGTGATAGAGAGGCAGGGTACAGGATACTGTGTTGGATGATCGCCATGAATCTTATTGAATGGCGGTGCACGGCTCGAAGGGCCGAATGGCTGCACCTGCACCTAATTTCAATGTATTATTTTTCTATTTGGGGAGTTTCAGAGCGGTTGAAAAGAGTTTGCAGGGCGTTATGAAGAGTTTCCAGGGCGGTTCGAGGGAGTTTTCAGGCTGGTGATTGAGAGTTGACAAGGCAGTTGAAGAGTTATGCAGAGCGTTTTGAAGCGTTTCCAGAGCGGTCAAAGATTTTGAGTGCAGTTGAAAGAGTTATCAGGGTTAGTGAAGGAAAAAAGTTTCCAGAGGCGTTGACTTCCTAATTTTCAGATAGTCCCTACTTTCTCCTCCCCTTATCAGTCTACCTCAGCCCACTGGCTCTCTTCCGCTTCTTTCTTCTCACCACCCCCCCCACCCCCCCACCCCCACCCCCACCCTCCATCAGTCTGATACAGGGTTGGGCCGAGACGTTGCCAATTTCCTTCGCTCCATAGATGCTGCCTCCACCTGAGTGTTCTTCAGCATTCTTGGCTACCTGAGAGTTTCTTAGCGGTGAAGAGTTTGCAAGGCGGTTGAAGAGTTTATAAAGGTAGTTGAAGAATTTGCAGTAGCGTTTTGAAAGTTTGCAGAGCGTTTTGAAGAGTTTCAGAACGGAGTGAAGAGTTTTCACGGACGGTTTTGAAGAGTTTGCAGGACAGTTGAGAGTTTCCAAAGCGGTTGGAAGAGATTGTAGTGTGTTTCGGGGTTCTCGGGGTGATGAAGAGTTTTTCAGGGCGTTGAAGAGTTGCGCACGGTTGAAGAGTCGTAGGAAGGTTTTAAAGAGTTGCAGGTGCGTGAAGAGGTTGGCAGGGGCAGTTGGAAGATTTAGGAGTGCGGTGTATGAGAGCTTTGCAGGGCTGTTGTGGATTTGGCAAGGCATTTTGAAGGTTTCATTGGCGGTTTGCAAGGCGGTTGAAGAGTTTATAAGGATAGTGAGGAATTTGCAGAGCGTTTTGAACAGTTTCAGAGAGTTTTGAAGAGGTTCCAGAACGGGTGAAGAGTGTTCCAGAGCGGTGAAGGAGTTGCAGGGCGTTTTGTTAGAATTTCCAGGACGGTTCTAGGTTTCCAGGAGCGCTTGAGAGCTTGCAGTGTGTTTCAAGAGGTCTCGGGGGCGGGTGCTGAAGAGTTTTCAGGGCGCTTGGGAAGATTTTGCAGTGCGTTGAAGAGTATTGAAGAGTGCTGAAGAGTATTTAGGGCGGTTAATAAGTTTGCAGGGCGGTTGAAGATTTCTCAGGGCAAATAGAAGAGTTTGCAGGGACGGTTGAAGCATCTACAGGGCGATTGAAGAGATTGCGGGCGGTTGAAGAGCTCTAGGGATGTTGATAGAAACTTGCAGAGTGTTTGGAAGATTTCTCAGTGTGGTTGGAGAGTTTACAGGCGATTGTAATTCTGAGTGCGCTTAGTGTTTGAAGGGCTTGTATTATGGTCTGTTTATAGGAGTGGTTGAAGAGTTGTCAGAGCGGATGTCAAGTGCTTGCAGTGTGTTTCAAGAGTTCTCGGGGCGATTGACGAGTTTTTTCAGGCGGTGAAGAGCTTGCAGGGCGGTTGAAGGTTCTTAGGACGTTGAGAGTTTGTAGTTGCGCTTGAAGAGTTTGCTGGGGGCAGAGTTCTAGATTGATGAGTGCGGGTGAAGTGAGCTTGCAGGGCTGTTGAAAGAGTTGGCAAAGGATTTTGATAGCGTTTTCAGGGCGGTTCAGCGCTTGCAGGGGCGTTGAAGAGTTTCCAGAGCTAGCAAGAGATTTACAGAGTGTCTGAAGAAAACTAAGGGCGGTTGAAGAGTTTTCAGGGCGGTGTAAAGAGGTTGCAATTTATTTGAGGAGTTTCGAGCGGTTGTAGGAGTTTGCAGTGCGTTTGAAGGGTTTTTGCAGGGCGGTTTGAAACAGTGTCATGGGGAGGTTGACGCATTTGGCACTGCGCCTGAGAGTTTGCGGAGTGCTGTTGAAGAGTTATCAGGGCAGTGAAGAGTTACAGTTACGGTTGAAAGTTTGCAGGGACGTTTCGGAGAGTTTCCTGCGCGGTTGCAGGTTTTCCGGCGGTTGAAAGACCTGTTTTTTTTCTTGCTTGTGCTTTAGGCTGTTTTTTTGGCAGGCGTTTTGATGATTTCCCAGACCTGTTTTTCTAAGTGTCTGATGAAAACTTAGGGACGTTGACGAGTTTACAGGCGGTTAAGAGGGTTGCAAGGTATGTCACCCTCTTGCTAGGGTGCTGCAAGAGGGTGAAACTCTATTTTGCAGAGAGATGTTTCCAGAGCGGTTGTAGAGTTTGCAGGGCGTTTTGAAGGGTTTGCAGGGCGTTAAGAGTTTGAAGGCTTTTGATGAGTTGGCAAGTCATTTCGAGAGTTTACAGGGCGGTTGAAGCTTTTGGAGAGCAGTTGAAGAGAATTCGGGGGTTTGAAGTGTTTGGAACATGTCGGACTCCCCGGGTTTCGCGGGGTCTTGGCTGTTGGCTTGTGGGTTGGTTGGTACTGGCAGTGGCTTGGTGTCCGATTTGTTCGCTGAGTTGCTCTGCGGTGAAAAGTTTGCATGCCGGTTGAAGAGCTTCCATGGCGGCTGAAGAGTTTCCAGAGCGGTTGAAGAATTTGCTGGGCGCTTTCTTTGAAGTATTTCCAGGACGGGTGAAGAGTTTCCAGAGCGGTTGAAGAGCTTGCCGTGTGCTTCAAGTGTTCTCGGTGCGGTGGAAGAGTTTGCAGGGCGGTTGAAGACTTTACAGGGCGGTTGAAGAGTCTTCAGATTGAACATTTCTGAGTGAGCTTAAAGAGTTTGAAAGGCTGTTGTTGAGTAGGCAAGTCATGTTGAAGAGTTTGCAGCGCGGTTGAAGTGTTTGCTGAGCGGTTGAAGAGAATTCAGGGCGATTTCATAGTTTGCAGGGCGTTTTGAAGATTGTCCAGAACGTTGAAGAGTTTGCAGGGCGGTTTGAAGATTTCTGAGTGCAATTGAAGGGTTCTCAGGGCAGGTGAAGAGTTTCCAGGGCATTGACTTCTCTAATTTCAGATAGTCCCTACTTTCTCCTCCCCTTCTCAGCTGTATCTCCCATAAACCCACTGGCTCTTCCTCTTCCTTTTCTTACTCCCGACCCCCAACCCTCACATCAGCCTGAAGAAGGGTCTCGACCCAAGACGTTGCCTATTTCCTTCGCTCCACAGATGCTGCCTCGCCCGCTGATTTTCTCCAGCTGTGTGTCTACCCTGAAGAGTTTCCAGGGCGGTTGAAGAGTTTGCAGTGTGTTTCCAGCGCTCTGGGGCGAAGAGGCCTACGCATGCCGGGTTGAGAGTTTTACAGGGCGGCTGAAGAGTTTCCAGAGGGGGTTGAAGAGCTTTTACCTGGCGGTGGAACAGTTTGCAGGGCGCTTTCAATAATTTATAGGGACTGTTGAGAGTTTCCAGAGCGATTGAAGAGCTGGCAGTGTGTTTCAAACGTTTCCGGGGCGATTGAAGAGTTTCACGGCGGTTGAAGAGTTCGCAAGGCAGGTGAAGAGTTTGGAGAGCGTTTTGAAGAGTTGTTTCCAGAGCGGTTGAAGATTTCTGAGTGCAGTTTGAGAGTTTTCAGGGCAGTTGAGAGTTTCCAGAACGTTGATCTTCTAATTTTTTTTTTTTTCCAGATAGTCCCTACTTTCTCCTCCCCTTCTCAGCTCTCCCCTCAACCCACTGGCTCTTCCTCTTCCTTTCTTTTCCTTTCCCCCACTCACATCAGTCTGAAGGAGGGTTTTGACCGGAAAACGTTGCCTATTTCCTTCGCTCCATAGGTGCTGCCTCACCCGCTGAGTTTCTCCAGCATTCCTGTCTACCCTGAAAAAGATTTTCCTTGGCGGTTGAGAGTTTGCAAGGCGGTTGAAGAGTTCATAAGGTATTGATGAATTTGCAGAGCGTTTTGAACAGTTTGCATAGCGTTTGAAGAGTTTCCAGAAAACGGGTGAAGAGTTTTCATCACGGCGGGTGAAGAGTTGCAAGACGTTGGAGAGTTTTTCCTGGGCGTTTGAAGAGTGTCCAGAGCGGGTGAAGAGCTTGCAGGGCGTTCTGAAGAATCTCCAGGACGGTTGAAGAGTTTCCAGAGCGGTTGAAGAGCTTGCAGTGTGTTTCAAGAGGTCTCGGGGCGGCTGAAGAGTTTTCAGGGCGCTTGGAGAGTTTGCAGTGCGGTTGAAGAGTTTGAAGAGTGTTTGAAGAGTATTTAGGGCGGTTAATGAGTTTGCAGGGCGGTTGAAGAGTTCTTAGGCACGTTTGAAGAGTGTCCCAGGGCGGTTGAAGAGATCTTCAGGGCAATTGAATAGTTTGCAGGGCGGTTGAAGAGTTCTCAGGGCAATTGAAGAGTTTGCAGGGCGGTTGAAGCATCTACAGGGCGATTGAAGAGATTGCAGGGCGGTTGAAGAGCTCTCAGGGCAGTTGAAGAACTTGCAGAGTGTTTGAAGATTTCTCAATGTGGTTGGAGAGTTTGCAGTGCGTTGAACAATTCTGAGTGTGCTTAAGTGTTTGAAGGGCTGTATTATAGGTCTGTTTATAGGATTGGTGAAGAGTTTTCAGAGCGGTTCAAGAGCTTGCAGTGTGTTTCAAGAGTTCTCGGGGCGATTGAAGAGTTTTCAGGGCGGTTGAAGAGCTTGCAGGGCGGTTGAAGAGTTCTTAGGACGGTTGAAGAGTTTGCAGTGCGCTTGAAAGGGTTGCGGGCAGTGAAGAGTTAATGAGTGCGGGTGAAGAGTTTACAGGGCTGTTGAAGAGTTGGCAAGGAATTTTGAAGCGTTTTCAGGGCGGTCAAAGCGCTTGCAGGGCGGTTGAAGAGTTTCCAGAGCTAGCAACAAGAATTTACAGAGTGTCTGAAGAAAACTAAGGGCGGTTGAAGATTTTACAGGGCGGTTAAAGAGGTTGCAAATTATTTTGAGGAGTTTCCAGAGCGGTTGCAGAGTTTGCAGTGCGTTTTGAAGGGTTTGCAGGGCGGTTGAACAGTGTCCAGGGCGGTTGAAGAATTGGCACTGCGCTTGAAGAGTTTGCGAAGTGTTTGACGAGTTATCCGGGCGGTTGTAGAATCTCCAGGCCGGTGAGGAGCTTGCAGGCTGGTTGAAGAGTTTCCAGTGCTTGTGAAGAGTTGGCAGGCTGGTTGAAGAGTTTTCAGGGCAGTTGAAGAGTTTGCAAGGCGGTTGAAGACTTTTCAGGGCAGTTGAAGAGTGTGCAGGGCGGTTGAAGATTTCTGAGTGCTGTTGAAGAGTTATCTGGGCAGTTGAAGAGTTTCCAGTACGGTTGAAGAGTTTGCAGGGCGTTTTGGAGAGTTTCCTGCGCGGTTGCAGGGTTTTCAAGGCGGTTGAAGCGATTTGCAGGGCGTTTGATGATTTCCCCAGACCTGTTGAAGAGTTTTCTGGGCGGATGAAGAGTTTACAGGGCAGTTGAAGATTTCTGAGTGCAGGTGAAGAATTTGCAGCGTTGTTGAATAGTTGGCAAGGCATTTTTTAGAGTTTTCTGGGCACTTGAAGAGTTTGCGGGGCGGTTGAAGAGCTTCCAGAGCGGTTGAAGAGTTTGCAGGTCGCTTTGAATAGTTTGCATGGCGGTTGACGAGTTTGCAACGCACTTGAAGAGTTTGCAGAGTGTTTTAAGAGTACTTAGGGCGTTTTAAAAGTTTACAATGCGGTTGAAGAGTTTTCAGGGTATTTTGAGGAGTTTCCAGAGCGCTTGCAGGGTTTGCAAGGTGTTTTGAAGAGTTTCCAGAGCGGTTGAAGAATTTTCAGGGCGGTTGAAGAGTTTCCAGAATCAGTACCCTGTTCCTCTCTTTCTCCCCATATCCCTTGAATCCATTTGTCCTAAGAGCGATATCTTACTCTAGAAGTGTTTGCAGAGTGTTTGAAGAGTTCTCAGGTGGGTTGAAGGGTTTGCAGGACGGTTGAAGAGTTGGGGGGGGGGTGGCTGAAGAGTTTTCAAGACAGTAGATCAGTTGGCAGGGCGATTGAAGAGTTTCCAGAGTGGTTGAAGTTTTTCAAGAGCGGTTGAAGTTTTTCAAGAGCGGTTGAAGAGTTTGCAGGGCATTTGAAGAGTTTGCGGAGTGTTTGAAGAGTTCCCCGGGCGGTTGAAGAGTTTCCAGGACGGTTGAGGAGTTTGCAGGCTGGTTGAAGAGTTTCCAGTGCTTTTGAAGAGTTGGCAGGGCGTTTGAAGATTTCTCAGGACAGTTGAAGAGTTGGCAGGGCGAATGAATAATTTTCAGAGTATTTGAAGAGTACTTAGGGCGGTTGAAGAGTTTACAGTGCGTTTGAAGAGTTTGCAGGCTGGTTTCCAGGGCGTTTGAAGGGTTTCCAGAATCAGTACCTGGTTCTTCCTTTCTCCCCATATCCCTTGAATCCATTAATCCTAAGAGCCATATCTAACTATTGAAGAGTTTGCAGAGTGCTTGAAGAGATCTCGGGGGGTTGAAGAGTTTTCAGGGCAGTTGAAGAGCTTCCAGAGCGGTTGAAGAGTTGGCAGGTCGTTTTGAAGAGTTTGCAAGGTGGTTGAAGAGTTTTCAGGGTATTTTGAGGAGTTTCCAGAGCGGTTGAAGAGTTTGCAGGGCGGTTGAAGAGTTTGTAGGACGTGTTGAAGAGTTTCCAGAGCGGTTGAAGAGTTGGCAGGCTGTTTGAAGAGTTTTCAGGACAGTTGAAGAGTTGGCAGGGCGATTGAAGACTTTCCAGAGTGGTTGAAGAGTTTGCAGGTCGTTGTGAAGAGTTTGCCGGTGTTAAAGAGTTTGTGGGGTATTTTGATGAGTTTCCAGAGCGGTTGAAGAGTTTGCAGGGCGGTTGAAGAGTTAGTATGACGTTTTGAAGAGTTTCCAGAGTGGTTGAAGAGTTTCCAGAGCGGTTGAAGAGTTGGATGGCTGGTTGAAGAGTTTTCAGGACAGTTGAAGAGTTGGCAGGGCGATTGAAGAGTTTTCCAGGCGGTTGAAGAGTTTCCAGGACGGTTGAAGAGTTTCCAGTGCTTTTGAAGAGTTGGCAGGGCGATTGAAGACTTTCTCAGGACAGTTGAAGAGTTGGCAGGGCGAATGAAGAGTTTCCAGAGCGTTTGAAGAGTTTCCAGAATCAGTACCCTGTTCCTCCTTTCTCCCCATATCCCTTGAATCCATTAGCCCCAAGAGCCATATCTAACTCTCTCTTGAAAACACTCGGTGAATTGGCCTCCACTGCCTTCTGTGGCAGAGAATTCCACAGATTCATAACTCTCTGGGAGGAAAAGGATTTTCCTCATCCCAGTCCCAAATGGCCTTAGTTTAGAGATACTGCACAAAAATTGGCCCTATGTTCCAACTTGCCCATGCCGGCCAACATGCCCCATCTGTAATAGTCCCACCTGCCTGCATTTGGTCCATATCCCTCCAAACCTGTCCTATCCATGTACCTGTCAAACATTTTCTTAAACGTTGGGATAGTCCCTGCCTCGACTACCTCTTCCGGCAGCTCGTTCCATACACCCACTGTCTTTTCTGTTGGTTCCTAATAAATCATTTTCCCCTTCACCTTAAACCTGTGCCCACTGGTTCTTGATTCCCCTACTCTGGGCCAAAGACCCCGAGCTGACTTCAACTTAGAAGATACTTGGACAGGAACAAGGGCAGGCAAGATTTAGATGGATATGTGGGGCCAATTGTGGGCAGGTGGGACTGGCGTAGATGGGACATCTTGGTTGGCTTGGATGTTGGGCTGAAGGCTCTTGTTTCCACACTAAGACTCTGGGACTTATGAGAGGAACAGATCGGGTAGATGCACAGAGTCTCTTGCCCAGAGTAGGGGAATCGAGAAGCAGAGAACACAGGTTCAAGGTGAAGGGGAAAAGATTTAACAGGAATCTAAGGGGCAACTTTTCCACACAGAGGGTGGTGGGTGTATGGAAGAAGCTGCCGGAGGAGGAAGTTGATGCTGGGATTATCCCAACAGTTAAGAAACAGTTGGACAAGTACATGGATAGCACAGGTTTGGAGTGGTATGGACCAAACGCAGGCAGGTGAGACTAGTGTAGATGGGACATGTTGGCCGGCGTGGGCAAGTTAGAAACATAGAAACATAGAAAGCAGGTGCAGGAGGAAGCCACTCGGCCCTTCGAGCCAGCATTGCCATTCATTGTGATCATGGCTGATCGTCCCCTATAAATAACCCGTGCCTGCCTTCTCCCCATATCCCTTGATTCCACTAGCCCCTAGAGTTCTATCTAACTCTCTCTTAAATCCATCCAGTGATTTGGCCTCCACTGCCCTCTGTGGCAGGGAATTCCACAAATTCACAACTCTCTGGGTAAAAAGGCGTTTTCTCACCTCAGTCTTAAATGACCTCCCCTTTATTCTAAGACTGTGGTCCCTGGTTCTGGACTCATCCAACATTATGAACATTTTTCCTGCACCTAGCTTGTCCAGTCCTTTTATAATTTTATATGTTTCTCTAAGATCCCCCCTCATCCTTCGAAGCTCCAGTGAATACAAGCCTAGTCTTTTCAATCTTTCCTCATATGACAGTCATCATATGACAGAAGTCTCCTGTTTCTACACTGTATTGTGTTGGCCGGTGTGGGCAAGTTGGGCTGAAGTCTCCTGTTTCCACACTGTATCACTCTATGACTCTGGGACTCTGTAAATCTTGCCCGGGGCGGGTATCGAACCGGGAACCTTGCCCCCAGCATCAACCAAGGGCAATCCCACCTGTTGGTGATCTGCCCGGACATTTTTCACTTGCCCAGTGCTGGCCGGAGGGGTGGATTTTGGACGTGGGGGGATATTCTCAACGTCACTTGGACTGCATGGAGATGTGCGGAGTAGGCCCGAGTTGTTTTTCTTTCCGTCGCTCGCTCGCAGTGGGACGAGCTCTCCGGGGGATTTCATCATCGCTAGAACAGGTTTTGCCCGCTTGCCAGACGAGACCAGGAGCTGAAGGTTAAGCTAGATCCAGTTAGGATGCAAGCAAGCGTGAGGTTATTGTGTATGGTCCGCTCATGCGTGAAGCGGACTTAACCTCTCAGTTGCCAGTTCCCAGTGAATTCTTTTTTTTAACCTGATCTTGCTGAGTCATCGTGATACAGCGTGGGAACAGGTCTGACTTGCCCACAGCAGCCAACATACCCCACAAGCCCGTTTATATCAAATACTAGTAACTGATAATTTATATCAAATACGATAACTAAAACTCAAATTTGTGAAAACATACATCTGTCCCTACTCTTAAAATGTGGATCACAAATGTGTCTGAGACACTACATCTTATAACCAGATAACCATACAACAATTACAGCACGGAAACAGGCCATCTCGGCCCTTCTAGTCTGTGCCAAACACTTACTCTCACCTAGTCCCATCTACACTTATTCTCACCTAGTCCCATACACCGGTCATTGAAAGTGGGCAAATGCATGGCAGATGCAGTATAATGTGGATAAATGTGAGGTTATCCACTTTGGTGGCAAAAACAGGAGGGTAGACTATTATCTGAGTGGTGACTGATTAGGAAAAGGGGAGATGCAACGAGACCTGGGTGTCATGGTACACCAGTCATTGAAAGTAGGCATGCAGGTGCAGCAGGCAGTGAAGAAAGTGAATGGTATGTTGGCATTCATAGCAAAAGGATTTGAGTACAAGAGCAGGGAGGTTCTACTGTTGGTGAGACCACACCTGGAGTATTGCATACAGTTTTGCTCTCCTATTCTGAGGAAAGACATTCTTGCCATAGAGGTGGTACAGAGATGGTTCAAACTGATTCCTGGGATGGCAGGACTTCCATATGAAGAAAGACGGGATAGACCCGGCTTGTACTCGCTAGAATTTAGAAGATTCAGGGGGAATCTTATGGAAACTTACAAAGTTCTTAAGGGGTTGGACAGGCTAGATGCAGGAAGATTGTTCCCGATGTTGGGGAAGTCCAGAACAAGGGGTCACGGTTTAAGGATAAGGGGGAAGTCTTTTAGGACCGAGATGAGAAAAACATTTTTCACACAGAGAGTGGTGAATCTGTGGAATTCTCTGCCACAGAAAGTACTTGAGGCCAGTTCATTGGCTATATTTAAGAGGGAGTTAGATGTGGCCCTTGTGGCTAAAGGGATCAGGGGGTATGGAGAGAAGGCAGGTACAGGATACTGAGCTGGATGATCATTCATTATCATATTGAATGGCGGTGCAGGCTGGAAGGGCCAAATGGTCACCTATTTTCTATGTTTCTGTTTCTATGATACAGTGTAGAAACAGGGGCCTTCAGCCCAACTTGCGCACACCGACCCAACATATTAACAAAAATAAAAGGATCTGTTCTACAAAATTTGGATTCATTGAAAAGGCCACACTTAATGGCCTACAAGGCCGCAGGCTTCATGGCCGCATGTCGCATAGTAGGCCGCATGTGGCCTTAAGGCCGCAGGTTCCCCACCCCTGGTTTAGACGTAAAGATGAAAGATTGAATAGGAACCTGAGGGACAACTTTTCCACACGGAGGGTGGTGGGTGTATGGAACGTGCAGCCGGAGGAGGTAGTTGAGGCAGGGACTGTCACAACACTGGGGACAGGTACATGGATAGGACAGGTTTGGAGGGATTATGGGCCAAATGCGGGCAGCAGGTGGGACTAGTGGCGATTGGGACATTCGGCCCAACTGCCCATGCCCATGCATTACATTAAGTCCCACCCCACCAACATGCCCCATCTACATTAGTCCCACCCCGACCAACATGCCCCATCTACACTAGTCCCCCCACCCCCTGACCAACATGCCCCATCTACATTAGTCCCACCCCGACCAACATGGCCCATCTACACCTAGTCCCACACCCGACCAACATGCCCCCATCTACACTAGTCCCACCCCGACCAAACATGCCCCGTCTACACTAGTCCCACCCCGACCAACATGCCCCATCTACACTAGTCCCCACCCCGACCAACATGCCCCATCTACACTAGTCCCACCCCGACCAACATGCCCCATCTACACTAGTCCCACCCCGACCAACACCAACACTGCCCGTCTACACTAGTCCCACCCCGACCAACATGTCCCACCCCCGTCTACACTAGTCCCACCCCCGACCAACATGCCCCGTCTACACTAGTCCCACCCCGACCAACATGCCCCATCTACACTAGTCCCACCCCGACCACATGCCCCGTCTACACTAGTCCCACCCGACCAACATGCCCCATCTACACTAGTCCCACCCCGACCAACATGCCCCCAACATCATCTACACTAGTCCCACCCCGACCAACATGCCCCATCTACACTAGTCCCACCCCGACCAACATGCCCCATCTACACTAGTCCCACCCCGACCAACATGCCCCATCTACACTAGTCCCACCCCGACCAACATGCCCCATCTACACTAGTCCCACCCCGACCAACATGCCCCATCTACACTAGTCCCACCCGCCTACATGCCCCATCTACACTAGTCCCCACCCCGACCAACATGCCCCATCTACACTAGTCCCACCCCGACCAACATGCCCCATCTACACTAGTCCCACCCCGACCAACATGCCCCATCTACACTAGTCCCCACCGCGACCAACATGCCCCGTCTACACTAGTCCCCACCCCGACCCTCATGCCCCATCTACACTAGTCCCACCCCGACCAACATGCCCCATCTACACTAGTCCCACCCGACCAACATGCCCCATCTACACTAGTCCCACCCCGACCAACATGCCCCATCTACACTAGTCCCAACTCGACCAACATGTCCCGTCTACACTAGCCGACCAAAACATGCCCGTCTACACTAGTTCCCACCCCGACCAACATGCCCCATCTACACTAGTCCCACCCCCACATGACTAGTCCCACCCCGACCAACATGCCCCATCTACACTAGTCCCACCCCGACCAACATGCCCCATCTACACTAGCCCCCATGAACCAACATGCCCCTGTACTAGTCCCACCTGCCCGCGTTTGGCCCATATCCCTCCAAACCTGTCCTATCCATGTCCCTGTCAAACATTTTCTTAAACGTTGGGATAGTCCCTGCCTCGACTACCTCCCGGCAGCTCGTTGCATACACCCACTGCCTTTTCTGTTGGTTCCTAATAAATCATTTTCCCCTTCACCTTAAAACCTGGTGCCCCACTGGTTCTTGATTCCCTACTCTGGGCCAAAGACCCCGAGCTGACTTCAACTTAGAAGATACTTGGACAGGAACAAGGGCGGGCAAGATTTAGATGGATATGTGGGGCCAAATGTGGGCAGGTGGGACTGGCGTAGATGGGACACTTCTTGGTTGGCTTGGATGTTGGGCTGAAGGCTCTTGTTTCCACACTAAGACTCTGGGGCTTATGAGAAGGAACAGATCGGGTAGATGCACAGAGTCTCTTGCCCAGAGTAGGGGAATCGAGAAGCAGAGGACACAGGTTCAAGGATGAAAGGGGAAAAGATTTAACAGGAATCTAAGGGGCAACTTTTCCACACCGAGGGTGGTGGGTGTATGGAACAAGCTGCCGGAGGAGGAAGTTGAGGCTGGGATTATCCCAACAGTTAAGAAACAGTTGGACAAGTACATGGATAGCACAGGTTTGGAGTGGTATGGACCAAACGCAGGCAGGTGAGACTAGTGTAGATGGGACATGTTGGCCGGCGTGGGCAAGTTAGAAACATAGAAACATAGAAAGCAGGTGCAGGAGGAGGCCATTCGGCCCTGTGATAGTCCCAGCCTCAACTACCTCCTCCGGCAGCTCGTTCCATACACCCACCACCCTCTGTGTGGAACAATTGTCCCTCAGCTTCCTGTGAAATCTTTCCTCTCTCATCTTAAACATATTTCCTCTGGTTTGTGATTCCACAACTCAGGCCAAAGGACAAAGGAGCATCTACTCCGATCTATTCCCCTCAAGATAACCATATAACCATATAACAATTACAGCACGGAAACAGGCCCTCTCGGCCCTTCCAGTCCGTGCCGACCATTTGTTTTCCCCTAGTCCCATCTACCTGCACTCAGACCATACCCCTCCATTCCCTTCACGTCCATATACCTATCCACTTTACTCTTAAATGTTAAAATCGATCCTGCCTCCACCACTTCTGCTGGAAGCTGATTCCACACAGCCACCACCCTCTGAGTAAAGAAGTTCCCCCTCACGTTACCCCGAAACCTCTGTCCCTTAATTCTCATGTCAGGTGGTACAGAAGGTTCACCAGACTGAATTTCCTGAGATGGCAGGACTTCCATATGAAGAAAGACTGGATAGACCCGGCTTGTACTCGCTAGAATTTAGAAGATTCAGGGGGAATCTTATAGAAACACAAAATTCTTAAGGGGTTGAACAGGCTAGATGCAGGAAGATTGTTCCCGATGTTGGGGAAAGTCCAGAACAAGGGGTCACGGTTTAAGGATAAGGGGGAAGTCTTTTAGGACCGAGATGAGAAAAACATTTTTCACACAGAGAGTGGTGAATCTGTGGAATTCTCTGCCACAGAAAGTAGTTGAGGCCAGTTCATTGGCTATATTTAAGAGGGAGTTAGATGTGGCCCTTGTGGCTAAAGGATCAAGGGGTATGGAGAGAAGGCAGGTACAGGATACTGAGTTGGATGATCATCCATTATCATATTGAATGGCGGTGCAGGCTGGAAGGGCCAAATGGCCTACTCCTGCACCTATTTTCTATGTTTCTAACAGTTGTAGAAACAGGGCCTTCAGCCCAACTTGCCCACACCGACCAAATGTCCCATCTACACTAGTCCCACCCCAACCAACATGCCCCATCTATACTAGTCCCACCCCGACCCTCATGCCCCATCTACACTAGTCCCGACCAACATGCCCCATCTACACTAGTCCCACCCCGACCAACATGCCCCATCTATACTAATCCCACCTGCCCGCGTTTGGCCCATATCCCTCCAAACCTGTCCTATCCATGTACCTGTCAAACATTTTCTTAAACGTTGGGATAGTCCCTGCCTCGACTACCTCTTCCGGCAGCTCGTTCCATACACCCACTGTCTTTTCTGTTGGTTCCTAATAAATCATTTTCCCCTTCACCTTAAACCTGTGCCCACTGGTTCTTGATTCCCCTACTCTGGGCCAAAGACCCCGAGCTGACTTCAACTTAGAAGATACTTGGACAGGAACAAGGGCGGGCAAGATTTAGATGGATATGTGGGGCCAATTGTGGGCAGGTGGGACTGGCGTAGATGGGACATCTTGGTTGGCTTGGATGTTGGGCTGAAGGCTCTTGTTTCCACACTAAGACTCTGGGACTTATGAGAGAAACAGATCGGGTAGATGCACAGAGTCTCTTGCCCAGAGTAGGGGAATCGAGAAGCAGAGGACACAGGTTCAAGGTGAAGGGGAAAAGATTTAACAGGAATCTAAGGGGCAACTTTTCCACACCGAGGGTGGTGGGTGTATGGAACAAGCTGCCGGAGGAGGAAGTTGAGGCTGGGATTATCCCAACAGTTAAGAAACAGTTGGACAAGTACATGGATAGCACAGGTTTGGAGTGGTATGGACCAAACGCAGGCAGGTGAGACTAGTGTAGATGGGAAATGTTGGCCGGCGTGGGCAAGTTAGAAACATAGAAACATAGAAATCAGGTGCAGGAGGAGGCCATTCGGCCCTGTGATAGTCCCAGCCTCAAGTACAAAGGACAAAGGAGCATCTACTCCGATCTATTCCCCTCAAGATAACCATATAACCATATAACCATATAACAATTACAGCACGGAAACAGGCCCTCTCGGCCCTTCCAGTCCGTGCCGACCATTTGTTTTCCCCTAGTCCCATCTACCTGCACTCAGACCATACCCCTCCATTCCCTTCACGTCCATATACCTATCCACTTTACTCTTAAATGTTAAAATCGATCCTGCCTCCACCACTTCTGCTGGAAGCTGATTCCACACAGCCACCACCCTCTGAGTAAAGAAGTTCCCCCTCACGTTACCCGAAACCTCTGTCCCTTAATTCTCATGTCATGCCCTCTTGTTTGAATCTTCCCTACCCTCAATGGGAAAAACGTATCCACGTCAACTCTGTCTATCCCTTTCATCAGTTTAAAGACCTCAATCAAGTCCCCCTTAACCTTCTGCGCTCCAAAGAATAAAGACCTAACTTGTTCAACCTTTCTCTGTAACATAGTTGCTGGAACCCTGGCAACATTCTAGTAAATCTCCTCTGTACTCTCTCTCTTTTGTTGACATCCTTCCTATAACTAGGCGACCAGAATTGTACACCATACTCCAGAATTGGTCTTACCAATGCCTTGTACAATTTTAACATTACTTCCCTACTCCTATATTCAATGCTCTGATTTATAAAGGCCAGCACACCAAAGGCTTTCTTTACCACCCTATCTACATGCGATTCCACCTTCAGGGAACTATGCACAGTTATTCCTAGATCCCTCTGTTCCACAGCATTCCTCAATTCCCTATCATTTACCATGTACGTCCTATTTTGATTTGTCCTGCCAAGATGTAGCACTTCACACTTATCAGCATTAAACTCCATCTGCCATCTTTCAGCCCACTTTTCCAAATGGCCCAAATCTCTCTGATTTTATACATCCTCGTAAGATCTTATACATCTCTATAAGATCACACCTTCTGCTGATGGGTTCCAAGGAATAAAGTCCTTGCCTGCCCCAACCTCCTCTGTAGCTCAGGCCCCTCAAGTTCTGACAACATCCTCGTAAATCTTCTCTGTGGCCTTCTGAGCTTCCTACCCAAACTACAGGTTGGACCTTTGGCCCAACTTGCCCATGGCGACCAACATGCCCCGTCTACACTAGTCCCACCTGCCCGCGTTTGGCCCATATCCCTCCAAACCTGTCCTATCCATGTACAGTCTAAATCATTTCCTATACATGTGCATGCGCTTTCATAGACAATAGGCAATAGGTGTTGGATTAGGCCATTCGGCCCCTCGAGCCAGCACCGCCATTCAATGTGATCACGGCTGATCATCCCCAATCAGTTCCCCGTTATTCCCTTCTCCCCATATCCCCCGACTCCGCTATCCTTAAGAGCTCTATCTAACTCTCTCTTGAAAGCATCCAGAGAACCGGCCTCCACCGCCCTCTGAGGCAGAGAATTCCACAGACGCACAACACTCTGTGTGAAAAAGTGTTTCCTCATATCCGTTCTAAATGGCCGACCCCTTATTCTTAAACTGTGTGTGTGGCCCCTGGTTCTGGACTCCCCCAACATCGGGAACATGTTTCCTGCCTCTAGAGTATGCAAGCCCTTAATAATCTTATATGTTTCAATGAGATTCCCTCTCATCCTTCTGAATTCCAGAGCATACAAGCCCAGCCGCTCCATTCTCTCAGCACATGACAGTCCCTCCATCCCGGGAATTAACCTGGTGAACCTACGCTCCACTTCCTCAATAGCAAGGAAGTCCTTCCACAAATTAGGGGACCAAAACTGCACACAATACTCCAGGTGTGGTCTCACCAGGGCTCTGTACAACTGCAGAAGGACCTCTTTGATCCTATACTCGACTCCTCTTGTTCTGAAGGCAAACAGGCCAAAACAGCACACAATACTCCACATGTGGTCTCACTAGGGCCCTGTACAAGTGCAGAAACATAGAACCATAGAAACATAGACAATAGGTGCAGGAGTAGGCCATTCGGCCTGCACCGCCATTCAATATGATCACGGCTGACCATCCAACTCAGTATCCTGTACCTGCCTTCTCTCCATACCCCCTGATCTGTTTAGCCACAAGGGCCACATCTAACTCCCTCTTAAATATAGCCAATGAACTGGCCTCAACTACCTTCTGTGGCAGAGAATTCCAGAGACTCACCACTCTGTGTGAAAAATGTTTTCCTCATCTCGGTCCTAAAGGAATTCCCGCTTATCCTTAAACTGTGACTCCTTGTCCTGGACTTCCCCAACATCGAGAACAATCTTCCTGCATCTAGCCTGTCCAACCCCTTAAGAATTTTGTAAGTTTCTATAAGATCCCCCCTCAGTCTTCTAAATTCTAGCGAGTACAAGCCGAGTCTATCCAGTCTTTCCTCATTTGAAAGTCCTGACATCCCAGGAATCAATCTGGTGAACCTTCTCTGTACCACCTCAATGGCAAGAATGTCTTTCCTCAGATTAGGAGACCAAAACTGTATGCAATACTCCAATGCTGTCTCACCAAGACCCTGTACAACTGCAATAGAACCTCCCTGCTCCTACACTCAAATCCTTTTGCTATGAATGCTAACATACCATTCACTTTCTTCACTGCCTGCTGCACCTGCATGCTTACTTTCAATGACTGGTGTACCATGACACCCAGGTCGTGTTGCATCTTTCCTTTTCCTAATTGGCCACCATTCAGATCTACTTTCTATAGTCTACTTTCCTGTTTTTGCCACCAAAGTAGATAACTTCACATTTATCCACATTATACTGCATCTACCATGCATCTGCCCACACCCAGTCTATCCAAGTCACCTTGCAGCCTCCTCGCATCCTCCTCACAGTTAACACTGCCCTCCAGCTACGTGTCATCCACATGTTGATTTTGTCCAATCATTTCACCACTTTCCAAATGTGCTGTTATCCCATCTTTAATAACTGACTCTAGCAGTTTCCCCACTACCGATGCTAGACTAACTGGTCTGTAATTCCCCATTTTCTCTCTCCCTCCTTTTTTTAAAAGTGGGTTTACATTAGCTACCCTCCAATCCTCAGGAACTACTCCAGAATCTAAAGAGTTTTGATAAAGTATCACTAATGCATCCACTATTTCTGTGGCTACTTCCTTGAGTACTCTGGGATGCAGACTATCTGGCCCTGGGGATTTATCGGCCTTTAATCCGTTCAATTTAATCTTTGCTCCGATACTCAACTCCTCTTGTTATGAAGGCCAACAGGCCAAAACTGCACACAATACGCCAAGTGTGGTCTCAACAGGGCCCTGTACAACTGCAGAAGGACCTCTTTGCTCCTATACTCAACTCCTCTTGTTATGAAGGCCAACAGGGCCAAAACTGCACACAATACGCCAGGTGTGGTCTCAACAGGGCCCTGTACAACTGCAGAAGGACCTCTTTGCTCCTATACTCAACTCCTCTTGTTATGAAGGCCAACAGGCCAAAACTGCACACAATACTCCAGGTGTGGTCTCACCAGGGCCCTGTACAACTGCAGAAGGACCTCTTTGCTCCTATACTCGACTACTCTTGTTATGAAGGCCAACATGCCATTGGCTCTCTTCACTGACTGCTGTACCTGCATGCTTACTTTTAACTGATGTTCCGTTGAGTTTAGTTTAGTTTGGTTCAGTTTAGAGATACAGCGTGGAAACAGGCCCTTCGGCCCACCGAGGCCTCGCCGACCAGCGACCCCCGCACTTTAACCCTACCCTACGCACACTAGGGACAATTTTACATTTGCACCAAGCCATTAACCTACAAAACCTGCACGTCTTTGGCCTGTGGGAGGAAAGCGAAGATCTCGGTGAAAACCCACGCTGGTTACGGGGAGAACGTGCAAACTCCACACAGACTAGTCAGGATCGAACCCGGGACCCTGGCGCTATTAGTTAGTGGCTCTACCCGCAGCGCCACCGTGCCACCCCTAATGTTATTCTACCTCTCTACACGACAATAGACAATAGACAATAGACAACAGGTGCAGGAGGAGGCCATTCGGCCCTTCGAGCCAGCACCGCCATTCAATGTGATCACGACTGATCGTCCCCAATCAGTTCCCCGTTCCCGCCTTCTCCCCATATCCCCTGACTCCGCTATCTTTAAGAGCCCTATCTAGCTCTCTCTTGAAAGTATCCAGAGAACCGGCCTCCACCGCCCTCCGAGGCAGAGAATCCCACACACTCGCCACTCTCTGTGTGAAAAAGTGTTTCCTCGTCTCTGTTCTAAATGCCTTACGCCTTATTCTTAAACTGTGGCCCTTGGTTCTGGACTCCCCCAACATCGGGAACATGTTTCCTGCCTCTAGCGTGTCCAAACCTTTAACAATCTTATGTGTTTCAATAAGATCCCCTCTCATCCTTCTAAACTCCAGAGTGTACAAGCCCAGCCGCTCCATTCTCTCAGCATATGATAGTCCCGCCATCCCGGGAATTAACCTGGTGAACCTACGCTGCACTCCCTCAATAGCAAGAATGTCCTTCCTCGAATTAGGGGACCAAAACTGCACACAATACTGCAGGTGTGGTCTCACTAGGGCCCTGTACAACTGCAGAAGGACTTCTTTGCTCCTACACTCGACTTCTCTCGTTAGGAAGGCCAACAGGCCAAAACTGCACACAATACTCCAGGTGTGGATCTCACCAGGGCCCTGTACAACTGCAGAAGGACTTCTTTGCTCCTATATTCGATGGACATATCTCCTCTCTTTTGTTAATTCTTTACATTCTCTCCTTCCTCTCTCTCTTCTACTTTTAATTTAACGTTCTGTTTGAAAAAATGTTAAAATTGAAGCCTTGCCAGAGTTGTAACATTGCCAAGTTTTTTTGTATAATTGCTTCCAATAAAATATATGTTGGAAAAAAATGAAATAAAAATAATAAAAGGCGAACAAAAACATATTAACAAAAATAAAAGGATCTGTTCTACAAAATTTGGATTCATTGAAAAGGCCACACTTAATGGCCTACAAGGCCGCAGGCTTCATGGCCGCATGTGGCCTAGTAGGCCGCATGTGGCCTTAAGGCCGCAGGTTCCCCACCCCTGGCTTAGACGTAAAGATGAAAGATTGAATAGGAACCTGAGGGACAACTTTTCCACACAGAGGGTGGTGGGTGTATGGAACGAGCTGCCAGAGGAGGTAGTTGAGGCAGGGACTATCACAACACTGGGACAGGTACATGGATAGGACAGGTTTGGAGGGATATGGGCCAAATGCGGGCAGCAGGTGGGACTAGTGGAGATGGGACATTCGGCCCAACTTGCCCATGCCTACCAACATGCCCCATCTACATTAGTCCCACCCCGACCCTCATGCCCCATCTACACTAGTCCACCCTGACCAACATGCCCCATCTACAACAAGTAGTCCCACCCCGACCAACATGCCCCATCTACACTAGTCCCACCCCGACCAACATGCCCCATCTACACTAGTCCCACCCCGACCAACATGCCCCATCTACACTAGTCCCACCCCGACCAACATGCCCCATCTACACTAGTCCCACCCCGACCCTCATGCCCCATCTACACTAGTCCCACCCTGACCAACATGCCCCATCTACACTAGTCCCACCCTGACCAACATGCCCCAACTACACTAGTCCCACCCGACCAACATGCCCCATCTACACTAGTCCCACCCCGACCAACATGCCCCATCTACACTAGTCCCACCACGACCAACATGCCCCATCTACACTAGCCCCACCTGCTGCCCGCGTTTGGCCCACATCCCTCCAAACCTTGTCCAAAGATGGGAAAGGGGAAGTACAACGGGATCTGGGTGTCCTTGTTCATCAGTCAATGAAAGTAAACATGCAGTTTCAGCAGGCAGTGAAAAAGCGAATGGCCTGTTGAGGACATTCTTGCTATTGAGGGAGCGCAGCGTAGGTTCACCAGGTTAATTCCCGGGATGGCGACGCTGTCATATGCTGAGAGAATGGAGCGGCTGGGCTTGTACACTCTGGAGTTTAGAAGGATGAGAGGATATCTTATTCAAACATATTAAGATTGTTAAGGGTTTTGGACTCCCCCAACATCGGGAACATGTTTCCTGCTCTAGTGTGTCCAAAATCTTAATAATCTAATAGTTTCAATAAGATCCCCTCTCATCCTTCTAAACTCCAGAGTGTACAAGCCCAGCCGCTCCATTCTCTCAGCGTATGACAGTCCCGCCATCCCGGGAATTAACCTGTATTCTCTCAATAGCAAGAATGTCCTTCCTCAAATTAGGGGAACAGGCCAAAACTGCACACAATACTCCAGGTGTGGTCTCACTAGGGCCCTGTACAACTGCAGGAGGACCTCTTTGCTCCTATACTCAACTCCTCTTGTTATGAAGGCCAACAGGCCAAAACTGCACACAATACTCCAGGAGTGGTCTCACTGGGGCCCTGTACAACTGCAGAAGGAGTGCACCTAGCTGATGTCTCCAAGGCTCCTGTTCACTGGAGTTTAGAACTCCTAACCCCATTCTCCTGCCTACTCCCCATAACCTCTATAACTTGTATAAACCTGTCCAATCCATGTACCTGTCCACTTGTCTTTGAATATACCTGCCTCAACAAGAAGGATGATCCTTTAGGAAGCAGATGAGGAGGAATTCCTTTCGGTGAATCTGTGGAATTCTTTGCCAGAGAGGGCTGTGGAGGTCAAGTCAGTGGATATTTTTTTAAGGCAGAGATAGATAGATAGTCCAGGACCAGAGGTCAGAGCCTCAGAATTAAAGGACGTTTCTTTAGGAAGGAGAGGAGGAGGAATCTCTTTAGCCAGAGGGCGGTGAATCTGTGGGAGTCGTTGCCACGGACGGCGGGGTGGAGGCCACAAGTCAGTGGATATTTATCTTTAAGGCAGAGATAGATAGATTGTTGATTAGTGCGGGTATCAGGGGTTATGGGGAGAAGGCAAGAGAAGGCAGGAGAATGGGGTTCGGAGGTAGAGATAGGTCAGCCATGATTGAATGGCGGGGTGGACTTGATGGGTCGAATGGCCTAATTCTGCTCCTATCACTAATGATCTTATGAACTACCTCCTCTGGCAGCTCGTTCCATACACCCACCACACTCTGAGTGGAAGATGTTGCCCCTGAGGTCACTATTAAATGGAATGAGTGGGTTACGTAGGAACATAGAAAATAGGTGCAGGAGGAGGCCATTCGGCCCCTCGAGCCAGCACCGCCATTCATTGTGATCATGGCTGATCGTCCCCAATCAATAACCCGTGCCTGCCTTATAGACAATAGACAACAGACAATAGATAACAGGTGCAGTGGTAGGCCATTCGGCCCTTCAAGCCAGCACCGCCATTCAATGTGATCATGGCTGATCGTCCCCAATCAGTACCCCGTTCCTGCCCTTCTCCCCATATCCCCTGACTCCGCTATCTTTAAGAGCCCGATCTAGCTCTCTCTTGAAAGTATCCAGAGAACCCGCCTCCGCCGCCCTCTGAGGCAGAGAATTCCACAGACTCGCCACTCTGTGTGAGAAAAAAGCGTTTCCTCGTCTCCGTTCTAAATGGCCTTCTCCGCATATCCCTTGACTCCACTAGCCGTTAGAGCTCGATCTAACTCTCTCTTAAATCCATCCAGTGACTTGGCCTCCACTGCCCTCTGTGGCAGGGAATTCCATAAATTCACAACTCTCTGGGTGAAAAAGTTTTTTTTCTCGCCTCAGTCTTAAATGACCTCCCCTTTATTCTAAGACTGTGTGGCCCCCTGGTTCTGGACTCGCCCAACATTGGGAACATTTTTCCTGCATCTAGCTTGTCCAGTCCTTTTATAATTTTATATGTTGCTATAAGATCCCCCCCCCCCTCATCCTTCTAAATTCCAGGGTGAGCAAATGATGAGCGTTTGTCAGCACTGGGCCTGTACTCGCTGGTGTTTAGACGTTTGAGAGGGGGGACCTCTTTGAAACGTACAGAATAGTGAAAGGCCTTGATAGAGTGTATGTGGAGAGGATGTTTCCACTAGTGGGAGAGTCCAGGACTAGAGGCTCGTAGCCTCAGAATTAAGGGGTTCTCTTTTAGAACAGAGGTGAGGAGGAACTTCTTTAATCGGAGGGCGGTGAATCTGAGGAACTCGTTGCCACAGAGGGCTGTGGAGGCCAAGGCCAGGTGACACAAAGCTGGGCGGCAGTGTGAACCGCGAGGAGGATGCTCGGAGGTTGCAGGGTGACTTGGACAGGTTGGGGGAGCGGGCAGATGCGTGGCAGATGCAGTATAATGTGGATAAATGTGAGGTTATCCACTTTGGCGGCAAGAACAGGAAGGCAGATTACTATCTGAATGGTGTCAGATTAGGGAAACGGGAAGTACAACGGGATCTGGGGGTCCTTGTACATCTGTCAATGTGAGTAACCATGCAGGTACAGCAGGCAGTGAAGAAAGCCAATGGCATGTTGGCCTTCACAACAAGAGGAGTTGAGGATAGGAGCAGAGAGGTCCATCTGCAGTTGTACTGGGCCCTCGTGAGACCACATCTGGCGTATTGTGTGCAGTTTTGGTCTCCTAATTTGAGGAAGGACAATAGACAATAGACAATCTGACAACAGGTGCAGGAGGAGGCCATTCGGCCCTTCCAGCCAGCACCGCCATTCACTGTGATCACGGCTGATCGTCCCCAATCAGTTCCCCGTTCCTGCCTTCTCCCCATATCCCCTGACTCCGCTATCTTTAAGAGCCCTATCTAGCTCTCTCTTGAAAGCATCCGGAGAACCGGCCTCCACCGCCCTCTGAGGCAGAGAATCCCACAGACTCACAACTCTCTGGGTGGAAACGTTTCTCCTCGTCTCAGTCCCAATTGGCCACAGACTCACAACTCTTTGGGTCAAAAGCGTTTCCTCGTTTCCGTTCTAAGTGGCTTTCCCCTTATTCTTAAACTGCGTGTGGCTCCTGGTACCTGGACTCCCCCAACATTGGGAACATGCTTCCTGCCTCTAGCGTGAAGTGCTGTAAAGTGCTGGATGGCCCAGAACTTCCTCCAACTAAACGAGAGTAAGTCTGAGGTCATCCCTCTCGGCCCCTCGGACTCAATCAAAATGATAGCAGGCAGCCTTGGAAGCCTCACCCCGCTGCTCAAACCTCACGTCAAAAACCTTGGCGTGATATTTGACTCCGCACTGAAGTTTGACAAACAAGTATGTGAGAAAGCATCTAAAAGCTGGAGAAACTCAGCGGGTGCAGCAGCATCTAAGGAGCGAAGGAGATAGGCGACGTTTCGGGTCGAGACCCTTCTTCAGACTGGTCAGGGATCAGGGAAACGAGAGATATAGACGGTGATGTGGAGAGATAAAGAACAATGAGTGAAAGATATGCAAAAAAGTATCGGTGATAAAGGGAACAAGCCATTGTAAGCTGTTTGTGGTGTGAAAATGAGAAGCTGGTGCGACTGGGGTGGGGGAGGGAGATAGAGATAGAGGGAATGCCAGGGCCCGAGGGCTGAGGGAGAGGTGGGAGGGGGAGGAGACAGCAAGGGTTAACAGAATTGAGAAAATTCAATATTCAAGCCCAAAGGATGCAGACTCCCCAAGCGGGAATATGAGGCGCTGTTCCTCCAGCTTGCGGTGTTTGCTCACTCTGGCCGTGGAGGAGGCCCAGGACCGAGAGGTCGGATGTGGAATGGGAGGGGGAGTTGAAGTGCTGAGCCACCGGGAGGTCGGGTTGGTTATTGCGGACCGAGCGGAGGTGTTCGGCGAAGCGATCGCCAAGCCTCCGCTTGGTCTCACCGATATCGGTGAGACCAAGCTGATCCCTGACCAGTCTGAAGAAGGGTCTCGACCCGAAACATCGCCTATCTCCTTCGCTCCTTAGATGCTGCTGCACCCGCTGAGTTTTCTCCAGCTTTTTGTGTACCCTTGATTCTCCAGCATCTGCAGTTCCTTCTTTAAAAAAAAAATAAAAAATAAAAAAAAAAGTATGTGAGAAAAGTGTTTCCTCGTCTCCGTTCTAAACGGCCGACCCCTTATTCTTAAACTGTGTGTGTGGCCCCTGGTTCTGGACTCCCCCAACATCGGGAACATGTTTCCTGCCTCTAGCGTGTCCAAGCCCTTAACAATCTTATATGTTTCAATAAGATCCCCTCTCATCCTTCTAAACTCCAGAGTGTACAAGCCCAGCCGCTCCATTCTCTCAGCGTATGACAGTCCCGCCATCCCGGGAATTAACCTGGTGAACCTACGCTGGGCTCCCTCAATAGCAAGAATGTCCTTCCTCAAATTAGGGGACCAAAACTGCACACAATACTCCAGGTGTGGTCTCACCAGGGCCCTGTACAACTGCAGAAGGACCTCTTTGCTCCTAGACTCAACTCCTCTTGTTATGAAGGCCAACAGGCCAAAACTGCACACAATACTCCAGGTGTGGTCTCACCAGGGCCCTGTACAACTGCAGAAGGACCTCTTTGCTCCTATGCTCGACTCCTCTTGTTATGAAGGCCAACAGGCCATTCTCTTTCTTCACTGCCTGCTGTACCTGCATGCTTACTTTCATGACCTACACATGATCCATTTCCTCCTTTCCCTGCATCTCCATATGCCTATCCAAACTCCTCTGTGAGTCATACAGTGAAGAAATAGGCCCTTCGGCCCAAACGTGCCCATACCGACCAAGATGCCCCATCTATACTAGTCCCAGCTGCCCGCGTTTGGCCCATATCTCTCTAAACCTGTCCTATCCATGTACCTGAACAAGCGTCTTTTAAATGTAATTTAGTTTGGAGATACAGCGCGGAAACAGGCCCTTCTGTGGAAACAGGCCCTGAGTCCGCTTTAATCAGCAATCCCTGCACACTAATATTATCCCACACACATTAAGGAAAATGTACACTTACACCGAGCCAATTCATCTACAATCGAGTGCATCTTTCAAGTGAAGAAACAGGCCCTTCAGCCCAACTCGCCCACACTGGTCAACAATGTCCCAGCTACACGAGTCCCACCTGCCCACGTTCGGTCCATATCCCTCCAAACCTGTCCTATCCATGTACCTGTCTAACTGTTTGTTAAACGATGGGATAGTCCCAGCCTCAACTACCTCCTCCGGCAGCTCGTTCCATACACCCACCACCCTCTGTGTGTAAAAAGCTACCCCTCAGATTCCTATTTAATCTTTTCCCCCTTCACCTTGAACCCGTGTCCTCTGGTCCTCGATTCCCCTACTCTGGGCAAGAGACTCTGTGCGTCTGTCTACCCGATCTATCCCACTCATGATTTTGTACACCTCTCTAAGGTCAATCCTCATCCTCTGCCTTGATAGGGAGAGGATTTGCGTATCGGAGCAAAGAGGTCCTACTGCAGTTGTACAGGGCCCTGGCGAGACCACACCTGGGGTTTGCAGATGACACAAAACTGTGAGGAGGATGCTATGAGGTTGGCAGAGTTATAGGCCAAACATGTGTATGTGGGACTTGTCTTAGTGTCACAGAGTCACACAACATGGAAGCAAGCCCTTCTGCCCAACTTGCCCACACTGACCAGCATGTCCCCATCTACACTAGTCCCACCGGCCTGTGTTTGGCCCATATCCCTCTAAACCTGTCCTATCCATGTACCTGCCCAAAATGTTTGTCAAATTATGCGATAGTCCCAGCCTCAACTACCTCCTCCGGCAGTTCGATCCATACACCCACCACCCTCTGTGTGAGAACGTCCCGATTAAAACGTTCCCCCCCCATCTCAACCCGTGTCCTCTGGTCCTCGATTTCCCTGCTCTGGGCAAGAGACTCTGTGCGTCTACCCGATCTATTCCCCTCATTATCTCCATAAGATCACCCATCATCATATTTACAATATACATTAATACCCGTGCCTGCCTTCTCCCCGTATCCCTTGACTCCACTAGCCCCTAGAGCTCTATCTCACTCTCTCTTAAATCCATCCAGTGGTTTGGCCTCCACCGCCCTCTGTGGCAGGGAATTCCACAAATTCACAACTCTCTGGTTGAAAAAGTTTTTTCTCGCCTCAGTCTTAAATGGCCTCCCTTTATTCTAAGACTGTGGCCCCTGGTTCTGGACTCGCCCAACATTAGGAACCAGGGCCCCATCCCCGACCTCTACCTCCGTTACATCGACGACTGCTTTGGTGTCACCTCCTGCACCCACACACAACTGACTGACTTCATTCATTTCACCACCAACTTCCATCCGGCACTCAAATACACTTGGACCATTTCCGACATTTCCCTACCATTCCTTGACCTCACCATCTCTATTGCAGGTGATACACTCCTGACCGACATCCACTACAAACCCACTGACTCCCACAGCTACCTGGACTACTCTTCCTCCACCCTGCTTCCTGTAAGGACTCCATCCCCTATTCCCAATTCCTCCATCTACGCCGCATCTGCTCCCAGGATGAGGTGTTCCACACCAGGTCATCACAAATGGCCTCATTCTTCAGAGAACGGGGATTCCCCTCCCCCACTATTGATGAGGCTCGCACCAGGGTCTCCTCCATACCCCGCAACACTGCCCTCTCTCCCCATTCCCCCACTCGCAAACAGGGCAGAGTCCCCCTGGTCCTCACCTTTCACCCCACCAGCCGGCAAATACAACACACAGTCCTCCACCAGTTTCGCCACCTCCAACGTGACCCCTCCACCCGCCACATCTTCCCATCTCCCCCCCTGTCTGCCTTCCGCAAAGACCGCTCCCTCCGCAACTCCCTTGTCAATTCTTCCCTCCCCTCCCACTCTACCCCTTCCCCGGGCACTTTCCCTTGCAACCGCAAGAAATGCAACACTTGTCCCTTCACCTCCCCCCTCCACTCCTTTCAGGGACCCAAGCAGTCCTTCCAGGTCCGACAGAGGTTCACCTGCACCTCCTCCAACCTCATCTCCTGCATCCGCTGCTCCAGAATGCCAGATGATCTATATCGGTGAGACCAAGCAGAGGCTTGGCGAGATCGTTTCGCCGAACACTCCGCTCGGTCCGCAATAACCAACCCGACCTCCCGGGGCTCAGCACTTCAACTCCCCTCCCATTCCACATCCGACCTCTCAGTCCTGGGCCTCCTCCATGGCCAGAGTGAGCAAACACCGCAAGTTGGAGGAACAGCACCTCATATTCCGCTTGGGGAGTCTGCATTATCTGGGCTTTGAACATTGAATTTTCTCAATTCTGTTAACCCTTGCTGTCTCCTCCCCTTCCCACTCTCTCCCTCAGCCCTCGGGCCCTGGCATTCCCTCTATCTCTATCTCCCTCCCCCACCCTAGTCGCACTAGCTTCTCATTTTCACACCACAAACAGCTTACAATGGCTTGTTCCCTTTATCATCGATACTTTTTTGCATATCTTTCATTCATTGTTCTTTATCGCTCCACATCACCGTCTATATCTCTCGTTTCCCTGATCCCTGACCAGTCTGAAGAAGGTTCTCGACCCGAAACGTCGCCTATCTCCTTCGCTCCTTAGATGCTGCTGCACCCGCTGAGTTTCTCCAGCCGTTTGTGTACCACCAAATTATCTAAATTTGTGTTACCATCTATGTTGCAATCCTTACAATAGACAATAGGTGCAGGAGGAGGCCATTCGGCCCTTCCAGCCAGCACCGCCATTCACTGTGATCACGGCTGATCATCCCCAATCAGTACCCCGTTCCTGCCTTCTCCCCATATCCCCTGACTCCGCTATCTTTAAGAGCCCTATCTAGCTCGCTCTTGAAAGCATCCAGAGAACCGGCCTCCACCGCCCTCTGCGGCAGGGAATTCCACAGACTCACAACTCTTTGGGTGGAAAAGTTTCTCCTCGTCTCAGTCCTAAATGGCCGACCCCTTATTCTTAAACTGGTGTGTGTGTGTGTGGCCCCTGGTTCTGGACTCCCCCAACATCGGGAACATGTTTCCTGCATCTAACGTGTCCAATCCCTTCAGAATTCTATATTTTTCAATAAGATCCCCTCTCATCCTAAATTTCAGTGAATACTTGCCCAAGTCGACCCTTTCTTTCAGCATATGACAGTCCCGCCATCCCGGGAATTAACCTGGTGAAAACCTACGCTGCACTCCCTCAATAGCAAGAATGTCCTTCCTCAAATTTGGAGACCAAAACTGCACACAATACTCCAGGTGTATTTAGAAACATAGAAACATAGACAATAGGTGCAGGAGGAGGCCATTCGGCCCTTCGAGCCTGCACCGGCATTCAATATGATCATGGCTGATCATCCAACTCAGAGGATGTTTGCCGGGAACCCGAGGGGCCTGAGCTACAGGGAAAGGTTGAGTAGGCCGGGTCTCTATTCTTGGAGCACAGGAGGATGAGGGGTCATCTTTTTGAAGTGTATAAAATCTTGAGAGGAATAGATCGAGTAGAGTCTCTTGCCCAGAGCTGGGGAATCGAGGACCAGAGGACATAGTTTCAAGTTGAAGGGGAAAAGATTTTGAATAGGAATCTGAGGGGTAACTTTTTAACTCAGAGAATGGTGGGTGTATGGAACAAGCTGTCGTAGGAGGTAGTTGAGGAAGGGACTAACACAACACTTGGACAGGTACATGGACAGGACAGGTTTGGAGAGAATGGACCAAACGCGGGCAGGTGGGACTAGTGTAAATAGGGGGGCATGTTGGTCGGGGTGGGCAGGTTGGGCCTAAGGGGCCTGTTTCCACACTGTATCACTCTATGACTCTATGAATCAATGACACCGGTAGTCAGGATTGAAGGATGAGAGGGAATCTTATTGAAACATTTAAAGATTGTTAAGGGTTTGGACCACGCTAGCGGCAGGAAACATGTTCCCGATGTTGGGGGAGTCCAGAACCAGGGGCCACGCACAATTTAAGAATAAGGGGTCGGCCGTTTAGAATGGAGATGAGGAAACATTTATTTCAGACTTACATTACAATAAGATGCCCTCTCATCCTTCTAAACTCCAGACTGTACAAGCCCAGCCGCTCCATTCTCTCAGCGTATGACAGTCCCGCCATCCCGGGAATTAACCTGGTGAACCTACGCTGGGCTCCCTCAATAGCAAGAATGTCCTTCCTCAAATTAGGGGACCAAACTGCACGTAATACTCCAGGTGTGGTCTCACCAGGGCCCTGTACAACTGCAGAAGGACCTCTTTGCTCTAGACTCAACTCCTCTTGTTATGAAGGCCAACATATGGAGCGACCTTGCTTTCGGGGCTGCGGTGCTCCAGCGGCGACCTGGCTTCGGGGCTGCGGTGCTCCAGCGTTCCAGCGGCAGGCCCTGTGGCAGAGTTCTGGCATTCCGGCGACGGCGGTCCCGGTTTCGGAGGCTCGGCCGCGGGCCTAGTGGACGGCAACATCGGAGGCCTGGATCGCCTCAGCGCAGAGGGAGAACAAGGAGGGAAGAAGACAGAGACTCTAATACTTTTGCCTTCCGCCACAGTGAGGAGGTGCCTGGTGAACTCACTGTGGTGGATGTTAAATATGTGTTTATTGTGTGTTTTGTTTTAATTTATTATATGTTATGACTGCAAGGTAATGAAATTTCATTCAGACCGAAAGGTTTGAATGACAATAGAGGATAAACTAATCTAATCTAAACAGGCCAAAACTGCACACAATACTCCAGGTGTGGTCTCACTAGGGACCTGTACAACTGCAGAAGGACCTCTTTGCTCCGATACTCAACTCCTCTTGTTATGAAGGCCAACAGGCCAAAACTGCACACAATACTCCAGGTGCGGTCCCACTAGGGCCCTGTACAACTGCAGAAGGACCTCTTTGCTCCGATACTCAACTCCTCTTGTTATGAAGGCCAACAGGCCAAAACTGCACACAATACTCCAGGTGTGGTCTCACTAGGGACCTGTACAACTGCAGAAGGACCTCTTTGCTCCGATACTCAACTCCTCTTGTTATGAAGGCCAACAGGCCAAAACTGCACGCAATACTCCAGGTGTGGTCTCACTAGGGCCCTGTACAACTGCAGAAGTTCTCATCTCCATTCTAAATGGCCGACCCCTTATTCTTAAACTGTGTGTGGCCCCTGGTTCTGGACTCCCCCAACATTGGGAACATGTTTCCTGCCTCTAGTGTGTCTAAGCCCTTAACAATCTCATATATGTTTCAATGAGATCCCCTCTCATCCTTCTAAACTCCAGAGTGTACAAGCCCTGCCGCTCCATTCTCTCAGCGTATGACAGTCCCGCCATCCCGGGAATTAACCTGGTGAACCTACGCTGGGCTCCCTCAATAGCAAGAATGTCCTTCCTCAAATTAGGGGACCAAAACTGCACACAATACTCCAGGTGTGGTCTCACTAGGGCCCTGTACAACTGCAGAAGGACCTCTTTGCTCCTATATTCGATTCATTTTGTTATAAATGCCCCATCTACATTAGTCCCACCTGCCTGCGTTTGGCCCATATCCCTCCCAAACTGTCCTATCCACGTACCTGTCAAAATATTCCTCCAATTGTTCAATAGTCCCTGCCTCAACTACCTCCTCCAGTAGAGCAGGATGGGACTTTATTCCCTCGAATGCTGGAGGCATTGGGGGTGATCTTATAGAGGTGTATAAGATCTTGAGACATAGAAATATAGAAACATAGAAAATAGGTGCAGGAGTAGGCCATTCGGCCCTTCGAGCCAGCACCGACATTCAATAGACAATAGACAATAGACAACAGGTGCAGGAGTAGGCCATTTGGGCCTTCGAGCCAGGACCACCATTCAATGTGATCATGGCTGATCATCCCCAATCAGTACCCCGTTCCTGCCTTCTCCCCATATCCCCTGACTCCGCTATCTTTAAGAGCCCTATCTAGCTCTCTCTCTTGAAAGCAGCCAGAGAACCGGCCTCCACCGCCCTCTGAGGCAGAGAATTCCACAGACTCACCACTCTCTGTGAGAAAAAGTGTTTCCTCATCTCCGTTCTAAATGGCCGACCCCTTATTCTTAAACTGTGTGTGGCCCCTGGTTCTGGACTCCCCCAACATTGGGAACATGTTTCCTGCCTCTAGTGTGTCTAAGCCCTTAGCAATCTTATATGTTTCAATGAGATATCCTCTCATCCTTCTAAACTCCAGAGTGTACAAGCCCAGCCGCTCCATTCTCTCAGCATATGACAGTCCCGCCATCCCGGGAATTAACCTGGTGAACCTACGCTGGGCTCCCTCAATAGCAAGAATGTCCTTCCTCAAATTTGGAGACCAAAATACTCCAGGTGTGGTCTCACCAGGGCCCTGTACAACTGCAGAAGGACCTCTTTGCTCCTGTACTCAACTCCTCTTGTTATGAAGGCCAACAGGCCAAAACTGCACACGATACTCCAGGTGTGGTCTCACTAGGGCCCTGTACAACTGCAGAAGGACCTCTTTGCTCCTATATTTGATTCCCTCCTGTTATGAATGTCCCATCTACACTAGTCCCACCTGCCTGCCTTTGGCCCATACCCTCCAAACCTGTCCTATCCATGTACCTGTCGAAATGTTCCTTCAGTTGTGCGATAGTCCCTGCCTCAACTACCTCCTCCAGTAGAGCAGGATGGGACTTTATTCCCTCGAATGCTGGAGGCCGAGGGGTGATCTTATAGAGGTGTATAAGATCTGGAGACATAGAAATATAGAAACATAGAAAATGGGTGGAAGGAGTAGGCCATTCGGCCCTTCGAGACAGCACCGCCATTCAATCTGATCATGGCTGATCATCATCAGTATCCCGTGCCTGCCTTCTCCCCATATCCCTTGACTCCACTAGCCCCTAGAGCTCTATCTAACTCTCTCTTAAATCCATCCAGTGACTTGGCCTCCACTGCCCTCTGTGTCAGAGAATTCCATAGGTTAATTCCTGGGATGGAGGGAGTATCATATGCGATAGGCCCTGCCTCACTTACTTCCTCCGGCATCTCATTCCATACACCCACCACCCTCTGTGTAAAGTAGTCCCTCTATAAAACTCCCCCTCACCCCCCCATCTCAAACCTATGTCCTCTGGTCCTCGATTCCCCTACTCTGGGCAAGGGACTCTGTGCGTCTGTCTACCCGATCTATTCCTCTCTTGATTTTGTACACCTCTATAAGATCACCCCTCATCATATTTACAATATACATCAATGATTTAGATGAAGAGGTTAAAAGTAACATTAGCAAATTTGCAGATGACACAAAGCTGGGTGGCAGTGTGAACTGGGATGAGGATGCAGGGTGACTTGAACAGGTTGGGGGAGCGGGCAGATGCGTGGCAGATGAAGTTTAATGCGGATAAATGTGAGGTCATCCACTTTGCTGGCAAGAACAGGAAGGCAGATTATTTTCTGAATGGCGTCAAGTTGGGAAAAGGGGAAGTACAACGGGATCTGGGGGTCCTTGTTCATCAGTCACTGAAAGTAAGCATGCAGGTACAGCAGGCAGTGAAGAAAGTGAATGGTATGTTGGCCTTCTTGCTCTCTCTTGAAAGCATTTAAATAGGCATATACAAGTTAAAAGGGATGTACAAGTTAAAAGGGATGTACAATACTGAAATGGTTTCAACTGCACATGAATAGGAAAGGTTCAGAGGGTCTGAGGAAGGGTCTCGACCCGAAACGTCACCCATTCCTTCTCTCCAGTGATGCTGCCTGTCCCACTGAGTTACTCCGGCATTTTGTGGGTCTATCTCAGATCTAGAGAGATATGGGCCCAACGCGGGCAGGTGGGACCAGTGTAGATGGGGCAAGTTGGTCCAAAATTTGATGTTTTTTTAATTTTTTTAATTATTTTTATTAAACCAATTGTATTAAAGCGAATGGTATGTTGGCATTCATAGCAAAAGGATTTGAGTACAAGAGCAGGGAGGCTCTACTGCAGTTGTAGAGGGCCTTGGTGAGGCCACACCCGGAGTATTGCATACAGTTTTGGTCTCCTAATCTGAGGAAAGACATTCTTGCCATAGAGGGAGTGCAGAAGGGCCATTCGGCCCTTCGAGCCTGCACCGCCATTCAATATGATCATGGCTGATCATCCAACTCAGTATCCTGTACCTGCCTTCTCTCCATATCCCCTGATCCCTTTAGCCACAAGGGCCATATCTAACTCCCTCTTAAATATAGCCAATGAACTGGCCTCAACTACCTTCTGTGGCAGAGAATTCCACAGACTCACCACTCTCTGTGTGCAAAATGATCTTCTCATCTCGGTCCTAAAAGACTTCCCCCTTATCCTTAAACTGTGACCCCTTGTCCTGGACTTCCCCAACATCGGGAACAATCTTCCTGCATCTAGCCTGTCCAACCCCTTAAGAATTTTGTAAGTCTCTATAAGATCCCCCCTCAATCTTCTAAATGTCAGCGAGTACAAGCCGAGTCTATCCAGTCTTTCTTCATATGGAAGTCCTGCCATCCCAGGAATCAGTCTGGTGAACCTTCTCTGCACTCCCTCTATGGCAAGAATGTCTTTCCTCAGATTAGGAGACCAAAACTGTACGCAATACTCCAGGTGTGGCCTCACCAAGACCCTGTACAACTGCAGTAGAACCTCCCTGCTCTTGTACTCAAATCCTTTTGCTATGAATGCCAACATACCATTCGCTTTCTTCACTGCCTGCTGCACCTGCATGCCTACTTTCAATGACTGGTGTACCATGACACTCAGGCCTCGTTGCATCTCCCCTTTTCCTAATCGGCCACCATTCAGATAATATGCACCATACTATCATTCTAAGAATTTGGTGAAGGGTGTCCTTGTCTTGGAAAATTGATCTAGTTTTTTCTGCCAAGACAAGCCTAATATTTTCCCAAATGTAGTGTCTCGGACATGTTTGTGATCCACATCTTCGCCTGTAGGGATGCAAAATTTAAGTATTAGTTTTATCGTCATTATCAGGCCATAATTAAGGAAACATCTTTGAAATAATGTTAGCTCAGAACAGGCTTCTGACGTACCTAGTGTAATCAATTCTGTGTCGGGGTCCAATTTTATTTTAAGTATTTTAGAAAAAATATCAAAAGTTCCCCTCCAGAAGTTGAGTAATTTAGTACAAGATGGTCCTAAAATTATTACCGTATGTGACTCAACTATCTCCTCAGGCAACTCGTTCCATAAACCCACTACCCTCTGTGTGGAAACGTTGCCGCTCAGGGAAACTTGGCAAGCATGGAGGTACAGCAGGCAGTGATGAAAGCCAATGGCGTGTTGGCCTTCATTGCGAGAGGAGTTGAGTATAGGAGCAAAGAGGTCCTTCTGCAGTTGAACAGGGCTCTGGTGAGACCACACCTGGAGTATTGTGTGCACTTTTGGCCTGTTGGCCTTCATAACAAGAGGAGTCGATTATAGGAGCAAAGAGGTCCTTCTGCAGTTGAACAGGGCTCCGGTGAGACCACACCTGGAGGATTGTGTGCAGTTTTGGCCTGTTGGCCTTCATAACAAGTGGAATCGATTATAGGAGCAAAGAGGTCCTTCTGCAGTTGTACAGGGCTCTGGTGAGACCACACCTGGAGTATTGTGTGCAGTTTTGGCCTGTTGGCCTTCATAACAAGAGGAATCGATTATAGGAGCAAAGAGGTCCTTCTGCAGTTGAACAGGGCTCTGGTGAGACCACACCTGGAGTATTGTGTACAGTTTTGGCCTGTTGGCCTTCATAACAAGAGGAATCGATTATGCGAGTAAAAGAGTCCCTTCTGCAGTTGAACAGGGCTCTGGTGAGACCCACACCTGGAGTATTGTGTGCAGTTTTGGCCTGTTGGCCTTCATAACAAGAGGAATCGATTATAGGAGCAAAGAGGTCCTTCTGCAGTTGAACAGGGCTCTGGTGAGACCACACCTGGAGTATTGTGTGCAGTTTTGGCCTGTTGGCCTTCATAAACAAGAGGAATCGATTATGCGAGTAAAGAGGTCCTCTGCAGTTGAACAGGGCTCTGTGAGACCACACCTGGAGTATTGTGTACAGTTTTGGCCTGTTGGCCTTCATAACAAGAGGAATCGATTATAGGAGCAAAGAGGTCCTTCTGCAGTTAAACAGGGCTCTGGTGAGACCACACCTGGAGTATTGTGTGCAGTTTTGGCCTGTTGGCCTTCTTAACAAGAGGATTTCAGTATAGGTGTAAAGAGGTCCCTCTGCAGTTGTACAGGGCCCTGGTGAGACCACATCTGGAAATATTATGTACAATTTTGGTCCCCTAATTTGAGGAAGGACATCCTTGTGATTGAGGCAGTGCAGCGTAGGTTCACCAGATTGATCCCTGGGATGGCGGGACTGTCGTATGAGGAAAGATTGAAAAGACTAGGCTTGTATTCACTGGGGTTTAGAAGGAAGGGGGGGGAGGGGGGTTCTTATAGAAACATATAAAATTATAAAAGGACTGGACAAAATAGATGCAGGAAAAATGTTCCCAATGTTGGGCGAGTCCAGAACCAGGGGCCACACCCATTATAGAATAAAGGGGAGGCCATTTAAGACTGATTGTGAGAAAAAACTTTTTCACCCAGAGAGTTGTGAATCTGTGGAATTCCCTGCCACAGAGGGCAGTGGAGGCCAAGTCACTGGATGGATTTAAGAGAGAGTTAGATAGAGCTCTAGGGGCTGGTGGAGTCAATGGATATGGGGAGAAGGCAGGCACGGGTTATTGATTGGGGATGATCAGCCATGATCACAATGAATGGCGGTGCTGGCTCGAAGGGCCGAATGGCCTCCTCCTGCACCTGTTGTCTATGATTCGATGTTTTCCATGGTCCTTCTTCGGTTGTACGGGGCCCTGGTGAGACCACAGGTGGAGTATTGTGCGCCCTTTTGGTCTCCCAATTTGTGGAAGGACATCCTTGCTATTGAGGGAGCCCAGCGTAGGTTCACCAGGTTAATTCCCGGGATGGCGGGACTGTCATACGCTGAGAGAATGGAGCAGCTGGGCTTGTACACTCTGGAGTTTAGAAGAATGAGAGGGGATCTCATTGTCTAGCATAGATGGGGCATGTTGGTCAGTGTGGGCAAGTTGGGCCGAAGGGCCTGTTTCCATGCTGTATGACCCTATGGATCTAGGAGGTAGTTGAAGCAGGTACAAATGCAACATTTAAAATACATGTGCATAGATAGGAAATGTTCAGACAGAAAGATGAAAGATGGAATAGGAACCTGAGGTGGCCACGAACGTTTTCCACACAGAGGGTAGGTGGGTAGTATGGAAGGAACGAGCTGCCGGAGGAGGTAGTTGAGGCTGGGACTATCACAACACTTGGACAGGTACATGGATAGGACAGGTTTGGAGGGATATGGGCCAAACGCGGGGCAGCAGGTGGGACCTAGTTGTAGATGGGGCATGTTGGTCGGGGTGGGACTAGTGTAGACGGGCATGTTGGCGAGGTGGGACTAGTGGAGATGGGGCATGGGTCGGGGTCTAGTGTAGATGGGGCCAAGTTGGTCGGGGGGGTGGGGACTAGTTAGACGGGCATGTTGGTCGGGGTGGGACTAGTGTAGATGGTGCATGTTGGTCGGGGTGGGACTAGTGTAGATGGGGCATGTTGGTTCGGGGGTGGATGGGACTAGGTAGATGGGCATGTTGGTCGGGGGGTGGGACTAGTGTAATGGGGCATGGTTGGGGGGGTGGGACTAGGTGATGGGCAATCGTGTCGGGTGTGTGACTAGTTAGATGGTGCATGATGGTCGGGGGTGGGACTAGTGTAGATGGGCATTGTTGGTCGGGGTGGGTACTAGTGTAGATGGGCATGTTGGTCGGGGTGGGGTCTAGTGTAGATATGGGGCATGTTGGTCGGGTAGGACTAGTGTAGATGGGGCATGTTGGTCGGGGTGGGACTAGTTTTGTGATGGGGCGTGTTGGTCGGGGGGTGGGACTAGTGTAGATGGGGCATGTTGGTCGGGGTGGGACTAGTGTAGATGGGGCATGTTGGTCGGGGTGGGACTAGTGTAGATGGGGCATGTTGGTAGGCATGGGCAAGTTGGGCCAAAGGGCCTGTTCCCATGCTCTGTAGCTCTATGAATGTAGGAGGTTGTTGGCCCGATCCCTGGAACACCGCCATAAGTAATAAGTAAATTTATTGGCCAAGTATTCACATACATGGAATTTGCCTCCCCCAACATTGGGAACATGTTTCCTGCCTCTAGCGTGTCCAAGCCCTTAACAATCTTATATGTTTCAATGAGATTCCCTCTCATCCTTCTAAACTCCAGAGTGTACAATCCCAGCCGCTCCATTCTCTCAGCATATGACAGTCCCGCCACCCCGGGAATTAACCTTGTAAACCTACGCTGCACTCTCTCAACAGCAGGAATGTCCTTCCTCCCATTAGGGATCCAAAACATGTGGGGAAAAAAGCTGTTTTTATGTCTTGCTGTGCACTTGACAGTCCGTATTCCGCCTCCAGAGGAAGTGATTCACAGAGTTTGTGGCCAGGGGGAGAGGGTTCAGGATGATCTTGCCCCGCTCGCTTCCTGGCCTTGCAGTGTAACAGTTACGTCAATGGAGGGAAGGTTTTCGTGCTTGGTGGAGGAGCAAACCAGGCCGTGATGGAGAAAGGTGAGGACAGACTCTACGATGGCCGTGTAGAATTGGGACCATCATTGCCTGTGGCAGATTGTGTTTCTCCTCACTGCCGCAGGAAGTACAAATCCCCAGTTGGGGGGCCTTTTTGACTGCGGAGTCGATGGTCGCCCCTGACTTAAGGTCCTCGAGACGAGGTTTTTCCCAAGGAACTAAAGAGTCCACAGTATGACTGTGGTTGTTTGCTGGTGAGTGGGTGAGGGGAGGGGGAGCTCTAGAAAACATAGAATGCTAGAAAATTGGTGGCAGAGGAGGCCATTCGGCCCTTCGAGCCAGCACCGCCATTCACTGTGGATCCGGCAGAAGCGTCCCAATCAATAACCCGTAGGCCTGCCTTCCCCCATATTCCTTGACTCCACTTAGCCTAGAGCTCTATCTAACTCCCTCTAGAATCCATCCAGTGACTATGGCCTCCACTACCCTCTGTGCAACGAATTCCACAAAATTCACAACTCTCTGGGTTAAAAAGTTTTTTCTCATCTCAGTCTTAAATGACCTCCCCTTTATTCTAAGACTGTGGCCCCTGGTTCTGGACTCACCCAACATTAGGAACATTTTTCCTGCATCTAGCTTGTCCAGTCCTTTTATAATTTTATATGTTTCCATAAGATCCCCCCCTCATCCTTCTAAACTCCAGTGAATAATAGTCTCCTAAAGTCTACTATCTTCTGCAGTTGTATAGGGCTCTGGTGAGACCACATCCGGAGTATTGTGTACAGTTTTGGTCTCCTAATTTGAGGAAGGACATCCTTGTGATTGAGGCAGTGCAGCATAGGTTCACCAGATTGATCCCTGGGATGGCGGGACTGTCATATGAGGAAAGATTGAAAAGACTAGGCTTGTATTCCATCCCAGGAATTAACCTGGTGATCCTACGCTGGGCTCTCTCAATAGCAAGAATGTCCTTCCTCAAATTAGGAGACCAAAACTGCACACAATACTCCAGGTGTGGTCTCACCAGGGCCCTGTACAACTGCAGAAGGACCTCTTTGCTCCGAGACTCAACTCCTCTTGTTATGAAGGCCAACAGGCCATTGGCTTTCTTCACTGCCTGCTGCACCTGCACGCTTACTCACACATATTCTAATGTGCTGCAGCAAGACAGAATTTCATTGTCCTATCTGGGACACATGACAATAAAACACTCTTGACTCTTGACTTAACTGAATTGGCCTCCACTGCCCTCTGTGGCAGGGAATTCCACAAATTCAAAACACTCTGGGTGAAAAAGCTTTTTCTCATTTCAGTCTGTTCACAACTCTCTGGGTGAAAAAGCTTTTTCTCATCTCAGTCTTAAATGACCTCCCCTTTATTCTAAAACTGTGTGGCCCCTGGTTCTGGACTCGACCAAAATTGGGAACATTTTTCCTGCATCTAGCTTGTCCAGTCCTATTATAATTTTATATGTTTCTATAAGATCCCCCCCTCATCCTTCTAAACTCCAGTGAATACAAGCCTAGTCTTTTCAATCTTTCCTCATATGACAGTCCCGCCATCCCAGGGATCAATCTCGTGAACCTACGCTTCACTGCCTCAATCACAAGGATGTCCTTCCTCAAATTAGGAGACGAAAACTGTACCAATACTCCAGGTGTTTATTACCAGACCCCTATACAACAGCAGAAGAACCTCTCTATTCCTATACTGAAAATCCCCTTGTTATATAAGGCCAACAGGCCATTAGCTTTCTTCAACTGCCTGCTGTACCTGCACGCCATCTTTCAGTGACCGATGTACAAGGATATTCATGTCTCGCTGCACCTCCCCCTTACCTAACCTACCCCATTTGAGATAATAATCTGCCCCCTTGTTTTTGCCGCCAAAGTGGATAACATAGAACCATAGGAAACATAGAAAATTAGGTGCAGGAGTAGGCCATTCAGCCCTTCGAGCCTGCACCGCCATTTAATATGATCATGGCTGATCATCCAACTCAGTAATCCCGTACCTGCCTTTCTCTCCATACCCTCTGATATCCCCTTAGCCACAAGGGCCACAATCCACTCACTCCCTAAAATATAAATATAGAGCCAATGAACTGCCTCAACTACCCTCTGTGGCCAGAGAGTTCCAGAGACTTCACCACCACTCTGTGTGAAAAAAGTCTTTCTCATCTCGGTCTCTTAAAGGATTTCCCCCTTATCCTTAAGCTGTGAACCCCTTGTCCTGGACTTCCCCAACAATCGGGTAACAAATCTTCCTGCATCTAGCCTGTCTAACCTCACATTTATCTATTTATACCTGCATCTGCCACGCATCTGCCCACTCCCCCAACCTGTCCAGGTCACCCAGCAACCTCCTAACATCCTCCTCACAGTTCACACTGCCACCCAGCTGTGTGTCATCCGTCAATCACAAAGATGTCCTTCCTCAAACTAGGAGACCAAAACTGTACACAATACTGCAGGTTTGGTCTCACCAGAGCCCTATACAACTGCAGAAGAACCTCTCTACTATACTGAAATCCTCTTGTTATGAAGGCCAACATTCCATTAGCTTTATACATTTTACTGTACTATACAATATTATACTCTTATATTATATAATATTATATTATATATACTATCTAAATGGCATCAAGTTGTGAAAGGGGGAAGTACAACGGGATCTGGGGGTCCTTGTACATCAGTCTAAGAAAGTAAGCATGCAGGCAGTGAAGATGGCATGTTGGCCTTCATAACAAGAGGAGTTGAGTATAGGAGCAAAGAGGTCCTTCTGCAGTTGTACAGGGCCCTAGTGAGACCACATCTGGAGTATTGTGTGCAGTTTTAGCCTGAAGGCCAACATTCCATTAGCTTTTTACATTTTACTGTACTATACAATATTATACTGTCTTATATTTATTATATTATATAAATATATTGCAATATTAGAATTTATGTATACTGTTATAATATACAATATTATGCATAGAAACATAGACAATAGGTGCAGGAGGAGGCCATTCGGCCCTTCCAGCCTGCACTGCCATTCAATATGATCACGGCTGATCATCCAACTCAGTATCCTGTACCTGCCTTCTCTCCTTTACCCCCTGATCCCTTTAGCCAACAAGGGCCATATCCTAAACTCCCTCTTAAATATGCCAATGAACTGGACACAACTACCTTTCTGCTTCTTTGGCAGAGAATTCCACAGATTCCATCCACTTCTGTGTGAAAAAATGTTTTTCTCATCCTCGGTCCTAAAAAGACTTCCCCCTATCCTTAAACTGTAACCCTTAGTTCTGGACATCCCCAACATTGGGATCCTTCTTCCTGCATCTAGCCTGCCCAAACCCCTTAAGAATTTATGTAAGTCTCATAAAATCCCCCCCTCATCTTCTAAATTCTAGCTAGTCACAGCCGAGTCTATCCAGTCTTCTTCATGGAAGTCCCTGCCATCCCAGGAATCAGTCCTGGTTAACCCTTCTCTGACTCTCCCCACTATGGCAAGAAAGTCTTTCTCAGATTAGGAGGTGAAATTATACTTATATTGTATTATATTTATATATTGTTATATTATATTTTATTAAAAAAAATGCTTCAATTCACTGGTAGCTGTCAACTGAGAGGTTAAGTCAGCTTTCACGCATAAGCGGACTGTGCACAATAACCTCAACCTGCTTGCATCCTAAATGGATCTTGCATCACCTCAGCTCCTGGTCGGCGTCTGGCAAGCGGCGGCACAAACCTGTTTTTAGCTCTAGCGATGATGAAATCCCCCCTGAGATCTCGTCCCACTGCGAGCGAGCGACGAAAGAGAAAACACCTCGGGCCTACTCCCGCAACATCTCCATGCATTCAAAGTACACTGAGTATATCCCCCCCACGTCCAAAATCCACCCCTGCCCACACTGGGCAAGTGAAAAATAGTCCGGGCAAGATTCACCAACAGGTGGGATTGCCCTTAGGTTGAATGCTGGGGGCATGGTTCCCTGGTTCGATACTCCGCGCCCGACAAGATTTCCAGAGTCCCAGAGTCATATAGTGATACAGTGGGAAACAGGAACTTCAGCCCAACTTGCCCACACCGCGGCCAAGACACGATACAGTGTGAAACCAGGAGCCTTCAGCCCAACTTGCCCCACACCGGCCAACATGCCCCATCTAACTAGTCAAGTCAAGTCAACTCCAATGGGTTAGGTAAGGTAAGGTGATCTGTTCAGCAGACCTGGGCGTCTTTGTACACCGGTCACTGAAAGTTGGTCGTGCCGGTAACAGCAGGCAGGGAAGAAAGCTGATGGAATGTTGGCCCTTCATAACAAGAGGATATCAGTATAGGAGTAAAGAGGATCTTTCTTCTGCAGTTGGTAAAGGGCTCTTGTTAGACCCTACACTGGAATATAGTGTACTATTAGTCTCCTAACTTTGAGGAAGGAACATATCCTTGCATAGAGGAGTACAGAGAAGGTTCAACGAGATTGATCCCGGGGATGGCAGACTTTCATATGAAGAAAACGATAGACACGGCTTGTACTCGCTAGAGGGGTTGTACAGGCCAGAATGCATTAAAGATTGTTCCGCGATGTATGGGAGGTCCAGAACAAGGGGTCCACAGTTTTAAGGATAACGTGGAATCTTTTAGGACCCTAGATATAAAAACAATTATCACACATAGAGTGGTGATCTAGGAATTCTCTGCCTACAGAAGGTAGTTTAGGCCAGTTCATTGGCAATATTAAGGGATTAGAGTGGCCGCTATTGGCAAAAGGGATCAGGGGTTATGGAGAGAAGGCAGGTACAGGAAAAACTGGAGTTGGATGATCATCCATTATCATATTGAATGCGTGCAGGCTGAAGGGCCGAAAGGCCAACTCCTGCGCCTATTTTTCTATGATACAGTTAGAAACAGGGGCCTTCGGACCAACTTGCCCACCCCGACCAACATGCCCATCAAACACTAAACCCCACCTCCGACCAACAATGCCCTCCTTCTACCTATCCCACCCCGACCACATGATGCCCTATCCTACACTAGTCCCACCCCCGACCAACATGCCCCATCCTTACACTAGTCCCCACAAAGTCCCCCCCCACCCCCAACCCCAAAACGTACCCACCACCACATCCAAGTCCCACCAACCTCCCACACTAGTCCCCCAAGTCCCACCCACCGACCCCACCACATCCCCACCACACCCGACCCCCAACAACCACACCACACACATCCAACATCCCCAAACCCCATCCCATAAGACCAATCCCAATCCCAACCATCTCGAAACACCCCCCTCATCAACCACGCCCTACCCAAAACCCACCCCCCCTAGTCCCCCTCCCACCCACCCCCACCAGTCCCCTACCAAACCACACCAAACCCACAGACCTCCCAAACCCACCACTAACGCACCACCCCGACCAACATGCCCCGCGTCAGACACTAGTATTCCCACCCCGAAACCAACATGCCCCCTGTCTACTCTTGTCCCCACCTCCCCGACCAACTTGCCCCATCTACACTAGTCACAACCACCGTACCCACATGCCCTATCTACACGTAGTCCCACCCCCGACCAACATGCCCCATCCTACACTAGTCCCACCCCGACCCGAACATGCCCCATCTACACTAGGCCTCACAGCCACGCCGTTTGTCCCATATCCCTCCAAACCTGTCCTATCCATGTACCTGTCCAACAGCTTCTTTAAACCTTGGCGGATAGGTCCCCACCTCACAACCCTCCTCTGGCACTTGTTCCATACACCCATCCACCCTTCCTGTGTGGAAAATGTCACCCTTCAGATTCCTAGGGAAATCTTTTAACTACCCTTCACCATGAAACCTAAGTCCGCTGGTCCTTTCAGTGTTAGCTTCAGCCCAACTTTTCCAAGCTGACCGAATGTCCCGTCGATGCAGTCCCACCTGCCCGCATTTTGCCCCCATATCCCTCTAAATCTACCTGCCCTTGTTCATGTAGAAGTATCTTTCTGAATTGGGCTCTCAACCCCAAGGCTGGGGTACTTGAGTAAGGGACATTAAGAAAGAACATTACTTGCTACTGAGGTACCCAGCGAAGGTTTTACAAGGTTAATTCCCGGGGTGGCGGGACAGTCATGTGCTTGAGAGAAAGGAACCACTTGGGCTTGTATGCACTGTAGTTTAGAAGATGAAAGGGAATCTTATTGAAACATAAGAGATTTATTAAGGGTTGACACGCTAGAGGCAAGGAAACATGATCCAGAAATGTTGGGGGAGTCCAGAACCGGGGCCACACACAGTATAAGAAATAAGGGGTTCGGCCATTTAAGAAACGGAGATGTTGAAAAAACATTTCAGAGGGCGGTGGAGGGCCGGATCTCTGGATGCTTCAAGAGAGAGCTAGATAGGGCACTTAAAGATAGCGGCTTCAGGGATATGGGGCGAAGGCGGGAACGTTGTACTGAAGGGGATGATCATCCTTCATCACATTGAATGGCGGTGCTGTCTCAAAGGTCCGAAAGGCCTATTTCCTACCCCTATTGTCTGTTGTCTATCCTCCTACATATAAATGGGGAATGTTGGACGGGAGGGCAAGTTTGGTACCGAAGGGCCAGAGACACAGGTTCAAGGTGAAGGGGAAAGTGATTAAACCATAGGGTAAAACCATTATCACACAGAGGTCGAGGTGGGGTATGGAACAAAACTGCCGATGAAGCAGTGAGGCTGGGCAATACCATTGTTTAAGAAACAGTTGGACAGAACAATGGATAGGACAGGTTTTGGTGGGTTATGACGCAAGCGAGCAAGTGTGGACTATGGTAGCTGGGAACATTTTAGGCCCAGTGAGGTTCGAGTTTTGGGCCGAAGAGCCTGTTTCCACACAGTAAACACTCTTTGAATCTCTGACACACGAGTTAACAAAATGTCTGCTATTTACCATTCTTCTCCAAGGATTGCTAATTCTCTTCATAGCAAAAGCCTTCCAATCCAGGCGGCAAGCTAGTAAAACCTACTCTGGCACACCCCCTTCCAACACCTCCACATCCATCCAGCAATGGTGGATGTCCATAACTGCACACTAAAATTGCAAAATAATGTCTCACCACAGACTGTAAAAGTTTCCGCTGACGGAGTGACAAACTGTGGGTAGTACTGAATAGTGACACACATGTGGGGTAGACTGGATGAAGGCAATAATGTGGGTAGGACCTGAAGGAAATTACAAACACTGTGTGGTAGTACTGATGGAATGACACACAAACTGTGGGGAAGTACTGAATGGAAAGTAATACAGTGGTGAATGACTGAATGAATGACACACGTGGGGTAGTAACTGATGGAATGACACAACTGTGGGGTGAACTGATTGAAAATGACCCACAGTGGGGTAGTTACTGAAGGAAGGCATACTGTGGGGTAGTACTACAGACTAATTACACATTGTGGGGTAGTATGATGGAATTCCATACTTTTGGATAGGACGAGGGGACATCCTGTGGGTAGTCTGGAATAATGACACACAGTGGGGTATCCTGATGGCATGACACACTTTGGGGTAGAACGAATGGAATTTTACAACACTGTGGGGTAGTACGATGGAATTACACACAGTGGGGTAGTACTGATGGAAAGTGCAAACAGTGGGGTAGTACTGATGAATTACCACTCCTGTGTGGTAAACATATGGAAGACATAACTTGGGGGGGTTGGGTATACTGAAGGAATGGGCAACTGTGGGGTAGGACTGAAGGAATGACACACAGTGGGGTAAGTACGATGGAATGACACACTGTTGGGGTAGAACCTGATGGAATGACACACTGTGGGGTAGTACTGTTGGAATGACACACTGTGGGGTAGAACTGATGGAATGACGCTGGTAGGTACTATGATGGATGGCAACACTTGTGGGGAATACAGATGGAGTACAACACCTGTGGGCCTATACTGATGGAATTATACTGTGTGAAGTATTACAGATGGAATGCACACTATGGGGTAGTAATGGTGGAATTACATCGCAGTCAAACATACAGAATGGAATGACACACTGGTGGGGTATTACTGGTGACTGACACACTGAGTGAAAGTACTGATGTAATAGACACACTGTGGGGTAGTACTGGTGGAAGACAGCTGTGGAGTAGTACTAGATGGAATTCCATACTTTTTGATAGGAACTGATGGAGTGGACTACCTGTGGGGTAGAACTGATGGAAAGACACACTGTGGGGGAAGTACGATGGAATGTACACACTGTGGGGTAGTACTGATGGAATGACACACTGTGGGGTAGTACGATGGAATGACACTCTGAGGGGGTAGTACTGAAGGAATGACACACTGTGGGTTAAGTACTGATGGAATGACACACAGAGGGGTAGTACTGAGGAATGACACACTGATGGTAGTACTGAAGGAATACCATACTTTTGATAGGACTGATGGAGTGACGCACTGTGGGGTAGTTACTGCTAGGAGTGACACTAAGTGGGGTAGTACTGAAGGAATGAATACACAGTAGGGTAGAAAACTGATTGAATTCGCATGTTTTTTGGATAGGACTGATGAGTGGACGCCCTTGGGTAGTACTGATGAATTACACACTTGGGTAATCTGATAGGAATTCCACACATTTTGATGGGACTGCTGGAGTGATTCCCTGTGGGGTAGTAACTGATGGAATAACACTCTGTGGGGTAGTACTGATGGAATTGACACCCTGAGGATAGTAACTGATGGAATGACACACTGTGGGTTGTACTGATGGAATTCCATACTTTTTAGGATAGGACTGAAGGGGTGACGGTCCCCTTGGTTGGTAGTATTTAAGGAGTAACACGAATGTGGGGTTTAGTACTGATGGAAAGGACACACTGTGGGGTAAAGTACAGATGGAAATCCAAGCTATTTTGATATGACAGATGGAGTGAAAACGCCCTGTGGGGTAGTAACTGAAAGGAATGACACACTGTTTGGTAGTACTGATTGGATTCCACACTTTTTCGATGGGACTGATGGAGTGATTGCCATGAGGGGTAGACTGATGGAATGACACTCTGTGGGTAGACATATGGAAGACACACATGTGGTGTAGTACTTATGGAATGACACACAGTGGATAGTACTTGAATGGAATGACACACAGTGGGGTTTGTACTGATGAATTATCCATACTTTTTGGATAGACTGATGTAGTGACGCCCAGTGGGGTAGTAGATGTGAGTAACACTAAGTGGGGTAGTACTGATGGAATGACACACTGTGGGTAGTACAAGCTGGAATTCCAATGCTTTTTTGGATAGGGACTGATGGATTGACCCTGAGGGGTGTAAAGAAATGATGGAGTAACACAATTGATGGTGTAGACTGATGGAAGACACACTGTTGGAAAGTACAGATGGAATGAACTCTGTTGGGTAGTACTGAAGGAACTGACACACTGTGGGTATTCTGATGGAGTGATACAAAACTGGTGTAGTACTGATGGATGAAACACTGTGGGGTAGTACTCCTGGAATGAACACCAATGTTGGGGTATTACTGATGTTACTGGCACACAGTGGTGTTAGTACTGATGAAGAGCCACACTTTGTGGTAGTGACAGATGGAATTAATATAACATTTCGTGATAGTACTGAGGTTTAATTCCCGGGAAGGTGGGACAGTCATAAGCTGAAGAATGGAGCAGCTGGGCTTGTACATCACTGAGTTTAGAAGGATGAGAGGGCATCTCATTGAAACTTATTAAAGATTGTTAGGGATTTGGACCACGCTAGAGCATGAAACATAGTTCCCGTTTTTGTGGGTCAAAGAACCAAGGGGCACACACAGTTAAAGAATAAGGATAAATCCATTTAGAACGGAGACGATGAAACATTTTTTCTCACAGCCGAGTTGTGAAACTGTGGAAGTTCTTTGCCTCAGCGGGTGGAGGTGGCCGGTCATTGATGCTTTCATTAGAGTGCAAGATTGGCTGTTATCATAGCGGAGTTGGGGATATGGGAGAAGGCAGAACATGGTTACAGATTGGGAAGATCAGCCATGATCACACAATGAATGGCGGGCGGGCTCGAAGGGCCGAATGGCCTACACCTTCACCTATTTTCCTGTATTGTCTATAGTGTGCAGGATTGATGCAAACTCAGTGGGTAGTATGGATGGAAATTCCAATTGACGAATAGGACTGAAGAGTGGACAACTATGGTCATGCTGATGGAAATGACCATACTGTTTGGATAGTTCTGATGGAGTGACAGCACTGTGGGCAAGTTCGAATGGAGTACACACAGTGCCGTAGTCCTGATAAAGTGACACAGTTGTGGGTTAAATACTGATGGAATCATATTTTTGTGGGTTTGTACTAATGGAAAGGAACACAGAGTTGTAGAAATTAGGAGGTAATGATACACTGTGGGTTAGTTCTGATGGAAATGCCACACCAGTGGATAGTACTGCTGGAGTGACATAATGTGGAGTAGTGCTGATTAATCACAAACTTCTGATATAAGATGGAATGACATACTGTGTGTAGTACTGATGGCAGTACTTACTAGGATAGTACTGAATTAACGACACGCTTGGATACACTGATGGAATGACACACATGAGAGCCATACTGATGTAGTTACATACGTTTGGTAAGCCTGATGGAGTGGCGCAATGTGGGGAAGTACAGATGGAAGTCACGCTGTATGGTATTCATAGATATAATGACATTATGGGGTAATGTGAAGGAGTGACACTCTGTGGTGTAGTACGAGACATGCATACTTTGTGGTAGTACAGATGCTACGACACGCTGTGGAGTAGTACTTGCTGAAATAGCACAGAATGGGGGAATACTGAATGGAGTTACTACACTGTGGGGTAAGTACTGACGGAATCATAATCTGCGGGGTAGTACAGATGGAATGACACAACTGTGGTGGTAGTAATTAGTAATGATACAACTGTGGGGTATTGCTGACGAATAACAACATTGTGGGGTAATACAGCTGGAATGACACACTATGGGGTAATACCTGATTAAGTGACACACGTACGGTTTGTACGATGGAATTACCATTAACGAAGAGTACTGATGGAATGACACCACTGTGCTGATGATACTGATGGAATGAAACTCTGTGGGCAGTACTGATGGAATGACACTTAAGGGGTAAAACTGAATGGAGTGACACACTGTGGGCGATGTACAGAATTGAACGATACTCTGTGGGTAGAACTGATGTTAAGTAGATACATTTGGACATTACTATACAGTGATAAACTGGATGAAGTGACTTACTTTGGGAAGAACTGATGGAATGACACATATGGGGGGTAATACAGAAGGAGTGACACACTGTGGCTTAGTACTGTTGATATATGTTGTGGAGTATTGATAGAATTTACAACTTTGGGGCAGTACGGATTAATTGTACATTAGTTGGGTAGAACAGAATGTAATGATCACACTGAGTGGGGTAGCACTGATGTAAAAGACACTCCTGTAGGGTAGTACTGATTGAATTTACAAACTTGTATAAGTACTGATTGATGACCTCCCTTTGAGTTGTGTAGATTGAATAATACTCTGTGGTTTGGTACTTACGTAATGGGATAGTAACTGATACAGTGGACACACTGAAGGTGTAATCCAGATGGTATAACACATTATTTGGTAGTACTGATGGAATTTAAAATACTTGGATCGAAAAGAAGGAATGACACCCTTGTTGTGTAGTAAACTGATATAATGGCTCACTGTGGTAGTACTGATGAAGTTGGGCACACTTTGGGGCGTTACTGATGGAGTGACACCTTGAAGGTGGTACTGATGCTATGACACACCTGGGGTAATATTGATGGAATTTAACAAATTGTCGAAAGTACTGAATGGAAATTGCACACTAAGGAGCTGACTGATAGAATTACATTCTTGAGGATAGCACTGTATGAATGACGCAGTGTTGGGGGTAGTAAACTGATGATGACTCCACTGAATGTGGTACTAATATAATTACACAGTGTGAGGTAGTGCAAAAGTAGTTCACACAGTTGTGTAATAATGATGGACCTTCATCCTGGGGTTAGTACTAGATGCTTTACTACACCAATTGTGGAGGTGTCCTGAGGGAAAGACACAGAAAAGGGGGAAGTTACTGAATGGAATGGACACACTGTGGGGTAGTACTTCATGAAAGAGACGCAGTGGAGTAAAACAGATGAAGTGACACACAGTGGGGTAGAACTGATAGAAATGCATACTTGTGTAGACTTGATGCTACGAAAACTGTGGGGAGTACTTGAATGTGAATGACACAGTATGAGGTAAATACTGATGGAGTAGACACATTGTGTTGGTAGTACTGCTGGTAATGACACCTTGTTTGCCAGTAATAGATGGGATGAACCTACTTTGGGAAGTTATTGATGGAGTGGACTACAGTAATAGGTAATATTGATGGAGATCCACACAGTGTGGTAGTACTGATGGCAATTACATCTGTTTGGATAGAACAGAGGAGTGACGCATTGTGCGCAGTTCTGATGGAGTACACACTGAGGACAGTACTTGCTATAGTGACCAGAGTGGGTAACAAACAGATGGAATCACATTCTGTGGGCTAGTACTATTGGTGAATTACACACTGTGGGGAAGTAAATCATGTGATGGACATCAGTTTGGTAGCACTGATGGAATGTCACAACTGCGGGTAGAACAGCTGGAGTGACAACATTGTGGGGTTGTACAGATGGAATGGAACCGGTGAGTAGTACTGATTGAAACACAAACTGAAATAATCTACTGATAAGAGGCACACTTAGGGTAGTAACTGATGGAATTGCATACTTTGTTGGTATAAAATGCGACGACACAACTGTGGATTAGTACTGATGGAATGACACAGTATGCGGTAATACATATGGAATGACACAGTAGGGTAATTCAGATGGGAATTGAACACACAGCGAGAGTATACTGAAGGTATGATATCTTGTTGAAGTATGAATAGAATTACACACTTTGGGATATCAAAGGATTGAGTATGGATCCGGGAGGTTCTACAGCAGTTGCACAGGGTCTTGGTGAACCACACCTGGAGTATTGCGTACAGTTATGGTCTCCTATCTGAGGAAAATACATTCTTGCCATAGAGGAGTACAGAGGAAGGGTACACCAGAGACTGATACCAGGATGCAGGACTTTCATATGAAAAAGGTTGATAGACTCTCGGCTTGTAGCGGCTTAAATTTAGAAGAATAGGGGGGGATTTACGGTTTTACAGGCTAGATGCAGGAAGACTGTTCCCGATGTTGGGGATGTCGCGAACAACTGGTCAACAGTTTAAGGATAAGGGGGGAAATCTTTTAGGAACCGAGATGAGAAAGACATTTTTTCACACAGAAGTGGTGAATCTGTGGAATTCTCTGCCACAGAAGGTAAGATTAGGCCAGTTCATTGGCTATATTTAAGATGGAGTTAGATGTGCCCTTGTGGCTAAAGGGATAAGGGGTATGGAGAGAAGGCAGGTACAGGATACTGAGTTTGATAATCAGCCATGATCAATATTGAATGTGGTGCAGGCTCTCACCTATATTCCCTACGTTTCTATGTTTCTGTAGTACTATGGAAAGTGACACTCTGCAGGGTAGGTACTGAAGTAAATTGGCAAACAGAAGGATATACTGAAGGAATTACAAACTTTTGGATAGTAATGATGATTGAGACTCCCTGCTGGGGTTTTGTGGATAATAAATAACCTGAGGAATAACCATCATTTTGGTAGTACTGATGAATTACATACTTCAGGTAATATGATGGAAATACACCATGTAGGGTAGTCTATATGTAAAAGGCACACTTGTGGGGTATAATGATGGAATACATAACGTCGAATAGTACTGTAGGAGTGCACACTATGGGGTAGTACTGATGGAATCACCTTCTATGGCTAATAATGGAATGACACACTGGGGTAGTCATTAGGTAATGGCACATTTGTGTGGTAGCTCTGAAAGAATGCTACAACTGTGGGTAGTACTGCTGAATGAAACACTGAGGAGTAGTAATGACGGAGTGACAGAATGTGGAGTAGTGCGGATAGAATCACAAAACAGTCTGTTAATTACTGGACGGAATGATGACACACTGTGGGTAGAACTGATGGAAGAAACACTGTGAGGTAATACTGATGAAATTACACTCTGTGGATAGTTAATGATGGTAGAGGGGTAGTACTGATGAATGACACTCAGGGGTAAGTGCTTGATGGAATGACACACTGTGTGTAGAAATGAAGGAAAGACACGCTGTGGGAATAGAAACTGCAGGAGTGACACCTGTGGGATAGTACTGATGGAGTGACACACTGTGGATAGTAACTGATGGAATTACACTCCTGAGGGGTTGTGTGTGGAATGGAACTATAATCCTCTGTGGCTCTATGATCGAACTGATGGAATACATACTGTTGAAAATGTACTTTAGGGGTATGCCTATGCAACGGACACACTCGTGGGGTAATATGGATGTAATTTACATACTTTGTGGTAGTACTCATGGAGTTGATTTCCACTGTGAGATAGTACAGATGAACAATTGACGCACTGATGGAGTAGTATTGTATGGACTGACACAGCACGGGGTTTAATAACTGATGGAATAGTACTCTCCGTGGGGTAGTAACTGATGGAAATACATACTTTGGGGTAGTACTATATCATGACATACTGTTAGGGTAGATTGGATTGAATGATACTTTGTGTGTAGTACTCATGGAATTACATACATTATGTTAGTACTAGGATGGCACACCGTGGGCAGTATTATGGGAATTACATACCTTTCTGAAGGTGTACTGATGGAGTGACACACTGTGGGGTAAGTACTGATGTAAATGACACAAACACCCTTGGTTCGTACTGATGGAATGACACACTGTAGGGTAGTACTGATGGAGTGACACATTGTGGAGTAGTACTGATGGTATTGCATTCTCGGGGGAAGTACTGATGCAACAACACGGTGGAGAAGTACTGATGGAATGACACAGTATGGGGTAATACTGGTGGAGTGACACACTGTGGGGTAGTACTGATGAAATTACACCCTGTGGGGAAGTACTGATGGAATGATACTCTGTGGGGTAGAGGGATGCAATTAAACACTGTGGGGTTGTAGTGTTGAAATGACACACTGATGCAATGACACACAGTGGGGTAATACTGCTGGTATGACACCTTGTGTGGAAATATTGGTGGAATTACGTACTTCGGGGTAGTACTGATGGAATGACACACTGTGGGATAGTACTGATGGAGTGACACACTATGGGGTAGTACTGATGTAATTACACTGTAGGGTAGTACTGATGGAATTACATACTGTGGGGTAGTATTGATGAAATTACATAATATGGTAGAGTACTGATGAAGTGACTCCCTATGGAGTCGTACTGATGGAATAACATACCTTTTGGATAAAAACTGCTTGAGTGACGCCCTGTGGGATGTCCTGTTGGAATGAAACTTTGTACGGGTAGTTACTGATTATATTGATACACTCTGGTGTGAGTGACACACCTTGGCGATGTCCTGCTGGAATGCAACACTGTGGTTTAGTACTGTTTGGAATTACAAACTGTGTTAATACTGATAGTGAAACATGTGGAGTAGTAACTGAAATAACTTCATACCGGGGGATAGTATTGGATGGAATGACATCTTTCCTGCTCTCGCCTGTCCCAACCCCCTGAGAATTTTGTAAGTCACTATAAAGATTCCTCCCCTCAATCCTCTAAATTCTAGTGAGTACAAGCCGTGTCTATCCAGTCCTTATCAAATGAAAGTCCTGCCATCCCAGGAATCGTCTGTGAACCTTCTCTGCACTCCCCTCTATGCAAGAAATCTTTCTCAGATTCGGAACCAAAACGGTGTGCCATTACGCCAGGTGTGTTCTCACCAAGACCCGGTACAACAGCAGTAGAAGCCTCCCTGGCTCCTATACTCAAATCCTTTTGCTATGAAAGCTAACATACCATTCGCAATTCACAGCCGCTGCACCTGCATGCCTACTATCAATGACTGGTGTACCGTGACACCCAGTCTTCGTAGCATCTCCCTATTTCCTAATCGGCCACTCAGTCCAAATAATAGTCAACTATCCTTTCTTAGCCACCAAACTAATGTGGGTCCTTGTCAAAAAGCCATCTGAATAGTCCAGATATCATACATCCACTGACGTTGAACCCCCCCCGCCCCGCCGGCTGATTTTAGCTGCGCTTGGCAATGAAAGGCCCGCGAAACAGGCCGAATCAAAGCCCACGCTTCAGCGCGGCTGAGCTCCCTGTTGCAGGAGTTCGGATTCATTCACCCTCCCACATGTATACCGACCACATCAAAGAACCTAGAGCGAGCACGAAAATTCAAATCGACAAAACGACGTGGTAACGGTCCTGGTAGATTCCATGTGTAAATTTAAGCCCCATTTCCCTAACCGGCTTACCGTCTCCACACCAAAGATCCAAATTCATAGTATAATAGCGCAGAGACGGAATCCGGTACGGAAACATCCCCACGCAAAAATAAAAGTTATTTGGTAAAAATCTTCTCCTCCTAATTTTTCAGAATTTAATTATTAACACAAACTTTCCCCCGCAAAGTTGATTACACTGCGGTCAGGTGGGTCGGGTTGGTCGGGTTACTAAAATGGAGATTTTAGTAAAATGTTTACTAAAAAGGCCCACGTTCCGTTCCGTTGCGTACAACAATTCAGCCGCCAATTGCATTTAGCAGGAGTGGTCTTCTTGCTCCGCTATAGGATCTTTGGTCCACAGAACCCACGGCTGAAGCCTCGCGAGTGCGTGTTTGCACGCAATGTGCTGCACTCGCCAAGAAATTATGTCCCCCCCCCCCCCCCCCCATGTTTTGGTACAATTTCCACCCCTGATGAAACAACACTGTTCAGGGCAGTAATGAATGGAATGACACAACTGAGGGTGTAATTACTGTGGAATGACACAGTAAAAAGGTAGTACTGATGTAATAGCACTGAGCTGGGCAATACAAGAGAACAAAGAAACATAGAAAATAGGTGCTGGAGGAGCCATCGCCCATCAACCAGCACCGCCATTCATTGTGACATGGCTAATCGTCCGCCAATACAATAACCCGTGGCCCTGCCCTTCTCCCCATAACCCTTGACTCCACTAGCCCCTAGAGCTCTATCCCAACTCACTCTTAAACCATCCATGAATAGCCTCCCCACATCTCTCTGTGGCAGGGAATTCCCAAATTCACAACTCTCTGGGTAAAATTTATTTTTCTCACCTCAGTCTTAAATGGCCTCCCCTTTATACTAAGACTGTGCCCCTGGTACTGGACTCGCCCAACATGGAACATAATTCCTGCATGTAGCTTGCCAGTCCTTTTTAGAATTTTATATGTTTAATAAGATTCACCACCCCCCCCACCCCCTCAAACTTCTAAACACCAGTGAATACAAGCCTAGTATTTTCATCTTTCTCATACGATATCTCGCCATCCCCAGGATCAATCTGGTGAACCCTACGCTGCACTGCCTCAATTCACAATGATGTTCTTCGTCAAATCGTGAGACCGAGACTGTACAACCATACTCCCAGATGTGTCTTACCAGAGCCCTAAACAACTGCAGAAGAACTGATACAACTGATGGAGCGAACACTAGTGTGGGTTCGTGCTGATGGAATTGACACACAGTGGTGTGTACACATGGAAAGACCCGGAGTGTGGTTATTACTGAGGTGACACACGACGGGAAAGTGCAGCAGTTTTGACTCCATGATGTTTTGTGCAGATAAAATGTGCACACTGCCGGGGTAGTACTTATGGAATAACACTGTGACGTGTATACTTATAGGACTGACCTCTCTACGTGGTAATCCAGATTAAGACAACTGTTGGTGAGGTAGTAACTGATTGATTGACATACAATGGATATGTACAGATTGGAAAAAACATACTTTGGGGAAGTTCTGATATCAATGACACACTGTGGGGTAGTACTGATGGAATTGACACACTTTGGTGTGTACTGCTGGAATGACACACAGTGGGGAAGTACTGATGGAATGACACACGTCATGGTGTGGTACTGATGGAAAGACACACTGTGGGGTTAGTTACTGATTAATGACACCACTCTGGTGAGGTTACTGTGATGGAATGACACACTGTTCGGAATGCAGATGGAAGTTATTTTTTTGTTTTATTTTATTTTTTTATGTTTTGGAGGACA
>CM069170.1:310091-364788 GCA_035221665.1 Okamejei kenojei | reverse complement strand
ATTGACCACAAATCCCGGTGGCAGTGTGAACTGTGAGTGAGGAGTGCTATGTAGGATGCAGGTTGACTTGGACAGTTGGGAGTGGGCAGAGCGATGCATGTGCACGATGCGCATATAATGAGGCGATAAATGCGAGTATTAATCGCAGCTTCTGAGCTGGCACAAATTTGATGCCATACAGAATAGTAATCTGCTTCTGTTCTTCTGCCACAATAGCACATCTAACATCTCTCATAAATATTGCCGCCAATGAACTGGCCTCAACTCACCTTCTGTGTCAGAGAATTCCACAGATTTCACCACTCATGCATGTGAAAAAGGACTCTGAACACTTCCCCTTTATCCTTAAACTGTGACCCTGTCCTGACTTCCCCAAACATGGGGAACAATCTTCCTGCATCTAGGGCCTGTCCAACCCCTTAAAATTTTGTAAGTCTCTATGAAGATCCCCCCCACTCAATCTCTAAATTCAAGCGATTACTAAGCCGTACTATCCAGTCTTTATCTTACACATATGGAAGTTCCTCGCCAACCCAGGAATCATGTCTGGTGAACCTTCTCTGTACTAGACTCCTCTAGTGGGCAAGATGCCTTTCCTCAGATTAGGAGACCAAAACGTACGCAATACCCCAGGTGTGTGGCTCCACCATGACCCTGTACAACCTGCAGTAGGAACCTCCCTGCTCCTGATACTCAAATCCTTTGCTATGAATGCCACCATAAAACAATTACAGCACAAAGAAACTGTGTCCCCTCCTCGGCCCTCTCCAGTACGTTTGCCACGAACAACAACCAGTCCGCTCCTTCACAGCCTAGCGCACCGCATGCCCTATTTTCAATGACGTGGTGTAAACATGACACCCCAGAGTCTCGCTGCGCAACTCTCCCATTTTCCTACATCTCCCCTAAGCGTGAAGGAATCCTGCTGCTGTGAGTGGCTAGCCCATGCTCCTCCCCGGCGTGGGGTCTATTCCCTCCGGTCAGCAGTCTCTCCAGTCCGTCACTAAGTTCTTTCCCTGGTTATCAGCTGTCCCTTTAGCAAGTGGTCACTGGTTTATGCAGATGTTCCATAATAGATAATTAGACTAGACGTTAGACAATATACAATAACAACAGAGCTCAGGCGTAGGCCATTCGGACCTTCGAGCCACACCCGGCCATTCACAGTGATCACTGGCTGATCATCCCCAATCAGATTCCCTTCCTGCACTCTCCCCATATCCCCTGACTCCGCTATCTTTAAGAGACCCTAATCTAGCTCTCTCTTGAAAGCATCCGAGAAACCGAGGCCTCCCCGTCTCTCTCATATCATGCAAGAATTCCACAGACACACCACTCTCTGTGAAAAATGTGTTTTCCTCTCGCCTCCTTACTTAATTGGCCGACCCCTTATTCTTAAACTGTGTGTGGCCCCGTAGCCTCTGGACTCCTCCAACATCGGGGAACATGTTTTCCCTGCCTCCCAGCGTTGGGGTCCAAGGCCCTCTAACAATCTTATATGTTTGGAATCTCGATCCCCTCTCAACCTGCTAAATGTCCAGCAGTGTACAAGCCCAACTGTCTCGAGTTCTCTCAGCGTATGACAGTCCCTTCTCCATCCCGGGAATTAACCTGGTGACTCCTACAATAGCGAAGAATGTCCAACCTCAAATTAGGGGACGCAAACTGCACACAATGCTCCAGGTGTTTCTCCTCACTATGGGCCCTGTACACAAACTGCAGAAGGACCTCGTTTGCTCCTGCACATCGACTCCTCTTGTTATGAAGGCCACAGGCCAAAAACTGCACACAATACTCAAGAGGTGGTCCTGTACAACTGCAGAAGGACTCCTTGCTCCTCAGCACTCGAACTCCCATCTTGATTAAGAAAGGCCCAACAGTCCAAAACTGCACACCATACCCCATGGGTGGTCCCACCAGGGCCCTTAAACAACTGCAGAAGGACTCTCTTTGCTGCCTAATCTCGACGTCCTCTTGTTATCAAGGCCAACATGCCATTCGCTTTCTTCACTGCCTGCTATGTACCTGCAAGCTTACTTTCATAACGTACACATGATCCCATCCTTACCTCCTTCCCTGCATCTCCATATGCCTATCCAAATATCCTCATGGAGTCATAACAAGTGAAGAAATAGGCCCTTACGGACCCAAACCGAGCCCATATATTCTAGTTGAGGAGACTTAGGGGGTGACGCGACCAAGATGCCCCATCTATACTATCCCAGCTGCCCGCGTCTTTGGCCCCATAGCTCTCTAAACCTGTCTAAACCATGAACCTGAGAACAAAGCCTCTTTTAAATGTAATTTAGTTGGAGATACAGCCGGAAACAGGCCATCTGTGGAAACAGGCCCAGAGTCCGCTTAAATCAATCAATCCCTGCACACTAATATTATCCCACAACACGGTAAGGAAAATTTACACTTACACCGAGCCAATTCATCCTACAATCCGAGTGCATCTTTCAAGTGAAGAAACAGGCCCTTCAGCCCAACTCGCCCACACTGGTCAACAATAGGCCCAGCTACACGAGATCCCAACTGCCCCACGTTTGGTCCATATCCCTCCAAACCAGTCCTATCCATGTACCTGCCCCACTGTTTCTTAAACCGATGGGATAGCTCCCAGCCTCGACCTACCCTCCCCCGGCAGCTCTCTTCCATACACCCACCACCCCTCTGTGTGAAAAAGCTACCCCTCGGAAAAACCCATTAAAACATTTTTCTCCCCTTCACCTTGGAACCTAACTCCTCTGGCCCTCAATTCCCTTACCCTGGGCAAGAAGAACTCAGTGCGTCTGCTAACCGATCTGTTCCTCTGGTGATTTAGTACAGATCCTCCTGCGCTTCCTGGAATAGAGTCCACAAGCCCTGCCCCAAAGCCTCTCCCCGGAGCACAGGCCCTCCAGTCACCGGCAACAACTTGGTTCTTGGTTACTTGTCCTCCAAAATATTCCCAACTGGAATTCAAACTGGAGGTGGTGAAGGGAGGGTTACAGCAAGAGAGGGTTATTGGGAAAGAAAGTGCCATTTTAAAAATGTAGTTGCATCTGCTGGGCAACCGTGGTTTGGTGAGATTATTCCAATGCTTTAATAGTGTGTGGGAGAACAAATAGCTTGTACACATATTTCTTTGTGGCTGGGTACCGCACAAATTGCGGATCGAATGGCCCTCGTCTGCCCTAATTGTTTGGGGTTTGGTGTAGGTCTTGTATCTATGTCTAGCTGACCATTTAACATTTGTAAAAATCAGTTCAAACGGTGAGCTTTCACGTATCTGTCTTTGAGAGAGGTTCCCCCCCCTCGACTGGAGAATTCAGAAGTTGAGTGACACCTTCGCGCTCCTTCTCTCGTAGTGTCGGTAATAGAGAGACTAAGATATTTCGAGCGCCTGTCTTTGGAACACGCTCGACGATGAAATGTTTTTATCTGTGTATGGGTCCCAAGCCGCAACTGCGTAGTCCAGATGAGGTCTAACGAGGGTGAAGTACAGCTTCTCCTTGACAGAAGCTGAACAATGATGGAAGTTCATGGATGTTAGCTTATGGTATGTTAGTCTTTCATAGCAAAATGATTTGAGCTACAGGAGCAGGGAGGTTCTACTTCAGCTTTGATACACAGGGTCTTGGTGAGACAACACCTGGAGTATTGCGTGCAGTTTTTGGTCTCCAAATCTGAGGAAGGACAATTCTTGTCCATAGAGAATAGCAATGGGAGTTCACCATGAGAACTGATTCCGTGGTGATTCAGGCACTGTCCTATGAAGAAAGACTGGATAGACTCGGTTTATAACTCTCTGAATTTAGGAGATTGAAGGGGATCTTATTAGCAAACATACAAATTCTCTAAGGTGGTTGGACAGGCTAGATGCATGAAGATTGTTCTCACAGATGTTGGGAAGTCCAGGACAAGGATTCACAAGCTTAAGGATAAGGGGGAAATCCTTTAATGACCGTGAGATGAGAAAGACTGTTTTTCACACAGAGAGTGTGATCTCTGGAACTCTCTGCCACAGAGGGTTAGTTGAGCGCCAGTTCATTGGCCTATAATAAGAGTGAGTTGGATGTGGCCCTTGTGGCTAAGGGGATCAGAGGGTATGGAGAGAAGTCAGGTACGGGATACTGAGTTGGATGATCAGCCATGATCATATTGAATGGCGGTGCAGGCTCGAAGGGCTGAATGGCCTCCTCCTGCACCTAATTTCTATGTTTCTATGTTCTAAGTTGCGCCTCAGGAGGTTTAGGACACCTGTTGCCTTCGCTGTTGCACGATGAGTCTGACCGTTCCAACGTAGATCGTTCTGCAATTTGATGCCAAGATACTTGGGTTTTTGTTTTGATTCCTTCAACGGCTGTGGCACAAGTGTGTTCTAAGATGCGACGTCTGGATTCCTCTTCTGGTGACCACGCATAGGTTTCCACATTTGGACGGGTTGGACCATGTGTTGCTGACCACTCGACACATAGTATCGAGATCTTTTTTGGAAGCATCTTCATCATCAGCTATTAATTGGACGATACAGGCAAACAATCACACGAATAGTCCGGTCGTTGACTTGCGACTGTTTCATGCATGTCATTTCTTTGTAAATAGGTGTGGGCCAAGGTGCTGTTGCCCCCTGGGGCGACCAACTCCAAACGCTGGGTGCCCAATTGGAGCTCTTTCCGTTCACAAGACAAACAACAAAGTACGCGCTTGAGGACTTTTTTGGCAGGAAACTGGAAATCCGGATCGTTTCGTGTTGGAACTGTGACACCGTAGAAGGCAAGCTTTCCGAAGCAGTCTCGGGTGTGGGATGACACCGAACGGCGTTTAGACAAATACAGTCCATGAGCAACTGGAATCCATGTGGGCGTTTTACTGTCAGGGTGCTTGCCAGTCATTTGTTGTCAGGATAAGGCTGAGAACTCGCATGATCTATGCCTCCGAAATGCTCCACAACATTCTCGTAAATCTCTCCTGAAACCCGTTCAAGCTCTGACGAACATCTTCCCGTTAATGACGGCGCCAGAACTGCACACAATATTCTAAATGCAGTCTTATACCAACTGCAACGTTACCTCCCGACCTCAGGACCTCAATTCTCTGGGCTGTTGAGGCCAAAGCGCCAAAAGCCTGTTGACCACCTGATTCTAAACCTGTGTCGACTCCAACCTTCCACGGGAACCAACGGGCCGGTACTCCTAATCCCTCTGCTCCATAACACAACCTACCCAGAGATCCGACCATCCAATGTGTGTAGCCCGGCCTTGTCGACGTCCCAAAAAGACTCCCGTGCCGTCTCACCGGGTCCTTGTTAAACGTCCCAAAACTGAACATTCCTCGACTCCCCTACTCTGGGCAAGAGACTCTGTGCGTCTGTCTACCCGATCTATTCCCCTGGTGATTTTGTACGCCTCCATATTATCGCATCTTCATCTTCCTTTCCTGCGCTCCATTGAAACAGTAGGCCCAGCCCTGCCCCGACCTCTCCCTGTAGCTCAGGCCCCTCGGGTCCCGGCAACATCCCCGTAAATCTTCTCCACCGCGCCCTTTCCAGCTCCACGACATCTTTCCTATAAACACGGGGCTCCGGAAAACTGAGCGCAATACTCAATAAAATGCGACGCCTTGCGATAGCGCACTCGCGTATGCGTGCCTCACGACGGCCCCGACACCTTGTACACCTGCAACGTGACCTCCCGACTTCTAGACTCAATACTCTGAATGCAGCCTCACCAAGGTCTTGTATACCTGCAACTGACCTACACTCATATGTTTTCATCAGTTCTAGGTGCGGTAGTAGGCCGTGTCGGCCCCGTCGATTTTACTCCGCCATTCAATCCCGCAGATCTCACTCACCCTCCTAACCCCATTCTCCTGCTCCCCATAACCCTGACACCCGCACTATTCGACAATCCAAATCTATCTCTGCCTTAAATATAAATCTCCACTTGACATTGCCTCCACCCCCGCCGTCTGTGCAACGACTCCCACAGTTCACCGCCCTCTGGCTAAAGAAATTCCTCCTCATCTCCTTCCTAAAGGAAACGGTCCTTTAATTCTGAGGCCGTGGCCCTCTGGTCCCGACTCCTCCCACCATGGAAACATCATCGCCCACATCCACTCTATCCAAGGCCTTTCACTAAATCTACAGTCATTCAATGAGGTCTGTCCCACCAGGTTCTTCTAAACACGCAGCGAGTACAGCCAGCGCGACGAAAACGCTCATCGTACTTAACCCACTCCTTCCTGGATCGTTCTATGAGTAAAACCTCCTCTGGACCCTCTCCAGAGCCAGCAACATCCTTCCCCAGATAGTGGGGGGGCCCAGATATGCACATACTACTTCCAATGCGGCCTCACCAGGCCTTATAGAGCCTCAGCATTACATCCCAGTTTTTTTCTATTCACAGTCCTCTTAATATAAATTGCAGTCATGAATTTGCCTTCCTCAAGTACAATAACAATATACAATATCACAAACTACCACAGGTCATGAGGAGGCAATTTTGCCATTCGAACCAGCACCACTATTCCCATTTCGAAAGTGATCATGGCTGTTATCACCCCAATCAATGCCTCCCGTTCCGTCCTCTATCGACCCATATCCCCTGACTCCGCAATCTTTAAGAGCACGACTCTAGCTCTCCTCTTGAAATCATCCAGAGAACCGCCTCCACAGCCCTCTGAGGCCGAGAGAATTCCACAGACTCACAACTCCTGTGAGAAAAAGTGTTTCCTCTCTCCGTTCATAAATTCCGACCCCTTATTCTTAAACTGTGTGTGGCCCCCTGGTCCTGGGGCTCCCCCAACAACGGGAACATGTTTCCTGCCTCCAGCATGTCCAAGTCCGAAGCCTTAACAATCTTTATATGATCAATGAGATTCCCTCTCATCCTTCTATAACTCAAGAGTGTAACAAGCCCAATCGCTCCCATACTCTCTGTGTATGACAGTCCCATCCCTCCATCCCAGGAATTAACCTGGTGAACCTAGGCTGTGGCAACCCTCAATAGCAGAATGTCCTAACCATCAAATTTAGGGGACTAAACTGCACACAAATGCTTCCAGCTGTGGTTCTCACTATTGGCCCTGTACAACTGCAGAAGGACCTCTTTGCTCCTAGACTCAACTCCTCTTGTTTATGAAGGCCAACAGGGCCAAAACGGCACACCAATACTCAGGTGTGGTCCTGTACCCACTGCGAAGGACCTCTCTGCTCCTGGTACTCGACATCCTCTTGTTATGAAGCAACAGGCCAAAACTGCACACAATACCTCCAGGTGTGTCACCACCAGGGCCCTGTACAACGGCAAAGGACCTCTTTGCTTCTATTGCTCACACCTCATGTTAAGAAGGCCACAGGTGCGGGGCCATTCTCTATTCTTCACTGCCTGCTGTACCTTCATCTTACTTTCATGTGACGCTGACACATGATCCATGTCCTCCTTTCCTGCATCTCCATAATCTCTATCCAAAACTCCTCTGTGAGTCATAACGGTGAAGAAATAGGCCCTTCGGCCCAACTTGCCCATTAACCGACCAAGAGCCCCACTATACTAGCCCCAGCTGCCCGCAGTTTGCCCATACTCTCTAAACCTGTCCTATCCATGTACCTGAAACAAGGCGTCTTTTAAATTAATTTCGTTTTGGAGATCTACAAAGCGCGGAAACAGGAGCCCCTGAGTCCGCTTTAAATCCAGCAATCCCTCACACTAATAGTATCCCAACACACATTAAGGAAAATGTAGCACTTACAACCGAGCCAATTCATCTACAATCGCGTGCATCTTCAAGTGAAGAAACAGGCCCCTCATCCCAAGCTACGCCCACACTGGTCAACATGTCCCAGCTACACTATTCCACCTGCCCACCAGTTTGGTCCATAATCGTCCATCCAAACCTGTCCTATCATGTACCTGTCCTAACTGTTTGTTTAAACGATGGGATAGTCCCACCCAGCCTCCACGTACCTCCTCCGGCAGCTCGTTACCATAACACCCAGACCTACCCTCTGTGTGTAAAAAGCTACCCCTTCCAGTTTCCTGTGTTAAAAACTGTTTTTTTTTCCCCCTTCACCTTGAACCCGTGTCCTCTGGACCGCGATTTCCCCTACTCTGGGCAAGAGACGCTGTGCGTCTGTACTACCCGATCTATCCCAATCATGATTTGTACACCTCTCTAAGGTAATCCTCATACCTCGTCCTGATAGGGAGAGGATTTGCGTATCGGGCAAAGAGTCCTACTGCATTTGTACTAGAGGGCCCTGGTCGAGGACCACACCTGACACAAAACTGTGAGGAGGATGCTATGAAGGTTCTGGCAGAGTTATAGCCAAACATTTGGTATGTGGGACTTGTCTTAGAGTGTCATACAAGCGACACACAACAAGGAAGCAAAGAGGTGCCTTCTGCCCAACTTGCCCACGACTTTACCAGCATTCCCCGCGAGCGAGAGACACTAGTCCCCACCCGGTCCTGTGTTTGGCCCATATCCTTCTAACGCTCCTCCCTATCCAAGTACCACCTGCCCAAAATGTTTGTCAAATTATGCGATAGTCCCAGCCTCAACTACCTCCTCCGGCAGTTCGATCCATACACCCACCACCCTCTGTGTGAGAACGTCCCGATTAAAACGTTCCCCCCCCATCTCAACCCGTGTCCTCTGGTCCTCGATTTCCCTGCTCTGGGCAAGAGACTCTGTGCGTCTACCCGATCTATTCCCCTCATTATCTCCATAAGATCACCCATCATCATATTTACAATATACATTAATACTTAGGTGCAGGAGGAGGCCATTCGGCCCTTCGAGCCAGCACCGCCATTCATTGTGATCACGGCTGATCGTCCCCAATCAATAACCCGTGCCTGCCTTCTCCCCGTATCCCTTGACTCCACTAGCCCCTAGAGCTCTATCTCACTCTCTCTTAAATCCATCCAGTGGTTTGGCCTCCACTGCCCTCTGTGGCAGGGAATTCCACAAATTCACAACTCTCTGGTGAAAAAGTTTTTTCTCACCTCAGTCTTAAATGGCCTCCCCTTTATTCTACAGACTGTGTGAATGTGTGGCCCCTGTTTTGTTCTGGACTCGCCCAACATTGGGAACATTTTTCCTGCATCTAGCTTGTCCAATCCTTCTATAATTTTGTATGTTTCTATAAGATCCCCCCTCATCCTTCTAAACTCCAGTGACAATACAGTCGCCCCCCCCCCCCCCACCCCCCCGGCCCCCCCCCCTAGTCTTTTTCAATCTTTCCTCATATGACAGTCCCGCCATCCCAGGGATCAATCTGGTGAACCTACGCTGCACTGCCTCAATCACAAGGATGTCCTTCCTCAAATTAGGAGACCAAAACTGTACAAAACACTCCTGATGTGGTCTCACCAGAGCCCTGTACAACTGCAGAAGGACCTCTTTGCTCCGATACTCAATTTCACTTGTTATGAAGGCCAACGGGCCAAAACTGCACGCAATACTCCAGGTGTGGTCTCACTAGGGCCCTGTACAACTGCAGAAGGACCTCTTTACTCCTATACTGAAATCCTCTTGTTATGAAGGCCAACATTCCATTAGATTTCTTCACTGCCTGCTGTACCTGCACGCCAGCAGTAATTGGTGTACAAGGATTTAGATGAAGGGATTAACAGTAACATTAGCAAATTTGCAGATGACACAAAGCTGGGTTGCAGTGTGAACTGTGAGGAGGATGCTATGAGGATGCAGGGTGACTTGGATAGGTTGGGGGAGTGGGCAGATGCATGGCAGATGCAGTATAATGTGGATAAATGTGAGGTTATCCACTTTGGTGGCACAAACAGGAAGGCAGATTATTATCTGAATGGTGTCAATTTGGGAAAAGGGGAAGTACAACGGGACATGGAGGTCCTTGTTCATCAGTTACTGAAAGTAAACATGCAGGTGCAGCAGGCAGTGAAGAAAGCGAATGGCATGTTGGCCTTCATAACAAGAGGAGTTGAGTATCGGAGCAAAGAGGTCCTCCTGCAGTTGTACAGGGCCCTGGTGAGACCACACCTGAAGTATTGTGTGCAATACTCTCTCGCCCAATCATGGATAATCGAGACACAGAAGACAAAGGTGTTACAGTGAAGGGGAAAAGATTTAACATGGAAAAATAGGTGCAAAAACATTTTTCTTTTTTCGTTTTTTTAAAATTTAAAATAATTTATTTTAATTACGATCACGCGATTGACAACTAATTAATTACTAACACACACACCACCATAGTACACAAAACACCAAATTATCTAAATTGTGTTACCATCTATGTTGCATTCCTTACAATAGACAATAGTGCAGGGAGGAGGCCATTCGGCCCTTCGAGCCTGCACCACCATTCAATATGATCATGGCTGATCATCCAACTCAGAGGATGTTGCCGGGGACTCGAGGGGCCTGAGCTACAGGGAAAGGTTGAGTAGGCTGGGTCTCTATTCCTTGGAGCACAGGAGGATGAGGGGTGATCTTTCGAAGTGTATAAAATCTTGAGAGGAATAGATCGCGTAGAGTCTCTTGCCCAGAGCAGGGGAATCGAGGACCAGAGGACATAGTTTCAAGGTGAAGGGGAAAAGATTGAATAGGAATCTGAGGGGTAGCTTTTTAACTCAGAGGATGGTGGGTGTATGGAACAAGCTGTCGGAGGAGGTAGTTGAGGCTGGGGACTATCACAACACTTGGACAGGTAACATGGACAGGACAGGTTTTGGAGGGATATGGACCAAACGCGGGCAGGTGGGACTATGTAGATGGGGCTTGTTGGTCGGGGTGGGAAGGTTGGGCCTAAGGGCCTGTTTCCACACTGTATCACTCTATGGACTCTATGAATCATTGACACCGGTAGTCAGGATTGAAGGATGAGAGGGGATCTTATTTAAAGATTGTTAAGGGTTTGGACACGCTAGCGGCAGGAAAACATGTTCCCGATGTTGCGAGTCCAGAACCAGGGGCCACACACACAATTTAAGAATAAGGGGTTCGCCATTTAGAACGGAGACGAGGAAACACTTTTTTCTCACAGAGAGTGGTGAGTCTGTGGGGATTCTCTGCCTCAGAGGGCGGTGTGGAGGCCGGTTCTCTGGATGCTTTCAAAGAGAGAGCTAGATAGGGCTCTTAAAGAATAGCGGAGTCAGTGGATATGGGGAAGAAGGCAGGAACGGGGTACTGATTGGGGAATTGATCAGCCATGATCACATTTGAATGTCGGTGCTGGCTCGAAGGGCCGAATGGCCTTATTCCTGCACCTGTTGTCTATCGTCTATTGAACCCGGGTCTCTGCTGCTGTGAGGCAGCAACTCAACACCCAGATACGCACACACCCTCAGTGTAAAGAAGTCCCTCTTAAATCCCCCCCCCCCCCCCCCCCCCATCTCAAACCTATGTCCTCTGGTCCTCGATTCCCCTGCTCTGGGCAAGAGACTCTAATCGTCTCCCCGATCTATTCCTCTCTTAATTTTGTGCACCTCTATAAGATCACCCCTCATCATATTTACAAAATGCATCAAGGATTTAGATGAAAAAGTAACATTAGCAAATTTGCAGATGACACAAAGCTGGGTGGCGGTGTGAACCGCGAGGAGGATGCTATGAGGATGCAGGGTGACTTGGACAGGTTGGGGGAGCGGGCAGATGCGTGGCAGATGCAGTTTAATGCGGATAAATGTGAGGTTATCCACTTTGGTGGCAAGAACAGGAAGGCAGATTACTATCTGAATGGCGTCAAGTTGGGAAAAGGGGAAGTACAACGGGATCTGGGGGTCCTTGTTCATCAGTCAATGAAAGTAAGCATGCAGGTACAGCAGGCAGTGAAGAAAGCCAATGGCCTGTTGGCCTTCATAACAAGAGGAGTTGAGTACAGGAGCAAAGAGGTCCTTCTGCAGTTGTACAGGGCCCTGGTGAGACCACACCTGGAGTATTGTGTGCAGTTTTGTTCTCCAAATTTGAGGAAGGACATTCTTGCGATTGAGGGAGCCCAGCGTAGGTTTACAGGATTAATTCCCGGAACAGCGGGACTGTCAAATGCTGAGAGAATGGAGCGGCTGGGGTTGTAATACTCTGGAGTTTAGAAGGATGAGAGGGGATCTTATTGAAAACATGTGTAAGATTGTGATGGGATTGGACACGCTAGAGGCAGGAAACATGTTCCCGATGTTGGGGGAGTCCAGAAACCAGGGGCCAATCTTTAAGAATAAGGGGTCGGCCAATTGGAATGGAGATGAGGAAATTTTCTTTTCGCCCAGAGTTGTGAGACTGCGGAACTCTCTGCCTCAGAGGGCATGTGGAGGCCAATTCTCTGGATGCTTTGAAGATGAGAGCGAGATAGAGAGACTGATTGGGGATGATCAGTCATGATCACATTCAGAGGAAGAGGGAAGAAACAAAGCCGAACGGAGCATGGTCACTGCCTGTGGCTGAAGAGAAAAGATGCTGTCAGGGCAGCCACCTAGACCATCTAGAGGCTCACCAGAAGACCCACAACCCAGGTCTGATCACCCTGTGGTGGGCCTGTCTTGACTAGGCCTTAAATAACAAGAAGAATCAAATCTAGGATTAGAGAGGTCCTTCTGCAGTTGTACAGGGCCCTAGTGAGACCACACCTGGAGTATTGTGTGCAGTTTAGGCCTGTTGGCCTTCATAACAAGTATAGGAGCAAAGAGGTCCTTCTGCAGTTGTACAGGTCTTCGGTGAGACCACACCTGGAGTATTTGCGTACAGTTTTGGTCTCCTAATCTGAGGAAAGACATTCTTGCCATAGAGGGAGTACAGAGAAGGTTCACCAGACTGATTCCTGGGATGGCAGGACTTTCATATGAAGAAAGACTGGATAGACTTGGCTTGTACTCGCTAGAATTTAGAAGATTGAGTTGGGATCTTATAGAAACATTACAAAATTCTTAAGGGGTTCGACAGGCTAGATGCAGGAAGATTGTTCCCGATGTTGGGGAAGTCCAGAACAAGGGGTCACAGTTTAAGGATAAGGGGGAAGTCTTTTAGGACTGAGATGAGAAAAAGATTTTTCACACACAGAAATCTGTGGAATTCTCTGCCACAAAGGTAGTTGAGGCCAGTTCATTGGCTATATTTAAGAGGGAGTTAGATGTGCCCTTGTGGCTAAAGGGATCAGGGGGTATGGAGAGAAGGCAGGTACAGAATATTGAGTTGGATGATCAGCCATGATCATATTGAATGGCGGTGCAGGCTCGAAGGGCCGAATGGCCTCCTCCTGCACCTATTGTCTATGTTTCTATGTTTCTATGTATTGTGTGCAGTTTTGGTCCCCTAATTTGAGGAAGGACATTCTTGCTATTGAGGGAGCCCAGCGTAGGTTCACCAGGTTAATTCCCGGGATGGCGGGACTGTCATACGCTGAGAGAATGGAGCGGCTGGGCTTGTACACTCTGGAGTTTAGAAGGATGAGAGGGTATCTCATTGAAACATATAAGATTGTTAAGGGCTTGGACACGCTAGAGGCAGGAAACATGTTCCCGATGTTGGGGGAGTCCAGAACCAGGGGCCACACACAGTTTAAGAATAAGGGGTCGGCCATTTAGAACGGAGACGAGGAAACACTTTTCCACCCAGAGAGTTGTGAGTCTGTGGGATTCTCTGCCTCAGAGGGCGGTGGAGGCCGGTTCTCTGGATGCTTTCAAGAGAGAGCTAGATAGGGCTCTTAAAGATAGCGGAGTCAGGGGATATGGGGAGAAGGCAGGAACGGGGAACTGATTGGGGATGATCAGCCGTGATCACAGTGAATGGCGGTGCTGGCTCGAAGGGCCGAATGGCCTCCTCCTGCACCTATTGTCTATTGTCTATTTCCTGCGGTTGCAAGGGAAAGTACCAGGGGAGGGGTTGGTTTGGGTGGGAAGGGATGAATTGACCAGGGAGTTACGGAGGGAGCATTCTCTGCGGAAAGCTGAAAGGGGAGGTGATGGGAAGACGTGGCCAGTGGTGGGATCCCGTTGGAGGTGGCGAAAGGTCTTTTGCCCAGAGTAGGGGAATCGATGACCAGAGGACACGGGTTTAAGGTGGGAGAGGAGAAAGATTTCACAGGAACCTGAGGGGCAACGTTTCCACACAGAGGGTGGTGGGTGTATGGAACGAGCTGCCGGAGGAGGTAGTTGAGGCAGGGACTATCACAACTTTTATAAAACATGTATCTGGATAGGACACGTTTAGACGGTACATGGATAGAAAAGGTTTGCAGGGATATAGGTCAAACATGCGTATGTGGGACTTGCCATAGTGTCATCGAGTCACACAACATGGAAACAGGCCCTTTTGCCCAACTTGCCCACACCGACCAACACCCCATCTACACTAGTCCATATCCCTCCAAACTTGTCCTATCCATCTACCTGTCAAAATGTTCCTTCAATTGGACAATAGACAATAGACAACAGGTGCAGGAGTAGGCCACTCAGCCCTTCGAACCAGCACCGCCATTCAATGTGATCATGGCTGATCGTCCCCATCAGTACCCGTTCCTGCCTTCTCTCCATATCCCCTGAGTCCCGCTGTTTTTTAAGAGCCCGCCGAGCTAGCACTCTCTTGAAAGTATCCAGAGAACCTGCCTCCACTGCCCTCTGAGGCAGAGAATTCCACAGATTCACAACTCTCTGTGAAAAAAGTGTTTCCTCATCTCCGTTCTAAATTCCTTATTCGTAAACTGTGTGTGGCCCCTGGTTCTGGACTCCCCCAACATCGGGAACATTGTTTCCTGCCTCTAGCGTGTCCAAGCCTTAACAAAGTTATATGTTTAAATGAGATCCCCTCTCATCTCATGGTGAGTCTCTGGAATTCTCTGCCACAGAGGTAGTTGAGGCCAGTTCGTTGGCCATATTTAAGAGGGAGTTAGATGTGGCCCTTGTGGCTAAAGGGATCAGGGGGTATGGAGAGAAGGCAGGTACGGGATACTGAGTTGGATGATCAGCCATGATCATATTGAATGGCGGTGCAGGTTCGAAGGGCCGAATGGCCTACTCCTGCACCTATTTTCTATGTTTCTATGTTTCTATCCTTCTAAACTCCAGAGTGTACAAGCCCAGCCGCTCCATTCTCTCAGCATATGACAGTCCCGCCATCCCGGGAATTAACCTGGTGAACCTACGCTGGGCTCCCTCAATAGCAAGAATGTCCTTCCTCAAATTAGGGGACCAAAACTGCACACAATACTCCAGGTGTGGTCTCACTAGGTCCCTGTACAACTGCAGAAGGACCTCTTTGCTCCTATACTCAACTCCTCTTGTTATGAAGGCCAACAGGCCAAACCTGCACACAATACTCCAGGTGTGGTCTCACTAGGGCCCTGTACAACTGCAGAAGGACCTCTTTGCTCCTATATTTGATTCCTCCTGTTATGAATGTCCCATCTACACTAGTCCCACCTGCCTGCGTTTGGCCCATATCCCTCCAAACCTGTCCTATCCATGTACCTGTCGAAATGTTCCTTCAGTTGTGCGATAGTCCCTGCCTCAACTACCTCCTCCAGTAGAGCAGGATGGGACTTTATTCCCTCGAATGCTGGAGGCTTAGGGGTGATCTTATAGAGGTGTATAAGATCTTGAGACATAGAAATATAGAAACATAGAAAATAGGTGCAGGAGTAGGCCATTCGGCCCTTCGAGCCAGCACCGACATTCAATAGACAATAGACAATAGACAACAGGTGCAGGAGTAGGCCATTTGGGCCTTCGAGCCAGGACCACCATTCAATGTGATCACGGCTGATCATCCCCAATCAGTACCCCGTTCCTGCCTTCTCCCCATATCCCCTGACTCCGCTATCTTTAAGAACCCTATCTTGCTCTCTCTCTTGAAAGCATCCAGAGAACCGGCCTCCACCGCCCTCTGAGGCAGAGAATTCCACAGACTCACCACTCTCTGTGAGAAAAAGTGTTTCCTCATCTCCGTTCTAAATGGCCGACCCCTTATTCTTAAATTGTGTGTGGCCCCTGGTTCTGGACTCCCCCAACATTGGGAACATGTTTCCTGCCTCTAGTGTGTCTAAGCCCTTAACAATCTTATATGTTTCAATGAGATATCCTCTCATCCTTCTAAACACCAGAGTGTACAAGCCCAGCCGCTCCATTCTCTAAGCATATGACAGTCCCGCCATCCCGGGAATTAACCTGGTGAACCTACGCCGGGCTCCCTCAATAGCAAGAATGTCCTTCCTCAAATTAGGGGACCAAAACTGCACACAATACTCCAGGTGTGGTCTCACTAGGGCCCTGTACAACTGCAGAAGGACCTCTTTGCTCCTATACTCAACTCCTCTTGTTATGAAGGCCAACAGGCCAAAACTGCACACAATACTCCAGGTGTGGTCTCACTAGGGCCCTGTACAACTGCAGAAGGACCTCTTTGCTCCGATACTCAACTCCTCTTGTTATGAAGGCCAACAGGCCAAAACTGCACACAATACTCCAGGTGTGGTCTCACCAGGGCCCTGTACAACTGCAGAAGGACCTCTTTGCCCCTATATTTGATTCCTCCCGTTACGAATGTCCCATCTACACTAGTTCCACCTGCCTGCCTTTGGCCCATATCCCTCCAAACCTGTCCTATCCATGTACCTGTCGAAATGTTCCTTCAGTTGTGCGATAGTCCCTGCCTCAACTACCTCCTCCAGTAGAGCAGGATGGTCCCTGACTTTATTCCCTCGAATGCTGGAGGCCGAGGGGTGATCTTATAGAGGTGTATAAGATCTGGAGACATAGAAATATAGAAACATAGAAAATGGGTGAAGGAGTAGGCCATTCGGCCCTTCGAGACAGCACCGCCATTCAATCTGATCATGGCTGATCATCCACAATCAATAACCCGTGCCTGCCTTCTCCCCATATCCCTTGACTCCACTAGCCCCTAGAGCTCTACCTAACTCTCTCTTAAATCCATCCAGTGACTTGGCCTCCACTGCCCTCTGTGTCAGAGAATTCCATAGGTTAATTCCTGGGATGGAGGGAGTATCATATGCGATAGGCCCTGCCTCAGTTACTTCCTCCGGCATCTCATTCCATACACCCACCACCCTCTGTGTAAAGTAGTCCCTCTATAAAACTCCCCCTCACCCCCCCATCTCAAACCTATGTCCTCTGGTCCTCGATTCCCCTACTCTGGGCAAGGGACTCTGTGCGTCTGTCTACCCGATCTATTCCTCTCTCGATTTTGTACACCTCTATAAGATCACCCCTCATCATATTTACAATATACATCAATGATTTAGATGAAGAGGTTAAAAGTAACATTAGCAAATTTGCAGATGACACAAAGCTGGGTGGCAGTGTGAACTGGGATGAGGATGCAGGGTGACTTGGACAGGTTGGGGGAGCGGGCAGATGCGTGGCAGATGAAGTTTAATGCGGATAAATGTGAGGTTATCCACTTTGCTGGCAAGAACAGGAAGGCAGATTATTTTCTGAATGGCGTCAAGTTGGGAAAAGGGGAAGTACAACGGGATCTGGGGGTCCTTGTTCATCAGTCACTGAAAGTAAGCATGCAGGTACAGCAGGCAGTGAAGAAAGTGAATGGTATGTTGGCCTTCTTGCTCTCTCTTGAAAGCATTTAAATAGGCATATACAAGTTAAAAGGGATGTACAAGTTAAAAGGGATGTACAATACTGAAATGGTTTCAACTGCACATGAATAGCAAAGGTCAGAGGGTCTGAGGAAGGGTCTCGACCCGAAACGTCACCCATTCCTTCTCTCCAGTGATGCTGCCTGTCCCGCAGAGTTACTCCGGCATTTTGTGGGTCTAGCTCAGATCTAGAGAGATATGGGCCCAACGCGAGCAGGTGGGACTAGTGTAGATGGGGCAAGTTGGTCTAAAAACTGATGTTTTTTTTAATTTTTTTAATTATTTTTATTAAACCAAGATAAATCTTTCCTCAGATTAGGAGACCAAAACTGTACGCAATACTCCAGGTGTGGCCTCACCAAGGCCCTCTACAACTGCAGTAGAACCTCCCTGCTCTTGTACTCAAATCCTTTTGCTATGAATGCCAACATACCATTCGCTTTCTTCACAGCCTGCTGCACCTGCATGCCTACTTTCAATGACTGGTGTACCATGACACCCAGGTCTCGCTGCATCTCCCCTTTTCCTAATCGGTCACCATTCAAATAATAATAGTATGTTGGCATTCATAGCAAAAGGATTTGAGTATAAGAACAGGGAGGTTCTACTGCAGTTGTACAGGGTCTTGGTGAGGCCACACCTGGAGTATTGCGTACAGTTTTGGTCTCCTAATCTGAGGAAAGACATTCTTGCCATAGAGGGAGTACAGAGAAGGTTCACCAGACTGATTCCTGGGATGGCAGGACTTTCATATGAAGAAAGACTGGATAGGCTCGGCTTGTACTCGCTGGAATTTAGAAGATTGAGGGGGGATCTTATAGAAACTTACAAAAGGGGTTGGACAGGCTAGATGCAGGAAGATTGTTCCCGATGTTGGGGAAGTCCAGAACAAGGGGTCACAGTTTAAGGATAAGGAGGAAGTCTTTTAGGACCGAGATGAGAAAATCATTTTTCACACAGAGTGGTGAGTCTGTGGAATTCTCTGCCACAGAAGGTAGTTGAGGCCAGTTCATTGGCTATATTTAAGAGGGAGTTAGATGTGGCCCTTGTGGCTAAAGGAATCAGGGGGTATGGAGAGAAGGCAGGTACGGGATACTGAGTTGGATGATCAGCCATGATCATATTGAATGGCGGTGCAGGCTCGAAGGGCCGAATGGCCTCCTCCTGCACCTGTTGTCTATGTTTCTATGTACAAAGATAAAACATTTGTCATTTTAAATTATGCAATTATTATACAGCTTATTTTTTTACCTTATAAGCTGAAAATGAAAGAAGGGAAGAGAGGGAGAACAAGAGAAGGAGAAAGTGAGAAGTGAAAAGATAGCTCCAAAAAGCACAAAGGAAAGATCCCTAGACTACCAAAGTAGTGTGGCCATAAAGTGAGTAGAGATAAAAGAAAAAAAGAAAAAAGGGAAGTGGAGATATACCTGTCCCTCGTCACCCCCCCCCCCCCCCCCCGTCATCCCCCCCCCCCCCCCCCCCACCTCACCCAACCCAGAATTGGATTTAAATTTAGATTTGTGTTACATAGAAACATAGAAACACAGACAACAGGTGCAGGAGGAGGCCATTCGGCCCTTCGAGCCTGCACCGCCATTCAATATGATCACGGCTGATCATCCAACTCAGTATCCCGTACCTGCCTTCTCTCCATACCCCCTGATCCCTTTAGCCACAAGGGCCACATCTAACTCCCTCTTAAATATAGCCAACGAACTGGCCTCAACTACCTTCTGTGGCAGAGAATTCCACAGACTCACCACTCTCTGTGTGAAAAATGATTTTCTCATCTCGGTCCTAACAGACTTCCCCCTTATCCTTAAACTGTGACCCCTTGTCCTGGTCTTCCCCAACATCGGGAACAATCTTTCTGCATCTAGCCTGTCCAAACCCTTAAGAATTTTGTAAGTCTCTATAAGATCCCCCCTCAGTCATCTAAATGTCAGCGAGTACAAGCCGAGTCTATCCAGTCTTTCTTCATATGGAAGTCCTGCCATCCCAGGAATCAGTCTGGTGAACCTTCTCTGTACTCCCTCTATGGCAAGATTGTCTTTCCTCAGATTAGGAGACCAAAACTGTACGCAATACTCCAGGTGTGGCCTCACCAAGACCCTGTACAACTGCAGTAGAACCTCCCTGCTCTTGTACTCAAATCCTTTTGCTATGAATGCCAACATACCATTCACTTTCTTCACAGCCTGCTGCACCTGCATGCCTACTTTCAATGACTGGTGTACCATGACACTCAGGCCTCGTTGCATCTCCCCTTTTCCTAATCGGCCACCATTCAGATAATATGCACCATACTATCATTCTAAGAATTTGGTGAAGGGTGTCCTTGTCTTGGAAAATTGATCTGGTTTTTCTGCCAAGACAAGCCTAATATTTCCCAAATGTAGTGTCTCGGACATGTTTGTGATCCACATCTTGGCTGTAGGGACTGATGTCTGTATGCAAAATTTAAGTATTAGTTTTATCGTCATTATCAGGCCATAATTAAGGAAACATCTTTGAAATAATGTTAGCTCAGAACAGGCTTCTGACGTACCTAGTGTGATCAATTCTGTGTCGGGGTCCAATTTTATTTTAAGTATTTTAGAAAAAATATCAAAAGTTCCCCTCCAGAAGTTGAGTAATTTAGTACAAGATGGTCCTAAAATTATTACCGTATGTGACTCAACTACCTCCTCAGGCAACTCGTTCCATAAACCCACTACCCTCTGTGTGGAAACGTTGCCGCTCAGGGAAACTTGGCAAGCATGGAGGTACAGCAGGCAGTGATGAAAGCCAATGGCATGTTGGCCTTCATAACAAGAGGAATCGATTATAGGAGCAAAGAGGTCCTTCTGCAGTTGAACAGGACCACACCTGGAGTATTGTGTGCAGTTTTGGCCTGTTGGCCTTCATAACAAGTGGAATCGATTATAGGAGCAAAGAGGTCCTTCTGCAGTTGAACAGGACCACACCTGGAGTATTGTGTGCAGTTTTGGCCTGTTGGCCTTCATAACAAGAGGAATCGATTATAGGAGCAAAGAGGTCCTTCTGCAGTTGAACAGGGCTCTGGTGAGACCACACCTGGAGTATTGTGTGCAGTTTTGGCCTGTTGGCCTTCATAACAAGAGGAATCGATTATAGGAGCAAAGAGGTCCTTCTGCAGTTGAACAGGACCACACCTGGAGTATTGTGTGCAGTTTTGGCCTGTTGGCCTTCATAACAAGAGGAATCGATTATAGGAGCAAAGAGGTCCTTCTGCAGTTGAACAGGGCTCTGGTGAGACCACACCTGGAGTATTGTGTACAGTTTTGGCCTGTTGGCCTTCATAACAAGAGGAATCGATTATAGGAGCAAAGAGGTCCTTCTGCAGTTGAACAGGGCTCTGGTGAGACCACACCTGGAGTATTGTGTACAGTTTTGGCCTGTTGGCCTTCATAACAAGAGGAATCGATTATAGGAGCAAAGAGGTCCTTCTGCAGTTGAACAGGGCCCTGGTGAGACCACATCTGGAGTACTGTGTGCAGTTTTGGCCTGTCGGCCTTCATAACAAGAGGATTTCAGTATAGGAGTAAAGAGGTCCCTCTGCAGTTGTACAGGGCCCTGGTGAGACCACATCTGGAATATTGTGTACAGTTTTGGTCCCCTAATTTGAGGAAGGACATCCTTGTGATTGAGTACTATACAATATTATAGTCTTATATTATATAATATTATATTATATATATTATCTAAATGGCATCAAGTTGGGAAAGGGGGAAGTACAACGGGATCTGGGGGGTCCTTGAACATCAGTCTATGAAAGTAAGCATGCAGGTACAGCAGGCAGTGAATAAAGCGAATGGCATGTTGGCCTTCATAACAAGAGGAATCGAATATAGGAGCAAAGAGGACCTTCTGCAGTTGTACAGAGCCCTAGTGAGACCACAACTGGAGTATTGTGTGGCGTTTTGGTCCCCTAATTTGAGGAAGGACATTCTTGCTATTGAGGGAGTGCAGCGTAAGTTTACAAGGATAATTCCTGGGATGGCGGGATTGTCATACGCTGGGAGAATGGAGCGGCTGGGCTTGTACACTCTGGAGTTTAGAAGGATGAGAGGATATCTTATTGAAACATATAAGATTGTTAAGGGCTTGGACACACTAGAGGCAGGAAACATGTTTTCGATGTTCGGGGAGTCCAGAACCAGGGGCCACACACAGTTTAAGAATAAGGGGTCGGTCATTTAGAACGGATTTGAGGAAACATTTTTTCTGACAGAGAGTGGTGAGTGTGTGGAATTCTCTGCCTCAGAGGGCGGTGGAGGCCGATTCTCGGGATACTTTCAAGAGAGAGCTAGAAAGGACTCTTAAAGATAGCGGAGTCAGGGGATAAGGGGAGAAGGCAGGAACGGGGAACTGATTGGGGATGATCAGCCTTGATCACAGTGAATGGCGGTGCTGGCTCAAAGGGCCGAATGGCCTACTCGTGCATCTATTGACTATTGTCTATTGTCTATGTTTCTATAAGATGCCCCCTCATCCTTCTAAACCAGTGAATACAAGCCTAGTCTTTTAAATCTTTTCTCATATGACAGTCCCGCCATCCCAGCGATCAATCTCGTGAACCTACGCTGCACTGCCTCAATCACAAGGATGTCCTTCCTTAAATTAGGAGACGGAAACTGTACGCAATACTCCAGGTGTTGTCTTACCAGAGCCCTATACAACTGCAGAAGAACCTCTTTACTCCTATACTGAAATCCTCTTGTTATGAAGGCCAACATTCCATTAGCTTTCTTCACTGCCTGCTGTACCTGCACGCCATCTTTCAGTGACCGGTGTACAAGGACACCCAGGTCTCGCTGTACCTCCCCCTTACCTAACCTAACCCCATTGAGATAATAATCTGACCCCTTGTTTTTCCCGCCAAAGTGGATAACCTCACATTTATCTATATTATACTGCATCTGCCACGCATCTGCCCACTCCCCCAACCTGTCCAGGTCACCCAGCAACCTCCTAACATCCTCTTCACAGTTCACACTGCCACCCAGCTTTGTGTCATCCGTCAATCACAAAGATGTCCTTCCTCAAACTAGGAGACCAAAACTGTACACAATACTGCAGGTTTGGTCTCACCAGAGCCCTATACAACTGCAGAAGAACCTCTTTACTCCTGTACTGAAATCCTCTTGTTATGAAGGCCAACATTCCATTAGCTTTATACATTTTACTGTACTATACAATATTATACTCTTATATTATATAATATTATATTATATATACTATCTAAAAATGGCATTCAAGTTGGGAAAAAAAAAAAGGGGGAAAGTACAATGGGATCTGGGGGTCCTTGTACATCAGTCTAAGAAAGTAAGCATGCAGGCAGTGAAGAAGGCATGTTGGCCTTCATAACAAGAGGAGTTGAGTATAGGAGCAAAGAGGTCCTTCTGCAGTTGTACAGGGCCCTAGTGAGACCACATCTGGAGTATTGTGTGCAGTTTTAGCCTGAAGGCCAACATTCCATTAGCTTTTTACATTTTACTGTACTATACAATATTATACTGTCTTATATTTATTATATTATATTATATATTGCATTATATTATATTATACTGTAATATACAATATTATGCATAGAAACATAGACAATAGGTGCAGGAGGAGGCCATTCGGCCCTTCCAGCCTGCACTGCCATTCAATATGATCACGGCTGATCATCCAACTCAGTATCCTGTACCTGCCTTCTCTCCATACCCCCTGATCCCTTTAGCCACAAGGGCCATATCTAACTCCCTCTTAAATATAGCCAATGAACTGGCCTCAACTACCTTCTGTGGCAGAGAATTCCACAGATTCACCACTCTCTGTGTGAAAAAAAAATGTTTTTCTCATCTCGGTCCTAAAAGACTTCCCCCTTATCCTTAAACTGTAACCCCTTGTTCTGGACTTCCCCAACATCGGGAACCATCTTCCTGCATCTAGCCTGTCCAACCCCTTAAGAATTTTGTAAGATCCCCCCTCAATCTTCTAAATTCCAGCGAGTACAAGCCGAGTCTATCCAGTCTTTCTTCATATGGAAGTCCTGCCATCCCAGGAATCAGTCTGGTGAACCTTCTCTGTACTCCCTCTATGGCAAGAATGTCTTTCCTCAGATTAGGAGGAATTATACTTATATTGTATTATATTATACAGTGTTATATTATATTGTATTATATTATATTGCTTCAATTCACTGGTAGCTGGCAACTGAGAGGTTAAGTCAGCTTCACGCATGAGCGGACTGTGCACAATAACCTCACGCTTGCTTGCATCCTAACTGGATCTTGCATCACCTTCAGCTCCTGGTCGCGTCTGGCAAGCGGGTAAAACCTGTTTGTGAGCTCTAGCGATGATGAAATCCCCCGGAGATCTCGTCCCACTGCGAGCGAGCGACGGAAAGAAAAACAACTCGGGCCTACTCCGCACATCTCCATGCAGTCAAAGTAACACTGAGTATATCCCCCCACGTCCAAAATCCACCCCTCCGGCCAGCACTGGGCAAGTGGAAAATGTCCGGGCAGATCACCAACAGGTGGGATTGCCCTTGGTTGATGCTGGGGGCAAGGTTCCCGGTTCGATACCCGCCCCGGACAAGATTTACAGAGTCCCAGAGTCATAGAGTGATACAGTGTGGAAACAGGAGACTTCAGCCCAACTTGCCCACACCGGCCAACACGATACAGTGTGGAAACAGGAGCCTTCAGCCCAACTTGCCCACACCGGCCAACATGCCCCATCTACACTAGTCAAGTCAAGTCAATCTCAATGGGATTAGGTTAGGTAAGGGGGAGCTGCAGCAAGACCTGGGCGTCCTTGTACACCGGTCACTGAAAGTTGGCTTACAGGTACAGCAGGCAGTCAAGAAAGCTAATGGAATGTTGGCCTTCATAACAAGAGGATTTCAGTATAGGAGTAAAGAGGTTCTTCTGCAGTTCTATAGGGCTCTGGTGAGACCACATCTGGAGTATTGTGTACTGTTTTGGTCTCCTACTTTGAGAAGGACATCCGTGTGATTTGAGGTGGGTGGGGGGGTGGGGGGGGCAGTGCAGCGCAGGTTCACGAGATTGATCCCTGGGATGGCAGGACTTTCATATGAAGAAGGATTGGATAGACTTGGCTTGTACTCGCCAGAGGGGTTGGACAGGGCTAGATGCAGGAAGATTGTTCCCGATGTTGGGGAAGTCCAGAACAAGGGGTCACAGTTTAAGGATTAACGGGGAAGTCTTTTAGGACCGAGATGAGAGAAAAACATTTTTCACACAGAGAGTGGTGAATCTGTGGAATTCTCTGCCATAGAAGGTAGTTGAGGCCAGTTCATTGGCTATATTTAAGAGGGAGTTAGATGTGGCCCTTGTGGCTAAAGGGATCAGGGGGTATGGAGAGAAGGCAGGTACAGGATACTGAGTTGGATGATCATCCATTATCATATTGAATGGCGGTGCAGGCTGGAAGGGCCGAATGGCCAACTCCTGCACCTATTTTCTATGATACAGTGTAGAAACAGGGGCCTTCAGACCAACTTGCCCACCCCGACCAACATGCCCCATCTACACTAGTCCCACCCCGACCAACATGGCCCCATCTACACTAGTACCCACCCGACCAACATGCCCGACTACACTAGGGTCCCACCCCGACCAAACCGAGTAGGCACCGCAGACAAACATAGTCCACCCGACCCAACATGTCCCATCTACACTTAGTCCACCCCGACCAACATGCCCCATCTACACTAGTCCCACCCCGACCAACATGCCCCATCTACACTAGTCCCACCCCGACCAACATGCCCCATCTACACTAGGCCCACCTGCCCGCGTTTGGCCCATATCCCTCCAAACCTGTCCTATCCATGTACCTGTCCAACTGTTTCTTAAACATTGGGATAGTCCCAGCCTCATCTACCTCCTCTGGCAGCTTGTTCCATACACCCACCACCCTCTGTGTGGAAATGTCACCCTTCAGATTCCTAGGAAATCTTTTATCTACCCTTCACCTTGAACCTATGTCCGCTGGTCCTTTCAGTGTTAGCTTTCAGCCCAACTTTTCCAAGCTGACCGAGATGTCCCATCGATGCTAGTCCCACCTGCCCGCATTTTGCCCCATATCCCTCTAAATCTTGCCTGCCCTTGTTCATGTTGAAGTATCTTCTGAATTGGGCTCTCAACCCAGAGCTGGGGTACTTGAGTAAGGACATTAAGGAAGGACATTCTTGCTACTGAGGGAGCCCAGAGTAGGTTTACAAGGTTAATTCCCGGGGTGGCGGGACTGTCATATGCTGAGAGAATGGAACCACTGGGCTTGTATGCACTGGAGTTTAGAAGGATGAAAGGGAATCTTATTGAAACATATGAGATTATTAAGGGTTTGGACACGCTAGAGGCAGGAAACATGTTCCAGATGTTGGGGGAGTCCAGAACCAGGGGCCACACAACAGTTTAAGAATAAGGGGTCGGCCATTTAGAACGGAGATGTGGAAAAACTTTTTCACCCAGAGAGTTGTGGAATCTGCGATGGAGGGCCGGTTCTCTGGATGCTTTCAAGAGAGAGCTAGATAGGGCTCTTAAAGATAGCAGAGTCAGGGGATATGGGGCGAAGGCGGGAACGGGGTACTGATTGGGGATGATCAGCCTTGATCACATTGAATGGCGGTGCTGGCTCAAAGGGCCGAAAGGCCTATTCCTACACCTATTGTCTGTTGTCTATCCGCCTACTTTAAATGGGGTATGTTGGACGGGGTGGGCAAGTTGGGCCGAAGGGCCTGAGACACAGGTTCAAGGTGAAGGGGAAAGGATTTAACCTGAGGGGTAACCATTTCACACAGAGGGTGGTGGGTGTATGGAACAAACTGCCGGATGAGGTCGTTGAGGCTGGGACAATACCATTGTTTAAGAAACAGTTGGACAGGTACATGGATAGGACAGGTTTGGTGGGTTATGGACCAAGCGTGGGCAAGTGGGACTAAGGTAGCTGGGACATTGTTGGCCAGTGTGTGCGAGTTTGGGCCGAAGAGCCTGTTTCCACACAGTATCACTCTTTGACTCTCTGACACATGAGTTAAAAAATGTCTGCTATTTACCATTCTCCAGGTTTGCAAATTCTCTTCGTAGCTAGAGCATTCCAATCCAGGCGGCAAGCTAGTAAACCTACTCTGCACTACCTCCAACACCTCCACATCCATCCTGCAATGGGGATGTCCAGAACTGCACACAAAATTGCAAATAAGGTCTCACCAAAGACGTGTAAAGTTGCCGCTGACGGAGTGACAAACTGTGGGTAGTACTGATGGAATGACACACTGTGGGGTAGAACTGATGGAATGACGCTGTGTGAGGTATTACTGATGGAATGACACACTGTGGGGTAGTACAGATGGAGTAACACCTTGTGGGCTAGTACTGATGAAATGATACTGTGTGAAGTATTACTGATGGAATGCACACTATGGGGTAGTACTGGTGGAATTACATGCAGTCTATACATACTGATGGAATGACACACTGTGGGGTAGTACTGATGGAATGGCATACTGTGGGGTAGTACTGATGGAATTCCATACTCTTTGGATAGGACTGATGGGGTGACATCCTGTGGGGTAGTACTGATGGAATGACACACTGTGGGGTAGAACTGATGGAATGACACACTGTGGGGTAGTACTGATGGAATGGCATACTGTGGGGTAGGACTGATGGAATGACACACTGTGGGGTAGTACTGATGGAATGACACACTGTGGGGTAGAACTGATGGAATGACACACTGTGGGGTAGTACTGATGGAATGGCATACTGTGGGGTAGTACTGATGGAATTCCATACTTTTTGGATAGGACTGATGGGGTGACATCCTGTGGGGTAGTACTGATGGAATGACACACTGTGGGGTAGAACTGATGGAATGACGCTGTGTGAGGTATTACTGATGGAATGACACACTGTGGGGTAGTACAGATGGAGTAACACCTTGTGGGCTAGAACTGATGGAATGATATTGTGTGAAGTATTACTGATGGAATGCACACTATGGGGTAGTACTGGTGGAATTACATGCAGTGTGTACATACTGATGGAATTACACACTGTGGGGTAGTACTGGTGGAATGACACACTGTGGGGTTGTACTGATGGAATGACACACTGTGGGGTAGTACTGATGGAATGACACTCTGTGGGGTAGTACTGATGGAATGACACACTGTGGGGTAATTATGATGGAGTGACAAACTGTGGGGTAGTACTGATGGAATGACACACTGTGGGGTAGAACTGATGGAATGACACACTGTGGGGTAGTACTGATGGAATGGCATACTGTGGGGTAGTACTGATGGAATTACACACTGTGGGGTAGTACTGATGGAATGGCATACTGTGGGTAGTACTGATGGAATGGCATACTGTGGGGTAGTACTGATGGAATGACACACTGTGGGGTAGAACTGATGGAATGACACACTGCGGGGCAGTACTGATGGAATGGCATACTGTGGGGTAGTACTGATGGAATTACACACTGTGGGGTAGTACTGATGGAATTCCATACGTTTTGGATAGGACTGATGGAATGACATCCTGTGAGGTAGTACTGATGGAATGACACACTGTGGGGTAGAACTGATGGAAATACATAATTTGGCATAGTACTGATACAGTAACACGCTATAGGGTAGCACTGATGATATGACACATTATGTGGTAGTACTCATGGAATTGCATAGTTTGTGGTAGTACTGATAGAATGACTCCTTGTGGGGTAATGGCACACTGTGGTGTAGTACTGATGGAATGACAAATTGTGGGGTAGTACTGATGGAATTCCATAGTTTTTGGATAGGACTGATGGAGTGACGCCCTGTGGGGTAGTACTGATGGAATGACACACTGTGGGGTAGTACTGATGGAATTTCATACTTTTTGGATAGGACTGATGGAGTGATGCCCTGTGGGGTAGTACTGATGGAATGACACTCTATGGGGTAGTACTGATGAAATGACACACTGTGGGGTAATTCTGATGGAGTGACAAACTGTGGGGTAGTACTGATGGAATGATACTCTGTGGGGTAGTACTGATGGAAATACATAATTTGGCATAGTACTGATACAGTAACACGCTATAGGGAAGTACTGATGATATGACACATTATGTGGTAGTACTCATGGAATTGCATAGTTTGGGGTAGTACTGATGGAATGACACACTGTGGGGTATTACTGATGGAATGATACCTTGTGGATTAGTACTGATATAATGGCACACTGTGGTGTAGTACTGATGGAATGACACACTGTGGGGTAGTACTGATGGAATGACACACTGTGGGGTAGTACTGATGGAATGACACCTTGTGGGGTAGTACTGATGGAATGACACCTTGTGGGGTAGTACTGATGTAATGGCACACTATGGTGTAGTACTGATGAAGTGACACACTTTGGGGTAGTGATGATGGAATTATATACTTTTTGGATAGTACTGAGCTTAATTCCTGGGATCGCGGGACTGTCATATGCTGAGAGAATGGAGCAGCTGGGCTTGTACACTCTTGAGTTTAGAAGGATGAGAGGGAATCTCATTGAAACATATAAGATTGTGGGCTTGGACAGCGCCTAGAGTGCAGTCGAAACATTGTACCGGTGTTAGGGGGGAGTCAAGAACCAGGGCCACAGTTTAAGAATAAGGAGTAAGCCATTTAGAACGGAGACGAGGAAACACTTTTTCTCACAGCGAGTTGTGAATCTGTGGAATTCTTTGCCTCAGAGGGTGGGGGAGGCCGGTTCAGCTGGATGCTTTCAAGGAGAGCTAGATAGGGCTCTTAAAAATAGCGGAGTCAGGGGATATGGGGAGAAGGCAGGAACAGGGTACTGATTGGGGATGATCAGCCACGATCACATTGAATGGCGGCGCTGGCTCCGAAGGGGCCGAATGCCTCCTCACTCCACCTGCACCTATTGTCTATGTCTATAGTACTGATGCAATACACTGTGGTGTAGTACTGATGGCATTACTTACTAGGGGGTCGTACTGATGCAACGACACGCTGTGGAGTAGTACTGATGGAATGACACACTGTGGAGCCATACTGATGTAGTTACATACTGTTTGGATAGCACTGATGGAGTGGCACAATGTGGGGTAGTACTGATGAAATGTCACGCTGTAAGGTAGTATTGATATAATGACAGCATGGGGTAATGCTGATGGAGTGACACTCTGTGGGGTAGTACTGATGGACTTGCATACTTGGTGGTAGTACTGATGCTACGACACACTGTGGAGTAGTACTGCTGGAAAGACACAGAATGGGGGAATACTAATGGAGTTACACACTGTGGGGTAGTACTGACGGTATCATATTCTGCGGGGTAGTACAGATGGAATGACACACTGTGGGGTAGTAATTAGGTAATGATACACTGTGGGGTAGTGCTGACGGAATGACACATTGTGGGGTAGTACTGCTGGAATGACACACTATGGGGTAATACTGATGAAGTGACACACTGTACGGTTGTACTGATGGAATTACAAATTATCGAAGAGTACTGATGGAATGACACACTGCGCGGATGTACTGATGGAATGGTACTCTGTGGGGCAGTACTGATGGAATGACACAGTATGGGGTAATACTGATGGAGTGACACACTGTGCGGATGTACTGATTGAACGATACTCTGTGGGGTAGTACTGATGTAAGTAGATACATTTGGACAATACTGATACAGTGTTATACTGATGAAGTGACATACTTTGGGGTAGTACTGATGGAATGACACAGGATGGGGTAATACTGATGGAGTGACACACTGTGGCGTAGTACTGTTGATATTGTGTGGAAGTATTGATAGAATTACATACTTTGGGGCAGTACTGATGTAATTGTACATTGTGGGGTAGAACAGATGTAATGACACACTGTGGGGTAGAACTGATGTAATGACACTCTGTAGGGTAGTACTGATGGAATTACAAACTTGTATAGTACTGATGGAATGACTCCCTGTGGGGTTGTGTAGATGGAATAATACTCTGTGGGGTGGTACTGACCGAAATGGGATAGTACTGATACAGTGACACACTGTAGGGTAATACTGATGGTATAACACATTATTTGGTAGTACTGATGGAATTACATACTTTGGGTTCGAACTGATGGAATGACGCCTTGTGGTGTAGTACTGATATAATGGCTCACTGTGGTGTAGTACTGATGAAGTGGCACACTTTGGGGCAGTACTGATGGAGTGACACACTGTATGGTGGTACTGATGCGATGACACACTGGGGTAATATTGATGGAATTACATATTGTCGAAGAGTACTGATGGAATGGCACACTATGGAGCTGTACTGATGGAATTACATTCTGTGTGGATAGCACTGATGGAATGACGCAGTGTGGGGTAGTACTGATGGAGTGACACACTGTAGGGTGGTACTAATATAATGACACAGTGTGGGGTAGTGCTAATGGAGTGGCACACTGTGGGATAATAATGATGGACTTGCATCCTTGGTGGTAGTACTGATGCTACGACACATTATGGAGTAGTACTGATGGAAAGACACAGTATGGGGTAGTACTGATGGAATGACACACTGTAGGGTAGTACTGCTGGAATGAGACACTGTGGAGTAATACTGATGAAGTGACACACTGTGGGATAGTACTGATAGAATTGCATACTTGGTGGTAGTACTGATGCTACGAAACACTGTGGGGTTGTACTGATGGAATGACACAGTATGAGGTAATACTAATGGAGTGACACACTGTGTGGTAGTACTGCTGGTATGACACCTTGTGTGCAAGTATTGATGGATTAACATACTTTGGGGTAGTACTGATGGAGTGACACAGTATGAGGTAATACTGATGGAGTGACACACTGTGTGGTAGTACTGATGGAATGACATACTGTTTGGATAGTACTGATGGAGTGTGCAGTGTACGGCAGTTTTGATGAAGTGACACATTGTGGAGTAGTACTGATATAGTGACACAGTGTGGGGTAATACTGATGGAATCACATTATGTGGGCTAGTACTATTGGAATGACACACTGTGGGGTAGAAATTAGGTGATGGCACACTGTGTGGTAGCACTGATGGAATGCCACACTGCGGGTAGTACTGCTGGAGTGACACATTGTGGAGTTGTACTGATGGAATGACACATGGTGGAGTAGTAATGATTGAATCACAAACTGTAAGTTAATACTGATGAAGCGGCACACTGGGGTAGTACCGATGGAATTGCATACTTGGTGGTAGTACTGATGCTACGACACACTGTGGAGTAGTACTGATGGAATGACACAGTATGGGGTAATACTGATGGAATGACACATTGCGGAGTAGTACTGATGGTATGATATCTTGTGTGGAAGTATTGATAGAATTACACACTTTGGGATAGCAAAATGATTTGAGTATAGGAGCATGGAGGTTCTACTGCAGTTGCACAGGGTCTTGGTGAGACCACATCTGGAGTATTGCGTACAGTTTTGGTCTCCTAATCTGAGGAAATACATTCTTGCCATAGAGGGAGTACAGAGAAGGTTCACCAGACTGATTCCTGGGGCAGGACTTTCATATGAAGAAAAGTCCTGGAAAGACTCGGCTCAGTGTACTCGCTAGACTTTAGAAGAGTTGAGGGGGGATCTAGTACGGGTGGACAGCTATAGATGCAGAAGACTGCGTTCCAGATGTTGGGGAAAGATAGTAAGTCCAGAACAAGGGGGGTCACAGTTGGAGGATGAAGGGGGAAATCTTTTAGGACCGAGATGAGAAAGAAACAGTTTTCACACAGAGAGTGGAGAATCTGTGGATTTCTCTGCCACAGAAGGTAGTTGAGGCCAGTTCATTGGCTATATTTAAGAGGGAGTTAGATGTGGCCCTTGTGGCTAAAGGGATCAGGGGGTGTGGAGAGAAGGCAGGTACAGGATACTGAGTTGAATAAACAGCCATGATCATATTGAATGGCGGTGCAGGCTCTCATCTATTTTCTATGTTTCTATGCTTCTGTAGTACTGATGGAGTAACACTCCGCAGGGTAGTACTGATGTAATGGCAAACTGTAGGATAGTACTGATGGAATTACAAACTTTTTGGATAGTACTGATGGTTTGACTTCCTGTAGGGTTTTGTGGGTGGAATAACACTCTGTGGGGTGGTACTGATAGAAATACATGCATTGGGATAGTACTGATACAGTGACACACTGTAGGGTAACACTGATGGTATAACACATCATTTGGTAGTACTGATGGAATTACATACTTCAGGGTATTACTGATGGAATGACACCTTGTGGGGTAGTACTGATGTAATGGCACACTGTGGGGTAGTATTGATGGAAGTACATATCGTCGAATAGTACTGTTGGAGTTTTTTGGGGGGGGACACACTATGGGGTAGTACTGATGGAATCACATTCTGTTGGGCTAGACTAATGGAATGACACACTGTGGGGTAGCAATTAGGTAATGGCACATTGTGTGGTAGCTCTGATAGAATGCCACACTGCGGATAGTACTGCTGGAATGATACACTAGTGTTAACGAAGAAACTGCAGATGCTGGAGAATCGAGGGTTACACAAAATGCTGGAGAAACTCAGCGGGTGCACCAGCATCTAAGGAGCGAAGGAGATAGGCGACGTTTCGGGTCGAGACTGAGTAGTACTGACGGAGTGACAGAATGTGTAGTGCGGGTAGAATCACAAACTGTCTGTTAATACTGATGGAATGACACACTGTGGGGTAGTACTGATGGAATGAAACACTGTGAGGTAATACTGATGAAATGACTCTCTGTGCGATAGTACTGATGGAGTGGGGTAGTACTGATGGAATGACACTCTGTGGGGTAGTGCTGATGGAGTGACACTCTGTGGGGTAGTACTGATGGAATGACACTCTGTGGGATAGTACTGATGGAGTGACACACTGTGGGGTAGTACTGATGGAATGACACTCTGTGGGGTTGTGTGGATGGAATAATACTATGTGGCGCTATGGAGTCGTACTGATGGAATTAAATACTGTTGGGATAGTACTTTTGGGATAGTGCCTATGCAACGGCACACTGTGGGGTAATATGGATGGAATTACATACTTTGGGGTGGTACTCATGGAGTGATGCACTGTGAGATAGTACTGATGAAATGACGCACTGTGGAGTAGTTTTGATGGAATTACACAGCATGGGGTTATACTGATGGAATGGTACTCTGTGGGGTAGTACTGATGGAAATACATACTTTGGGGTAGTATTGATACAGTGACACACTGTAGGGTAGTATTGATGGTATGATACTTTGTGTGGTAGTACTGATGGAATTACATACTTTAGGTTTGTACTGATGGAATGGCACACTGTGGGGTAGTATTGATGGAATTACATACTGTCGAAGAGTACTGATGGAGTGACACACTGTGGGGTAGGACTGATGTAATGACGCACCTTGGGTAGTACTGATGGAATGACACACTGTAGGGTGGTACTGATGGAGTGACACATTGTGGAGTAGTACTGATGGAATTGCATCGCACGACTCGGGGGTTAGTACTGATGCAACGACACTGTGGAGAAGTACTGATGGAATTACACAGTATGGGGTAATACTGGTGGAGTGACACACTGTGGGGTAGTACTGATGAAATGACACCCTGTGGGGAAGTACAGATGGAATGATACTCTGTGGGGTAGAGGGATGCAATTAAACACTGTGGGGTTGTACTGTTGAAATGGCACACTGTAGGGTAGTCCTGATGCACTGACACACAGTGGGGTAGTACTGCTGGTATGACAGATTGTGTGGAAATATTGGTGGAATTACATACTTCGGGGTAGTACTGATGGAATGACACTGTGGGGTAGTACTGATGGAATGACACACTCTGGACTAGTACTGATGGATTGACACACTATGGGGTATTACCAATGTAATTACACACTGTAGGATAGTACTGATGGAATTACATACTGTGTGGTAGTATTGATGAAATTACATATTATCGTAGAGTATTGATGAAGTGACTCACTATAAGAGTCGTACTGATGGAGTTACATACTTTTTGGATAGTACTGATGGAGTGACACCCTGTGGGGATGTACTGGTGGAATGATACTTTGTACGGTAGTACTGATAGATTGATACACTCTGTGTGGAGTGACACACCTTGGCGTTGTCCTGCTGGAATGAAACACTGTGGGGTAGTACTGTTGGAATTACAAACTGTGTTAATACTGATGGAGTGAAACACTGTGGAGTAGTACTGATATAACTGCATACCGGGGGGTAGTACTGATGGAATGACATCTTCCTGCATCTAGCCTGTCCAACCCCTGAAGAATTTTGTAAGTCTCTATAAGATTCCTCCTCAATCCTCTAAATTCTAGTGAGTACAAGCCGTGTCTATCCAGTCCTTCTTCATATGAAAGTCCTGCCATCCCAGGAATCAGTCTGGTGAACCTTCTCTGCACTCCCTCTATGGCAAGAATGTCTTTCCTCAGATTAGGAGACCAAAACTGTGTGCAATACTCCAGTGTGTCTCACCAAGACCCGAACAACTGGCAGTAGAACCTCCTGCCCTATACTCAAATCCCTTTTTGCTATGATGCTAACATACCATTCGCTTCTCACCGCGCTGCTGCACCTGCATGCCTACTTTAAATGACTGGTGGTTCCGTGACACCAGGTCTCGTTGCATCTCCTTTTTCCTAAACGCCACCAGTCAAATAAATTCCTAACTATCCTGTTCTTTCTTAGCCACCCACTTATGTGGGACCTTGGTCAAAAGCCTTCGCAAGTCCGAATAAACACATCCCAGACGTTGAAACACCCCGCCGCCGATTTTAAGCTGCGCTGGGCGATGAAAGGCCCCGCGAACAGGCCGATTCCAGCCCCACGCTTCAGCGCGGCTGAAGCTCCTGTTGCTGGAGTTCGGAGTCAGTCACCTCCCACATGTTACCGTCCACAGCAAAGATCCTAGAGCGAGCAAGATAGATCACTCGACGAAAAAGACGTGGTACGGTCATGGGCAGATTCATGGGTAATTTAAGCCCCCATTTCCCTAACCGGCTTCCGTCTCCACACCAAAGATCCCATAGGATAATAGCGCAGAGACGGAAGCCGGTTACGGAAACATCCTCGCAAAAATAAAAGTTATTTGGTAAAAATCTTCTCCTCATTTTCAGAATTTAAATTTATTAACACAAACTGTTCCCCCCGCAAAGTTGATTACACTGCGAGTCAGGTCGGGTCGGGTTGGGTCGGGTTACTAAAATGGATGATTTTAGTAAAATGTTACTAAAAAGGCCCACGTTCCGTTCCGTTGCGTACTACGAGTCAGCCCATTGCATTTAGCAGGAGTGGTCTATCTTGCTCCGCTATAGGATCTTTGGTCCACAGAACCCACGGCGGAAGCCTCGCGTGTGCGTGTGTGCACGCATGTGCGCAGCCGCCAAGAAATTATGTCCCCCCCCATCCCCATGTTTTGGTAGCAATTTCCGCCCCTGGATGAAACAACACTGTGCAGGGCAGTAATGATGGAATGACACACTGAGGTGTAGTACTGATGGAATGACACAGTATATGGTAGTACTGATGTAATAGCCCTGAGCTGGGCAGTACTAGAAACATAGAAAATAGGTGCTGGAGGAGGCCATTCGGCCCTTTGAGCCAGCACCGCCATTCATTGTGATCATGGCTAATCGTCCCCAATCAATAACCCGTGCCTGCCTTCTCCCCATATCCCTTGACTCCACCAGCCCCTAGAGCTCTATCCAACTCTCTCTTAAATCCATCCAGTGATTTGGCCTCCACTGCCCTCTGTGGCAGGGAATTCCACAAATTTACAACTCTGGGTAAAATTTATTTTTCTCACCTCAGTCTTAAATGGCCTCCCCTTTATTCTAAGACTGTGGCCCCTGGTGATGGACTCGCCCAACATTGGGAACATTTTTCCTGCATCTAGCTTGTCCAGTCCTTTTATAATTGTATATGTTTTACATAAGATTCCACCCCCCCCCTCACCCTTCTAAACACCTGTGAATACAAGCCTAGTCTTTTCAATCTTTCCTCATACGATAGTCCCGCCATCCCAGGGATCAATCTCGTGAACCTACGCTGCACTGCCTCAATCACAAGGATGTCCTTCCTCAAATTACGAGACCGAAACTGTACACAATACTCCAGATGTGGTCTCACCAGAGCCCTATACAACTGCAGAAGAACTGATACAACTGATGGAGCGACACTGTGTGGGGTCGTGCTGATGGAATGACACACTGTGGTGTAGTACTAATGGAATGACACGGTGTGGGTTATTACTGATGGTGACACACGACGGGGTAGTGCTGCTGTTGTGACTCCATGATGTGTTGTGCTGATAAAATGGCACACTGCGGGGTAGTACTCATTGAATTACACTGTGTCGTGTAGTACTGATGGACTGACTCTCTACGGGGTAGTACTGATGTAATGACACTGTGTGAGGTAGTACTGATGGATTGACATACAATGGGATAGTACTGATGGAAATACATACTTTGGGGCAGTTCTGATACAATGACACACTGTGGGGTAGTACTGATGGAATGACACACTTTGGGGTGGTACTGATGGAATGACACACTGTGGGGTAGTACTGATGGAATGACACACTCTGGTGTGGTACTGATGGAATGACACACTGTGGGGTAGTACTGATGGAATGACACACTCTGGTGTGGTACTGATGGAATGACACACTGTGCGGTAGTACTGATGGAATGACACACTGTGGTGTGGTACTGATGGAATGACACACTGTGGGGTAGTACTGATGGCATGACACACTGTGGCGTAGTACTGAAGGAATGACACGCTGTGGGACAATACTGATGGAAATACATAATGTGGGGTAGTACTGGCAGAATGACATGCTGCGTGATAAAACTGATGGAATGACATATTATCGAAGAGTACTGATGGAGTGACACACTGTGAGGTAGTACTGATGGAATGAAACAACGTGGGTAATTTCGAAAGGGTAGCACTGATATAATGACACTAATTTGCATGCAGGGATTCAAAGTAACATTAGCAAATTTGCAGATGACACAAAGCTGGGTGGCAGTGTGAACTGTGAGGAGGATGCTATGAGAATGCAGGGTGATTTGGACAGGTTGGGGGAGTGGGCAGATGCGTGGCAGATGAAGTTTAATGCGGATAAATGTGAGGTTATCCACTTTGGGAGCAAAATCAGGAAGGCAGATTACTATCTAAATTGTGTCAAGTTGGGAAAAGGGGTAGTACAACAGGATCTGGGGGTCCTTGTTCATCAGCCTGTGAAGTAAGCATGCAGGTACAGCAGGCAGTGAAGAAAGCGAATGGCATGTTGGCCTTCATAACAAGAGGAGTCAAGTATTGGAGCAAAGAGATCCTTCTGCAGTTGTACAGAGCCCTAGTGAGACCACACCTGGAGTATTTTGTGCAGTTTTGGCTTGTTGGCCTTCATAACGAGAGGAGTCAAGAATAGGAGCAAATAAATCCTTCTGCAGTTGTACAGGGCCCTGATGAGACCACACCTGGAGTATTGTTTCTTGTGCAGTTGTAGTCAGTGTCCCCCTAGATGCTTGAAGTTATTTGAGGGAGTGCAGAGTGCAGCGTAGGTTTCCAAGGTTAATTCGCGGGATGGCGGGATTGTCATATGCTGAGAGAATGGAGCGGCTGGGCTTGTATACTCTTGAGTTTAGAAGGATGAGAGGGGATCTCATTGAAACATATAAAATTGGGTTAAGGTTTGGACAGGCTAGAGGCAGGAAACATGTTCCTGATGTTGGGGGAGTCAGAACCAGGGGGCCACAGTTTAAGAATAAGGAGTAAGCCATTTAGAACGGAGACTAGAGGAAACACTTTTTTCTCACAGAGAGTGGTAAGTTCTGTGGAATTCTCTGCCTCAGAGGGCGGTGGAGGCAGGTTCTCAGGATGCTTTCAAGAGAGAGCTAGATAGGGTCTTAAAAATAATGAGTCAAGGGATATGGGGAGAAGGCAGGAACGGGTACTGATTGTGGATGTTCAGCCATGATCGCATTGAATGGTGAATGCGGTGCTGGCTCGAAAGGCCGAATGGCCGACTCCTACTTATTGTCTATGGGTCCTATTCACACATGTTGGTTGTACTTGTGGGAGTGACACACTGTGGGATAGTACTGAATGGAATTACATACTGTGGGGTTATTAGGTTGTATTGATATATTATTACACTGTGGGGTAGTGTGTGTGAATGAAGCTGTGTGGGGGTAGTACTGATAATTCAATGACACTGTGTGGGGTCAGTACATTATGGAATGACCATCTGGTATCCATATATCAACTAATGATGGAATGACACTGGTGTGTGGTAGTACTGATGGAATGACATGTTGTTATACCCTGATGACATACACAGTACTACTGATGGAATGATCCACTGTGTTGGGTACTACATCATTTACTGATGGAATACACTGTGTGGGGTACTCGGTGGGTACTGAATCATGCATGGCACACGTGGGTAATACTGAGGGAGTGACACACTGTGGATAATACATGGAAATACATACGGTTGGTAGATACTGTGAATACACACTGCGTGGTAAAACTGACGGAGTGACTCTCGAAAGGTACTATATATACTAATGTAATGACACACTGTGGGGTAGTACTGATGGAATGACACACTATGGGGTAGTACTGATGGAATGACACATTGTGTAGTAGTACTGATGGAGTGACACACTATGGGGTAGTACTGATGGAATGACATACTGTGGGGTAATACTAATGGGATTACATACTTTATTGGGTAGAACTGATGGAGTGACGCTCTGTGGTGTCATACTGATGAAATCACATGCTGTTTTGGTAGTACTGATGGAGTAACGTTCTATGTGGTAGTACTGATGTAACGACACACTGTGGGGCAGTACTGATGGAATGGGACATGGTGTAGTAGTACTGACAGCGTGTTGGACTGCGGGGTGATACTGATGGAGTGACACACTGTGGGGTCGAATTGATGGAATGATACTGCGTGTAGTAGTACTGATGAAATGACACAACATAGGTAAGTTCTGATGGAATTACATACTTTGGGGTAGCACAGATGGAGTGACTTTCGATGGGGTGGTACTGGTGGAGTGTCAAACTGTGGGGTAGTACTGGTGGAGTGACACACTGTGGAGTAGTACTGATGTAATGACACACTGTGGGATAGTACTGATGGAATTACATACTGTGTGGTAGTACTGATGTAATGACACATTGTGGGGTAGTACTGATGGAATGACTCTTGAAAGGGTAGCACAGATGTAATGACACACTGTGAGGTAGCACTGATGGAGTAACACACTGTGGGGTAGTACTGATGGAATTACATATTGTTGAAGAATACTGATGAAATGACACACTGTGGGGTAAAACTGATTGGATTACATGGAATTTCATATTTCCAGTTAGTACTAATGGAGTAACACACTGTGGTGTAGTACTGATGGAGTGACACTCTGTGTGGCAATACTGATGGAATGACACACTATGGGGTAGTATTGATGGAATGACACACTTTGGGGTAGTTCTGATACAGTTACACACTGTGGGGTAGTACTGATGGAATAGCATACATTGGCGTAGTACTGATAGAATGATACGCTGTGGGGTAATACATGGAATTACATACTGTGGGGTAGTACTGGTGGAATAACACACTGTGTGGTAAAACTAATGGAGTGACTCTCGAAAGCGTAGCACTGATGTAACATAGAAACATAGAAACAGAAAATAGGTGCAGGTGGAGGCCATTCGGCCCTTCGAGTCAACACCGCCATTCACTGTGATCATGGCTGATCTTCCACTATCAATAACACGTGCCTGCCTTCTCCCCATATCCCTTGACTCCACTAGCCCCTAGAGCTCTATCTAACTCTCTCTTAAATCCATCCAGTGATTTGGCCTCCACTGCCCTCTGTGGCAGGGAATTCCATAAATTCACAACTCTCTGGGCGAAAAAGTTTGTTCTCACCTCAGTCTTAAACGGCCTCCCCTTTATTCTAAGACTGTGTGGCCCCTGGTTCTGGACTCACCCCACATTGGGAACATTTTTCCTGCATCTAGCTTGTCTAATCCTTTTATAATTTGATATGTTTCTATAAGATCCCCCTCACCCTTCTAAACTCCAGTGAATACAAGCCTAGTCTTTTCAATCTTTCCTCATATGACAGTCCCGCCATCCCAGGGTCCAATCTCGTGAACCTTCGCTGCACTGCCTCAATCACAAGGATGTTCTTCCTCAAATTAGGAGACCAAAACTGTACACAATACTCCAGATGTGGTCTCACCAGGGCCCTGTACAACTGCAGAAGAACCTTTTTACTCCTATACTGAAATCCTCTAGTTATGAAGGCCAAAATTCCAATAGCTTTCTTCACTGCCTGCTGTACCTGCACGCCAACTTTCAGTGACCGGTGTACAAGGACACCCAGGTCTCGCTGTACCTCCCACTTACCTAACCTAGTCCCATGGAGATAGTAATCTGCCCCCTTGTTTTTGCCACCAAAGTGGATAACCTCACATTTATCTATATTATACTGCATCTGCCACGCATCTGCCCGCTCACTCAACCTGTCCAGGTCCCCCTGCAACCTCCTAACATCCTCTTCACAGTTCACACTGCCACCCAGCTTTGGGTCATCCGCAAACTTGCTAGTGTTGCTCCTAATTACTTCTTCCAAATCATTACTATATATGGTAAACAGTTGCGGCCCCAACACTGAGCCTTGCGGCACTCCACTCGCCACTGCCTGCCATTCTGAAAAGGACCCGTTCACTCCTACTCTTTGCTTCCGGTCCTTGCCGAAGACTCTCGAGCCAAAGACTCACACTTTTCTCACAGTGCACATCCCTCACAAGGCCTCTCCCTTCTTACCATATAACCATATAACAATTACAGCACGGAAACAGCCTCTCGGCCCTTCCAGTCCGTGCCGACCATTTGTTTCCCCCTAGTCCCATCTACCTGCACTCAGACCATACCCCTCCATTCCCTTCACGTCCATATACCTATCCACTTTACTCTTAAATGTTAAAATCGATCCTGCCTCCACCACTTCTGCTGGAAGCTCATTCCACACAGCCACCACCCTCTGAGTAAAGAAGTTTCCCCCCTCACGTTACCCCGAAACCTCTGTCCCTTAATTTCTCATGTCATGCCCTCTTGTTTGAATCTTCCCTACCCTCAATGGGGAAAAACGTATCCATGTCAACCTCCTGTCTATCCCTTTCATCATTTTAAAGACCTCAATCAAGTCCCCCCTTAACCTTCTGCGCTCCAAAGAAATGAAGACCTAACTTGTTCACCTTTCTCTGTAACATAGTTGCTGGAACCCTGGCAACATTCTAGTAAATCTCCTCTGTACTCTCTCTATTGTTGTTGACATCCTTCCTATAACTAGGCGACCAAAATTGTACACCATACTCCAGAATTGGTCTTACCAATGCCTTGTACAATTTTAACATTACTTCCCTACTCCTATATTCAATGCTCTGATTTATAAAGGCCAGCACACCAAAGGCTTTCTTTACCACCCTATCTACATGCGATTCCACCTTCAGGGAACTATGCACAGTTATTCCTAGATCCCTCTGTTCCACAGCATTCCTCAATTCCCTACCATTTACCATGTACGTCCTATTTTGATTTGTCCTGCCAAGATGTAGCACTTCACACTTATCAGCATTCTTCTTCTTCTTCTACTACTTCTTCTTATAGGATTCCGGCAGTGTAGACGCTGCTAAGCGTATTACTGCCCTCCACAGGTCCAAGTTTGAACTAAATTCTTACATACAGTCCTGTAACATGCAGGAGTTGAAGAACAGCCCTGGATATCAGCTGATGTTTCTCACTGTGTCCAAACAAAGATAAAACAGAAAAAGCCTCAACTCCAAGTCCTGTCTGTCTAGCAAACAATGCCTTTCTTTCTACCCTATACTTTTTACATTCTAGGAAAACACGCTTAACTGTCTCCTTACTCTCACATTCACACAAACCAGAAACATGTTCCCTACAATGCCCCAAACAGTAATTTAACCCACAATGTCCCAACCTCAATCTACACAGTCTAACTGAGTCCCTACGGACAGAGATGTACAGAAACGTATTTTTTCTAACTTATTTTTTCTAACTTCAGCTTGTACAGAAAAGTAGTGTCTACCCCTGATGTTTCCTTTTCCCATCCTCTCGGCCATTCTTTTGTTAAGCCCTCTTTAATTATTTCTCTCAGTTCCACTCTCCCCAATGACACATGGATATCCATTTCTCTTCTTAACTCTCCTGTGCTATGAGGTCCACCTGCTCATTCCCCCTCACCCCAGCATGCCCGGGAACCAGCAAAAAGTGATGTTACACGCAAAACCCAATTCTAGAAATCACATCAAGATTTCATTCAGAATGTAAGGGACGAGCGTTATTAGATTTCCCTACTCTTAAATCTTCAAGAGCAGCTGCAGAACCAGAACAGATAATGACTTCTCTAAAACTGGCTTCCTCAATCCACCATAGAGCCCATTGAATTGCCATTAATTCAGTCGTGAGAACAGAGCTTCCATCAGAAATGTGTCGGCCAATCTTCAACCCAAGCTGCTCCACAGACACTCCAAACCCAGCTCTCCCACTAACTGGATCTTTAGATCCATCTGTAAAAACAATCAAAGTGCGCTCACTGATTGAATTAAGATATTCCACTATTCTTGGAGTCACCTATAACCATATAACCATATAACAATTACAGCACGGAAACAGGCCCTCTCGGCCCTTCCAGTCCGTGCCGACCATTTGTTTTCCCCTAGTCCCATCTACCTGCACTCAGACCATACCCCTCCATTCCCTTCACGTCCATATACCTATCCACTTTACTTTTAAATGTTAAAATCGATCCTGCCTCCACCACTTCTGCTGGAAGCTCATTCCACACAGCCACCACCCTCTGAGTAAAGAAGTTCCCCCTCACGTTACCCTAAACTCTGTCCCTTAATTCTCATGTCATGCCCTCTTTTGTTTGAATCTTCCCTACCCTCAATGGGGAAAGTTTATCCACGTCAACTCTGTCTATCCCTTTCATCATTTTAAAGACCTCAATCAAGTCCCCCCTTAACCTTCTGCGCTCCAAGAAGAATAAAGACCTAACTTGTTCAACCTTTCTCTGTAACATAGTGATGGAACCCTGGCAACATTCTAGTAAATCTCCTCTGTACTCTCTCTATTTTGTTGACATCCTTCCTATAATTAGGCGACCAAAATTGTACACCATACTCCAGAATTAGTCTTACCAATGCCTTGTACAATTTTAACATTACTTCCCTACTCCTATATTCAATGCTCTGATTTATAAAGGCCAGCACACCAAAGGCTTTCTTTACCACCCTATCTACATGCGATTCCACCTTCAGGGAACTATGCACAGTTATTCCTAGATCCCTCTGTTCCACAGCATTCCTCACGTTTATTTCCTCACCTCGCGCTTATCTTTTTCCTGAAGAAAAGCAAGCTCAATAAACAGTTCAGGAACAACCCAATGGGGCACAGGTAAGCATATTGTATGCTCTATAATACCCCCTTGTTCCAAACCCAGCTTCCTAGCCCACTGATTTATAATGACAAAAAATGTGTTATATTTGTTACCTTCATCAACCTTTTGCAACAAACACCTTGCTGGGAAGGTATCATTACACCCACAAAGTTTAGCCCAGTAATGTAACCTAGCTTAATGCGCCTTAACCATAAGGGCATTTCTCCCATTTTCAAACAATCAGGGCAGGATGGGGACGTTCTGAAGGCTCCACAGCAAAGCCTCAAAGCCTTTGCCTGCAACACATCTAGCCTAGCCAGAAACAGTTTTAGACGCAGACCCATACACAAAATCACCCGTAGTCAAGAGAAGATCTCATCATGGCCCTGATAAATTTGCAGCATTGTCTCCCTGTTAGCCCCCCCCACTCACACCCAAACCAGACTTCTCGTAACAGTCAGAACTTTTTCACATGTTCAAACATTATTTTTCACTATGCACAGCCCAAGTCATACGCTCTTCAACCCAAACACCCAAAAACATAAAAACCTTTACCTTCTTCCAATAGAGACCCATACATATACAGCCCTATCTTAGGTAACTTTCTTTTAAAACCAAATACATGTATTTAGTTTAGAGGCAGAGATTTTTAAGCCCATGTGTTCCCCATTCCTCTACAGACACTAACACTCTTTGAATCTGTTTTAAAACACTAACTCTACTTTACGACCACTTTTCCAGATGGCCCGTCATCTGCAAACAAAGACAGACCAAATCCTCTCTCTAATTTACAAAATATGTTGTTTATCATGATATTAAATAAAACTGGATAACACTTCCCTGCGGGGTTCCATTCTCTATCTCTACAGTCTCTGATCTGACACTACCAACCATTACTTGTATTGTTCTATTCAATAAAAAATCCTTAATCCAGTTGAACATTCGTCCCCTGACTCCCAAGTCAAAAATTTTAATCATTAATCCCTCCTTCCAAGGCCGCTCCCTAAGAGCCGTCTTGCTTATATTGACTGAAAAAGTGCCTAATTTACCAATTCACAAACCAAATTCCTCAGTTTTAAATTGTTTCCTCTCCCTCTGACTCACTTCTAACTCTCCTCCCACTCAGGCTAGAGCCAATCAGTGTATTCTCCTGCTTCTCCTTGTTGCTGTTGCTTCCAAATCCACAGGAATGTAATGACACACTGTGGGGTAGTACTGATGGAGTGATACACTGTGGAGTAGTACTGATGGAATGACACTCTGCGAGGTAGTACTGATGGAATGGTGCTGTGGGGTAATACTGATTCAGCACAGGAGTAAAGAGGTCCTTCTGCAGTTGTACAGGGCCCTGGTGAGACCACACCTGGAGTATTGTGTACAGTTTTGGTCTCCTAATCTGAGGAAGGACATCCTTGTGATTGAGGCAGTGCAGCGTAGGTTCACCAGATCGATCCCTGGGATGGCGGGACTGTCATATGAGGAAAACCTGAATAGACTAGGCTTGTATTCACTGGAGTTTAGAAGGATGAGGGGGTGATCTTATAGAAACATATAAAATTATAAAAGAACTGGACAAGTCTAGAAGATGCAGGAAAAATGTTCCCAAATGTGGGATTGAGTCCAGAACAGGGGCCACAGTCTTAGAATAAAGGGGAGGCGACTTTAAGACTGAGGCGAAAAAAAACCTTTTTCACCCAGGGTTGTGAATTTATGGAATTCCTTGCCACAGAGGGCCAAGTCACTGGATGGATTTAAGAGAGAGTTGGATAGAGCTCTAGGGGCTAGTGGAGTCAAGGGATATGGGGAGAAGGCAGGCACGGGTTATTGATAGCGGACGATCAGCCATAATCACAATGAATGGTATTGCTGGCTCGAAGGGCCGAATGGCCTCCTCCCGCACCTATTTTCTATGTTTCTATGATGTAATGACACACTGTGGGGCAGTACTGATGGAATGGGACACGGTGGAGCAGTACTAACGGAGTATCAGACTGTGGGGCAGTACTGGTGCAATAGAAATACATACTGATGCAAAACTGTGGAGTAGTACTGATGGAATTTCATACTTCCAGTTAGTAATGATGGAGAAACACACGGTGGGGTAGTACTGATGTAATAACGCACCGTGGGGTAGTACTGATGGAGTGACACCCTGTGCAGTAGTACTGATGGAATGGCACAACATGGGTAAGTTCTGATGGAATTACATAATTTGGGTAGCACTGAGTGAGTGACTTTCGATGGGGTAGTATTGATGTAATGACATTCTGCGGGTTAGTGCTGATGGAATGAAACTATGTGGGGTAGTACTGATGGGAATACATACTTTGGGGTAGTTCTGATACAGTTACACACTGTGGGATAGTATTGATGGATTGGTACAATGTGGGGTAGTACTGATGGAGTGACACACTATGGGGTAGTACTGATGGAATGACATACGTGGGTAATACTACTGGATTACATACTTTTTTGGGTAGAACTGATGGAGGACGGCTTTATGGTGTCATACTGATGAAATCAAATATGTTGTCTCTCACATACATAGTGACTCTCAAAATGGTAGTACTGATGGAGTGACTCACTGTGGGGCAGTAAATGGAATGACGCTCTGTGGGTAGAACTGATGCAATGGCCATACTTTTGGGGTAGTTCTGATAAGTTAACACACAGTGGCATAGTACTGGTGGAATGGACACGCTGCGTTGGTAAAAAATGATGGTTGTCACTCTCGAAAGGGATAGCACTGTTGTAATGCACACTGTGAGGTAATAACTGAGGAGTGACACACCGTGGTGTAGTATGATTGATGGTCAATCTGTATGGTAGAGTACTGATGGAATTGATTACGTCTGGCGTAGTGCTGATGGAATGTAAACACTGTGGCATAATACTGATGGAAATACATAATGTGGGTAGTACTGATGAAATGACACAATGTGGGGTAGTACTGTTGTAATGACTCGTTGTGGGGTAGTATGATGCTATAGGAACGGTGGAGTAGTATTGATGGGATTACATATTGATCGACTAGAAACTGTGGTGATGCCTTGTGGGGTTCCGTTATGATGGAATGACCACTGTGTGGAGTTAGTAGTATGATGGAATGACACACTGTGGGGTAGTGGTGATAGAGTGACAACGCTGTGTGGTATACTGATGGAATGACATTTATTATCGAGTGTTTGATGGAGTGACACAATGTTGGTTTCTGCTGGACAAGTACTTACTTTGGGGATTTTAAAGCAGTGAGCGAGTGACTTTCAATGGGGTAGTACAGATGGAGATGTGAAACGAGCGGTACTTATAATGGTAGTGACACACTGTGGGTAGTATGTACTGATGTAATGACCTCTGGCAGGGTTATTACAGGGATACAAGGGACACCAAGGGACATTTATTATCACTTCGCCCAATTGGTGTAGAGAAATGACTGCATTGCAATCACACAAAATAAAGATAAGACAAACGTAGAATTTAAAATTTAAAATAAAAACATCCCCCACATGTTCCATAGGAGGGAGGCAGCAAAGTTCAAGTCCCGTCCGCCGTTCACCATAGTCGGGCCTATGGAGCCACCACAGTTGCCGCTACGGCAGCCAGCATGCTTCAGCCCCTCTCGTCTGTCGTTGGTAATCCGGCTTTGGAAGAACACCCTCAGCGGTCTCAGAGTGTTGGAGCGGCGCTTCCTCCCGGAGACGCGGCTCAATGTTCCACGGGCCGCGTCGGTCGGAGCGCCGACTTGGCGATCTGGCGAGAGATCCCAGGCACCACGTTGTTGGATGTTCAGCCACTGACCACTGCTGCAAGCTCACAGAGCGCAGCTCCGCAATGTTGAGTGTTTGAGGGAATTACACTGTTTGGAGGTAGTACTGATGGAATGACACACTGTGGAGTAGTCCTGATGGATTTCACACTGTGGGTAGTATTGATGGGAATGACTCAATGTGGGGTAGTATTGATGGAATACATTACTGTGAGGGTAGTACTGGTGGAATGACACACTGGTGGGGTTGTATTGATGGAATGAACTCACTGTGGGGTATATTATTGATGGAATGATACACTGTGGGGTAGTACTGATGGAATGGCTCATGTAGGGCTAGTAAAGTATGATGGAATGACACCACTTTGGGAGTAAGTCTCTGAGGGAATGACACACTGTGGGGGGGTAGTTACTGGTGGATTGACACAATGTGGAGGAGTCCTTATGGAATTACACACTTGTGGGGTAGTATTGATGGAATGACACACTGGTGGGGTAGTAGTGATGGAATTACATACTGTGGGGTAGTACTGTGTGGAATGACACACTGTGGGGTAGTATTGATGGAATGACACACTGAGGGGTTGTATTTATGGAATGACACACTGTGGGGTAATATTGTTGAATGATCACACTGTGGGGTAGTACTGATGGATGGCACATGTGGGCTTTGTACTGATGGAATTGACACACTGTGGGGTAGTATTGATGGATGACACACTGTGGGGTAGTACTGATGGAATTGCAATGTGGGGTGGTACTGATGGAATGACACACTGGTGGGGTTGTTAGTATTGTGGAATGACACACTGTGGGGTAGTACTGCATGGAAACTATTGGCACTGTGGGGTAGTACCGATGGAACGTGTTTAACACATTAGTACTGCCGACTGAGTTGCACTCTATCTGGTGTTATTTCTTCAGTCCTATCGCTCGCAATCACCCCCCTCTCCGTGCTTCACCACCCCGCATTCAAAAACGCTGCTACAACCCCCCCTCTTTCCCCCTCCACCCCCCTCACTCCCCTTCCTACCTCCTTCCTCCCCTTCTCCCCCATTTCTCTTCCCCACCTCTCCCCCCCTCTTCCCCCTTCTCTTTCCCACTTCGTCCCCCTCTCTGCCCCCCATCCCCATCTAGGCCCCCTCTCTTCCCCATTTGTGCCCCCCCTCTCCCCCTTTCTACCCTCCTCTCTCTCCCCTCTCTCTGCCCCCCTCTCCGCCGCATTCCCCCTCTCTCCCCCACCTCTCTCCCCCCCTCTCTCTCTCCATCTCCCCCCCTCTCTCACTTCCCCCCCCAGGTAGGTGGTTTTAGTAGGTAGGCAGTAGGGACAGTATGTATGTAGGTAGACTGGTTGGTAGGAAGGTAGGCAGGGAAAGTAGGTAGGTAGGTAGGTAGGTAGGTAGGTAGGTAGGTAGGTAGGTAGGTAGGTAGGTAGAAGGTAGGTAGGGCAGGTACGTAGGTAGGTAGGTAGGTAGGTAGGTAGGTAGGTAGGTAGGTAGGTAGGTAGGTAGGTAGGTGTTATATAGACACCCTCTTTTCCCCCCTCCCCCCCTCTCTCCCCTCTCTCCACCCAACTCTCTCCCCCCTCCCTCTCACCCTATCTTCCACCCTCACCCCCCTGGTCTCCCCCTCCCTCTCCTAGCCCTCCCCCCCTCCCCTCTTCCCCTCTCTCTACACCTGCTCCCCCTCTCTCTCCCCTCTCTCCCCTCTTACCCTCTCTCTCCCACTCTCTTGCCCCTTCTCTCCTCCTCTCTCCCCCACCACCCTCTTACCCACCCCCCACTCTACTCCCCCTCTCGCCCCCCCCCCTCTTCCCCCTCCCCTAGCTAGGTTGGTAGGTATGTAGGTAGAAAGGAAGGTAGGGAGGTAGACAGGTACTCAGGTAGCGTAGGTAGGTAGGTAGGTTAGGTAAGGTTAGGTAGGTAGGTAGGTAGGTAGGTAGGTAGGTAGGTAGGTAGGAGGGTTAGGAAAGCAGGACAGGTAGGTAGGTAGGTAGGTAGGTAGACTGGTTAGGTAGGTCGAAAGGTAGGTAGAAAGGGTGGGGAGGTAGGTAGATTCGTAGGTAGGTTGACAGGATAGAAAGGTGGGTAAGTAGGTCGGTAGGTGGCGGGTGGATAGGTAGGTAGGTAGGTTGGTAGGTAGGTATGGTGGGTGGGTGGAGGATGGGTGGGTGGGTGTGTAGGTAGGTGGGTGTGGTGGGTAGGTAGCGCTGGCGTGGGTGGGTGCCCGCCGCCGGGGTAGGTAGGTGGGTGGCTGTGGTAGTTTGTGGGGTGGCTTGTAGGTAGGTGGCGTGGTGGTGTGGGTGGGTAGGTAGGTGGGTGGAGGTTAGGGCCCTCACTTGGGCCTGTGGGAGGCTAGAGGTGCAGGAGGCCCCGAGCCGAAGAGACAGAAAGAGAAAGATTCATGTTTAGTGTGGGGGAATGGGAGGGGTGAGTAAGTGGTTTACAGCTTTTTTTAGCTACCTGGAGTTGAAGGTGTAAGTTTTGTAGCTGGGACTGCTTCACATAGAGAAAATAATGTGAGGTCTTGGACGGAGTCGGGGGGGGGAGTCAGTCGCGGGGTGTAGTAAGTCAGTAAAGTCGGGGTGGGGGGGTGGGGGGGGGGGGGGGGGGGGGGTTTATATGGGGTTGGTTGGGTATAGGGAATTGGTTTATTTTATGGTTATAGGGGGAAATAATAGGAAAAGGAATATCTGCCCGTTTCCTCACTGTACTCCTCTTTTTAGTAAACACCTTCCTTGTCTTACAACATTGCATGCACAGCACGCCGAAACGAATGTGAAACTGCCGGTGTACACTTGTGAAGGACGCGAACTGTGCCTACCTAATGCGGTAGCCTCAAAACATTTTATTTCCCCCTTTCCTTGCCCGCTCAGACTGTGACATTTCTGGTCCTCCATTGTGGGTGGAGGAGTAGAGGCTCAAACGAAATTGGGAGGAGCAAATAATCTCATATTTCGCTTGGGGTCTGATTAAAACCCAAGGGGGGGCCTTTAATGTATATTGATTGTAGTCTTAACTTAAAGTACCCCTTGCGTCCCACTCTGCTCTTCCGAACTTACCCACCAGGTGGTTGTTTTTAGCTTCAAAATTATTAGGTCTAGTCTCTTTTTTGTATCTAGTTTTCATCGCGCCCACAGCTGACAATTGGCACTGGCTATTTATCATTCGTTCCTTTTTTTTGTGCATATCCTTTCATTCATTTTGTCCATATGACTCTTCGTCACGTCTATATCCCGCGGTGTCCCTCTCCCCTGCTGACCCTCAGTCTGAAGTAGTTGTTCCCGACCCGAAAGGTCAGTATTCCTGTTGTCTTTGTGATACTGTTGACCCGCTATGTCGCCCGACAGCTGTTTTTGTCTATCTTTCCGTTTCGGCCTAAATCTACAGTTCGCTTAACAACTCTTTACTTCCCCCATGTTCATCCCCGGTTCACTTACTTTGTCACCTTGATCCCTCCCATGTTGCTGAAAAGTGCTTGATTCTGCACTTTGATCATTGGACTCTCTCTCCTAACGGCTCCCACTGTCAGTTGCGGACACTCCAGGTAACAGTTTGCTCCCTATCTACCTTCCCCTGCTATACCTTAATTGAATTGTTATGTATGGGTTGGAATGTTTATTTTTAGAGTTGTCAGATGTTCAGTAGAAAAACAAAGGTATATAAAGTATATTAGTTCCACGATGAGGTGTTTTTTTCTTCAGGGATTCTCGGTTTCCAAACGACATCCATTCCCTCCCGTCGGGTTGATACCTCTCCCTTGAGTTACATGCCACCTATTTGTATCTTTCATTAATGGAGTTATTGTGCTTCGCTATTCCACAAGTAAGCAAATTCTCCCACCATGCAGTTTCGTTCCAAGTTTCTTCAAAACGTGGTTGATTAAAGTTGGGTGAAGTGGTGATCGGTATTCCAAAATACCCATCACGGTAACACCAGTACACTAGGACCACCACTCGTTTCCCAATACAAATGTCCAAGATTGGGTCTCTCCATCGAGCTGGACTATCCATCATCCTTTACCGTAATCATCCGATTTATTGCCAAATACATCTGCCGCTCTAAGTAAGCTCTCGGTTCGATTATTGAGTAAGATCGTGGTGTGCCCGTACCAATAACTCTGCAGGTGTTTGTTCCAGTCTCGGTTTTGTCTATGTTTTTGTCGCATCGCCCGACTGTGTGACTCGAATTCTGTTTACGTCTGATCTTCGTCTTCCGTTGGCTAATGGGAGGCCTTTGCCTGACTTATAGTATAAATCCTATTTGTTTGGTGAATGTTCGATTTTTGTTTTAAAATTTATGTTTGTTAAGCTCAACCGCTTAATAGGCTTCAAACACACGTTGCATTACTTGTATGTGTGTTGCTGAGAGTAGCCTAGGTTGTGCGCTTTTTCCTGATTCGAGACTCTCAAATCCTCGACCTTTTCGCCTCGCTCATATTAGGGTAAAGAATTGATGAAAAATAAGATGCCTGTATGGTGCAATAAAATGTAAAGGCCATGTCCGGAGAGGCAATCCAGTTGATTTGCAAAGGTTGATGGGACTACAAGTGAATACTCGATGGTATCATAAGACTGACACAAAAATGTGGTGTTACTCAGCGCGAACATACTTCATCTCTGGAGAGATTGGAATGTGACGTTTCGGTGTGGAGGCCCTTCTTCAGATAATGGAAGGGGAGAGTGGAGATAATGGGATATAAGGGAAGTGTAAGGTCGTGGAAGCCGGGGAGACAATTTGGAATGGAGATCAAGGGAAAATGTGGAATAGATGACTGACAAGATGGGTGTGAAGATTAACACCAAAGCAAGCAAGCGAGAAACTGTAGTCGTGAGACAGTAAGGACTGGTCAGAGACTGCCTTGCTGGTTTTATGGTAGGTAGGTATGGGTTTGGCTAGGCAGGTTGGTAGAGCTCAACCAATGTTGTGTGCTGCTTCTACCTTGGCGATGGAGGAAACATATTGTGATTGTTCAGTGTGGAGAGCAGGTGGGTATCTGTTCGGTGATTTTGTTTGATTGTGTGTGTGTGTTTGTGGTGTGTGTGTAGGTTTGTGTGTTTTGTGTGTGTGTTGTGTTGTGTTTGTGTGTATATTATGAGTTTTTGTGTGGTCTGTGTGTTGTGTTTGTGTGTTGTGTATGTGTGTGTGTGTGTGTTTGTTTGTGTTTGTGTGTGTGTGTTAGTTTTGATTGTTTTGGTGTGTTCTTGTTATATCAGTTTGTGTTTGTGTTTGTTTTTTTTAGTGTGTGTGTTTATTTAATATGTGTGTTTTATTTTTTATACAGTCAGGATTTCTCCCCTCCTCTCCACTCTCCTGCCGACCCTCCCCCCCCCACTCTATCCTCCCTCTCTTTCCCCCGTCTCTTTCCCCCTCTGTTCGTGTTGTACCTCGCTCTCCCCTGCCTCCTCTCCCTTCTATCCACCCACATTCTCTCCGCTTCCTCTCCCGCCCTCCCTCGCCCTCGTCCCCCGTTCTCTTCCCTGTCTCTCTACCTTTCTCTCCCCCCTCTTTCTCTCTCCCCTCCCCCCTCCCTGTCTCCCCTTCTCTTCCCCCCTCTCCGTCCCCCTTCTCCCCTCCCCATGGGTAGGTAGGTAGGTAGGAAGGGTAGGTAGGTAGGTAGGGTAGGTAGGTATGGTAGGTGGGTGGGTGGGTAGGTGGTAGGTAGGTAGGGAAGGTAGGTAGGTAGGTAGTGTAGGTAGGGTAGGTAGGTAGGTAGGTAGGTAGGGAGGTAGGTTGGATGGAGAGGTGAGTGAGAGGGGGTGCAGGGAGGGGGGAGAGCAGGAAGATTAGGGAGGGAAGAGAAGGAGCGAGGGTGAGAGGGGAATGAGCTTCAGTGGAAGTGGTTGGTGGTGAGGTTCGATTTTATCATTTACACATAATGTTGGATAGGTATATGAACGGGAAAGGAATGGAGGGTCATTGGTCTGAGTTGCTGGGTAGATGGGACTGGTGAGATTGATGTGAACGGTGCTAGGACTAGAAGGCCGGATGCCTGTTTCTGTGCTGTCATGTTTTTGTTTATTATGGGAGAGAGAGAGGTAGGTAGGCAGGTAGGTGAGGGTAGTAGACAGGTAGGTAGGTAGACAGTGTAGGTAGGTAGACAGTATGTTTGGTAGGTAGACAGGTTTGGCGGTAGAAGGTGGTAGGTAGGCCAGGTAGGTAGGCAGGTTAGGTGAGGGAGAGACAGGTAGGTAGGTAGACAGGGTAGACAGTTGGTAGTTAGGCAGGTAGGTAGGCAGAGGTAGGTAGGTGGCAGGTAGGTAGGGTAGGCAGGTAGGTAGGTGGAAGGTTAGGTAGTGTGAATGGTACGGTAGGTAGACAGGTAGGTGTAGGTAGACAGGTAGGTGGTAGGGTACAGGTAGGTTAAGGGTATGACACGGTTGGTAGGTAGAAGGTTCGGTAGGTAGACAGGTTTGGTAGGTAAGAGGTAGGTAGGCAGGTAGGTATAGTAGGCAGGAAGGTAGGGTAGACAGGTAGTAGTGGTAGACAGTGTATGTGTGAAGGTATGAACAGGTTGAGTAGGTAGACAGGTAGGTAAGTAGACAGGTAGGTAGGTAGACAGGTTGGTTGGTAGAAAGGTTGGTAGGTAGACAGGTTGGTAGGGAGGCAGGTAGGTAAGGCAGGAGGTGGTAGGCAGGTAGTTTGGTAGACATGGTTAGGTATGTAGCAGTGGTTAGGTAGACAGGTAGTGTATGGTAGGTAGTGTAGGCAGGTAGGTAGGTGGATAGGTTGGTAGGTAGTGACAGGTTGG